>CAHIKZ030000424.1:317500-490000 GCA_903632075.3 Acanthosepion pharaonis | reverse complement strand
CCCATTGTGAAGGATTTTTATCTCTAAACTCGAACACTTAAAACAAAGAACATAAGTGTTAATGACTTTTTTAAAAAGTCACTCATTGTCTTTCTTTTCTAGTCACGAGCAACGGCAGCTCTGGAAAAATATATGATGTCATTATTTTAAATAACACACCAATACATACACAAGCAATTCAATTTTTTCGTCTTCGATCTAATGAACCCCAAAATGAGCGAATTGCATTAATGTGTATTTTTTGAAAACATTATACTTTCCTGAATGCTTTTTCCAACTGTCATATAATATACAATTCTGTCGGAATCATTTACCCGAATTCTTGATATATATATACAAGGTAACCAAAAGAGTTCTGTCCGTTTTTAAAGGAAAAAACGAAAACGCTTCACAGTATGTGTAACTTATATTTAATCTTCGAAGTAATCGCCATCGGCATCCAGCACCTTCTGCCAACGTGTCTCCAGTTGTTCAATGCCCTTGCGGTAGAACTCGGGGGGTTTTGACGCAAAGAAGTCCGTGAGGGCTTTGCGCAAGTCTGTTTCATTGGTGAAGGATTTCCCACGAAGATGATTATCCAGGGAGTGGAAGAGGTGGTAATCGGATGGCGCAAGGTCAGGTGAATAAGGTGGATGGCACAAAGTCTCCCACCCAAGTTGCTGTATGGTATCCCTGACCACTCGCACGACATGCAGCCTGGCGTTGTCATGGAGGAAAAGCACACCTTTGCGATTCACCAGTGCTGGCTCCTTCTGGCGCAATGCCTGTTGCACACGTTTCAATTGCTGCGAGTATAGGCCTCCAGTGACCGTTTGGCCCGTTGATAGCAGTTCATAATGAACCACTTGGCGACCTCTCCACCAGACACAAAGCATAATCTTGCATGGGTGCATAGGCGGTCTTGCGGACAGCATCCTGGGGAGACAACCAATGTCTGGAACGCTTGGAAGTTTCGTACAGAACCCACTTTTCATCACTGGTAAGCACTCGATTGAATAAGGATGCGGTACGGTGGCGAGAAAGCAGTGATACGCAGGCTGCTACCCGTTGTCCCTTGTGGACCTCCAACAGCGTTTGCGGAACCCACTTGCTCAGTTTGTACGTCTTACCTAGGCGGTGCAGGTGAAGTCTGTTTCATCGGAAACGTTGAACTGTCTTGCAAGTTCAGCACACGTTAGACTACTCTCCTCCTCAATGGCCGCCTTCAGGACTTCGTCATTACAGACCTGTGGTCGTCCACTGCAAGGCTCATCATGGAGAGACAAATCTCCCGACTTGAATTTTCGAAACCAACGCCTTGCAGTACGTTCATCCACAGCACTATCCCCAAACGCTTGGCATATGCGGCGACTTGATGCAGCTGCTGATAAGCCCACTTTGAAGTCGTAAAGCAAACAGCCCCGAACGAGATCTCTAGACATTTCCATCCTTCTCACAGCTGTCCGGCTTATAACTGATGGCCGGGCACGGTGCCCTGTTTTTTATAACGTCTGATGTTCCTACTTCCGGCTGTCCGTATTTGAAAACAATTGCTACACGCATTTCGTATATATTTCAACTTCATTCAATGACTAATCAAAAAACGGACAGAACTTTTTGGTTACCTTGTATATATATATAGTCAGACAATTATTTTAATATATTTATTGTTTATACATTATTTTTATAAATACAAATATCTAAGTAAATGCTCTGTTTATAATAAACAGTATTAACAACATTTACCGGCCTGAATGTCCGAGAAATTTCATAGAAAATATGCGTCCTCCGACAGGAATCGAACCTGTAACCTACACGGAACTATCATATAGCCTGACGTGCTATGCCATTTTAGCTACATAGGAAGCGTCTGGTTAGCAAGGTCCAATTACTGTTTTAAACTACAAATTTTGAGAGAAATCATGGGAAATTTGTTATGACCTGACGATTGCATTTAGCATGAAACAGACTGTCGCCTCTGGGTGTTGACTTCAATGTCCACTTTTATATTTACATGCACCCTATCCTTGATATTGAACACCTTCACCCATAAATATAGCATACCTTAAAGCTATATTTTATAATATATATATGTGTGTGTGTGCGCGCGTCTGTGTGTATTTATATATATATATGTATATACATATATTTATATATGTAAGACATAATATATATAGATGAAACACACACACACATATATGTGTGTGTGTATGTGTGTGAGCGTGTGTGCGTACTTATATATATGTATATACATATATTTATATATGTAAGACATAATATATATACATGAAACACACACATACACATATATATATGAATGAAGGAAAGGCGTCGTTTTTTTTTTGACTTTGTCTAATTTTCTTCACTTTTGTTTCGGATATATCCTACACACATACATACATACATACACACACACGCGCGCGCGTACGTACGCACACACACACACACACACACATATATATATATATATATATATATATATATATAATATATATATAGAGGGATAGAGAAAGACATACATACATACATACATACATACATACATACATACATACATACATATAGAGATCTATACTCTGTTTATCGTAGAGTGATGTTGGACAGGTTTATACCTTGAAGATTAATACTGAGTGTCTCACTTTCATTACCCTATGCCAGACGAGTCTCTGGTCCATAAAGAGATGCTCGTTTCTACTTTGAAAAGATTGTAACGCAAACCTAACATTCGGGATATGAGATCTGTTAAAAAAATGAACCCTTTAATGATCATTACAGAGATTTCTATCGGCTGTGAAACTTCCTCGCTAGCCTTGAATTTAATTGGGATCGAGTGATAAAAAGGTGTTCACCGGCCTGATCTCATAAATGGATTCACGAATCGAAGGAAGAGTTGTCTGTCTCTTTCAAATTGTTACCGGAAGCGCGGTAAAAAAAAAAAATGGAGGAAAATTATTGCAAAATGTGGATTTAGTTCAGAACAAGAACTGGATAGAAAAAAAATGATTTTAAACAAAAGGTGAAAAAAAAAAAAAAAGAATCAAGCTATGAACAAAAATGCCTGTAATTAAAATCGTCCGTTTTAAATGTCGATCACCGATTATGTTACGAAAAAGAAGAAAAGAAAAATAATCACAAATTGCAGTTCATTGTCTGTACAGAATGAACCAATAGAAACGCCCCAAACGACACTCCTCACCTCTCACTCATTCCTTCCTTCCAAAATGGAGGAATTGACTGGAAAGAAAGAATGCAGAGATGTGCGACTGAAAAACGGATGTCGAGCTGTATTTGCAGCAGCGAAATTTCTATGCACTGAATGACCGGCAATTATAATAACTCAAGGATTAAATTGACTAAAAGAAAATAAAAGAAAAAAATATAACAAATGAACGAGTCTTCGTGTTCATTTTTTTTTTTTTGTTTTATAGTGACTAATTCCGTGGTTTCTATATCATCTCGCCTCCCACCAATTTTTGATCCAATATTCGATAATCATAGAAGATTATCTTTGTTAGAATGTGGTTTCGCCAGAAACCAACTTTTCCCGGGCGCTAGAAATAAAGAAATATATAAAAAAAAAAGAAAGAAAGAAATTTAAAAGAATACAAAGAGGGTGCGAAGGAAAATGAGAGGAAAGACAACTGAATAATAAAGAAAAAAAAAAAAAAAAGAAATCATGTGTGATGAGAGAGAGAGATTGAGAGACGTGAAAGCAAAATAAAGAGAGGGGTCAAAGGAAATAGGGATATATAGAGGGAGAGGTGGAATAGGAAACTGAAAGGAGAGAGTGAGAGAGAAAGAAAGAGAAGGCGAAGAAAAGACTGTGTGCGTGTTGAATAGAGTTGTTGTTTTTTTAAATGGTAACTACTTGGTGGAATGCCGTACGAAAACAATAACATGAGAAAGAAAGAAAGGCAGAAAGAAAGGCAGAAAGAAAGAAAGAAAGAAAGAAAGAAAGAAAGAAAGAAAGGCAGAAAGAAAGGCAGAAAGAAAGAAAGAAAGAAAGAAAGAAAGAAAGGTCTTACTGGAAAATTTGAGTGAAAGAAACTAAGAAAAGAAAAAAAGGAAAGCCAAAATGTGAATGCAAAGAAAAATTGAAGAAACGTTAGATTAACCACAATAGCATAAGATAGATAGATAGATAGATAGATAGATAGATAGATAGATAGATAGATAGATAGATAATGACCAAACTGAGATAGATAGATAGATAGATAGATAGATAGATAGATAGATAGATAGATAGATAATGACCAAACTGAGATAGATAGATAGATAGATAGATAGATAGATAGATAGATAGATAGATAGATAGATAGATATGAACAGCCTGAGATAGATTCTCCAATTTGCAAAGCCTAGTTACTATATTCTTCATACTTTATATAATGCAAAAATATCACAATCATAAAATCGGTAAATAATTATTTATAACTATTTATACTGGGACTCTTTCATGCAATTACAAGAATACATAATAATAAATTTTGAAATCATATTTATTTTGGCATAACAATTTTTGAGATTATTTCTAAATCTTTGATTGTCTTTCAATCATTCTAATCAGTCCTTCAATCATTTAATAAATATTAAAATATCTATGAAATATCTATTAAAATATATATCAAATATCTGTTAAATATCTATTAAATATCTATTAAAATAAACATTAAATATCTATTAACTATCTATTAAAATATATATTAAATATCTGTTAAATATCTATTAAAATATCTATTAAATATCTACCAAAATATATAGTAAATATTTGTTAGATGTCTATTAGAATATCTATTAAATAACTATTAAAATATATATTAAATATCTGTTTAAATAGCTATTAAAGTATCGATTAAAATATATCTCTGTCTATAAAAGGCAGGATGTGTGTGTGTGTGTGTGTGTGTGTGTGTGTGTGTGTGTGTGTGTGTGTGTGTGTGTGTGTGTGTGTGTGTAACGAATGCACGGCAGCCATTTTCGACGGATTTGCACCAAAATTTACATGCACATGCTCCAAGTTAGCAGCAAGGCCAAGACCTGCTTTACATTTCCCAACTCCCATCGATAGTGAAAATAATCGATTTTTTCATGCTTCTATGGCAGTTTTCATGTAGTTTGCGGCCATTTTGTACTGGCCAGAGTGAGAGCCAATAGCTGACTGCCACGAATAGGCAGGAAGATTCTATTGGCCAGCGTGAGAGCCAACAGCTGACTGGCACGAATGTTAACTAGCATGCTAGCATGCAAAAAAAAATCGATAGCTGCATTCGTCACAAGTGGGAAAAATTTAAATCTGCATGGCACTTTACACCAATTGGCTCATTCGCTTGCTTAAACTCAACGTTGATTCTGATTCCGCAGAACTGGTTTGGGTGTGAAAAAGTATTTGTTGCTAACATTCTTTTTTCATTCGTTTTTTCCAGCTACGAGTCCTTTTTTAAAGCTGATCATTTTGTGTTCATTTTTCGTAAGAGATTTAATGTTTAGTATAGAGCTTAAAAAAAATTCGCAGTGTGAGATAGGCAAGAAGTGAGGCATGTAGCAACATCAGCACGGCAAAGGGCACTCCTTTAAAGGCAAGGAAGGGCAAAAATATTTTTAAGTCAAGTGATTGCTGTATGAGTCGTACGATTTTTGAATCACGCACGGGCAACGCTGGGCCATGCTGCTAGTACTAATTATTAATATATATATATATATATATATATATATATATATATATATATATATATATATATACATATATATATATATAATATCTGTTAAATATTTATTAAAATTAAAATATCAATTAAAATATCTATTAAATATGTATTAAAATATATATTAAATATTCGTTATGTATCTATTAAAATAACTATTGAAATATCTATTAAAATAGATACAAGTTAAACATCTTAATAAAATTTATTCAAATCACAAAAAATCAAAATAAAATTATATGCAATGTTTCCTTGATATTTAAAAAATAATCTAAAAGACATGACTGAGAAGGAATTGGTTCTTTTGAATAATATCTTGATCTTTCTGAAGTTCCAATCGAGATTTGGCAAGAGTTCAAACAGCAGAGTAGAAACACTTTTTTTGCCTTTGCAATACTGTCTGTTATACTGAAGAATGAAACAAGGAAATGTTTGAAGAATGAGAAATGTGGCATAATGCGTGCCTTTCTGCATTCAGTAAATGGCACGCATCAATCCGTGAAGGAAAGACAAGCGATGGACACTAGAAATATGCTTTGTAAAGTTTATATTTATTCACGATAAAAAAAAAATTCATCGTGACTTGCAAAATTGTTCTGACAGAGATTTTAAAACTTAATTCAAATTCTGTCTATATTCCTGAGATGAGGTATTACGATTACTTACATTATTTACAGTATTCGAACTGTTATCCTCGTCTTCACTACCATATTCACAACCTTTCGGCCTCTATATCTCTGTGATGAGGTATTATGATTACTTGCATTATTCACATTATTCGGACTGTTATCCTCATCTTCATTGCCATATTCACAACCTTTCAGTCTCTATATCTCTGAGATGAGGTATTATGATTACTTGCATTATTCATATTATTCGGACTGTTATCCTCATTTTCATTGCCATATTCGCAACCTTTCGGTCGTTGTGAACTCCGGCCTTCTTCAGGTGATTGGGATTTCGATTCGAACCCTGTATATTGTCCACGGGGGTAGATTTTTCTAGTTCCACGTGTCATGCCTCTTCTCAAGAACATATGTCCCAGTGAATAAAGACATTGGTTAGATCCAATGACTAGACTCGAACGGTTGTGAGTTCAGTACCAGGCCACAGCAGTGGTGAACCAAAAATCATCCGGAGTTGAGTTAAAGGAAAATAACTTAAACATCCGGAAGAGGCATGGCACTTGGAACTAAAACAATCTATCCCGGTGGACGAATTTAAAGGGTTCGGTTCAAAATTCTAATCACCTGGAGAAGGCCGGGGCGTACAACGGTCGAATCGTTGCGAATATGGCAATGAAGATGGGGATAACAGTCCGAATAATTTGAATAATGCAAGTAATCATAATACCTCATCTCAGAGATATAGAGGCTGAAAGGTTGTGAATATGGCAATGAAGATGAGGATAACAGTCCGAATAATGTAATTGATTCAAATTATAATATATTCAAATCTAAAAATTAATTTAAATCACAGCAAATCATGGTAATAATTTTAGTCGTGTAAAGTGCAATATTTTCTCGTTATTTTAAAAAACAATTTAAATAGCAGGATTGAAAAGGAATTGGCTCTGATGAACAATATTTTGTTCTTTCCGGAGAAATTCCTCGAGATTTTGAAAAAGCCGCAGAGCCAAATATCATGATTGGAAACACTTTCTTGCCGTTGCAGGAATTTGTGACAAAGAAGAAATAAACATGGATATGGTATTTCTCAACAGAATGCAGCAAATTTGACTGGTGAGGAACTTCGACATTATTCATGCCTTTCCGAATAATCTGTTCCTGGCGACAAAGAACAATGCTCGCTAATCTGCGATGAAAAGAATATCAAATCAAGCAGATTAGAAACATGTTTTGCAAGACATATATTCATTAGTGTTAAAAAAAAAGAATTTAATAGTGTTGTGGTAGGATCCACCTAATTTGCATAGTGGAGTATCGACCATATAAATGTGGTTGGTACCGGGAAGAGAGCAAGGAATCAAGAGATTCAACCAGAGACTCTGCCCGACTGCGACTAAGTCAACACATTCTCCAGGAACGGTCTTACCAGGAATATACAAAAGACTATATGTAAATATTGTGTACACTTTCTTGTTTCAATACATTTTGTTCTAAGTACCTTTTGTGTTGCATTATTATTCCATGCATTAGTCAAGTTTCAACAGATATAATAAAAAAAAAATATATTAAATAATTGCTTTCATTTAAATAAACTAAATTTTAACTTACCTACGTTGAATCCAGTCATGGGCACGTGACCGAAGGTTAGAATGTTCGCATTCCAACCATGAGACCTGAGTTCGAATTTCACCATAGTCGATTTTTCCTTCCTGATATTATCGGACTGGAGGGATCGATCTCAGCGTGCACCTTTGGAAAGTGCCTGAAAACCCAAGCATTGTCAGTGAAATTGGGTTGACCTGCTAGCACGAAGTCACACGTCATCGTGGCCTTGTTCAAATTGTTGATAACACACTCTTTCCGCAGTATAAACCACTGGACCCTGTGGGTGTGGAATAAACACAAATGCGCCTGAGCAAGCATCTGCAATAGGGATTGGCTAGCCGCCCTTAGTAAACGGGCATCCTCGGATGCGAGTGATCAGCTATACTATACGTTGAATCCAGTACCTATTATGGTCAAAACATATCAATTCCTCTTAAGTTAAACGGCTCTGGTTGACAGTAAATTCAACTCAGGCCTCTGATATTTTCGGGCATGAATACCATATTTAACATGGCTTCATTTCACTCTATTATCTGTAAATCGATCATTGCTATGGTGATTTCCTAAGCGTTGCTTATATATATAGCACAAAGCCGGAAGTTTGAAGCACCCAGTGAGAATCGCATTCACTACTCAGTTGACCATTACACTACGTCGAAATGCCCAAATGATTGATTTTCCTAAGCGTAGATGTGACACAAGGCCAAAAGTACGGAGTGCCGAGTGAAAATCAAACTTACTACTCACTTGTAATAATTGATATAATGAAACAAACTTGCTAACAATTACACTACGTCGAAGTGTCCAAATAATTTCCTAAGCGTAGCTTAGATGTGGCACAAGGCCGAAATTGTGGAGCACCCAGTGAGAATCGAACGCACTATTCAGTCGTAATTGATATAGTGAAAAAGCTTGCTATCCATAACACTACGTCGAAGTGTAAAAATGAGTGTAGCGTTTTCATCTTTGTCACCATATTTATTACAACGTTTCGGCCGTTGTACGCTCCGGCCTTCTTCAGGTGGTTGGAATGTCGAACTGAACCCTTTATTTCGCTCACTGGGGTAGACTGTTCTAGTTCCATATGCCATGTTTAATGGATGTCAGTTATCAGTTATCTCCTGCTAATTCCCCTCTCCAAGTTCTCCACTGCCTTCACCGGGTATTGAACTCACACTTTGGGTCCTGTCACTGGATCTAACTAACGCCTTTATCCACTGTGCCATGTGTTCTTGAGGCTGAGGCGTACAACGGCCGAAATGTTGTAATAAATATGGCGACAAAGATCCAGTGACAGGACCCAAAGAGTTGTCAGTTCAAAACCCGGTTAAGGCAGCGGAGAACTTTCAGAGAGAAATTAACAGGAGATAACTGGTAACTGACATTCATTTAAAAAAACATGGCATGTGGAACTAGTCTACCCCAGTGAGCGAAATAAAGGGTTCAGTTCGACATGCCAACCGCCTGAAGAAGGTCGGACCGTATAACGGTCGAAACGTTGTAATAAATATGGCGACAAAGATGAAGACAATAGTCCGAATAATGTAAATAGTGTACATAATACCTCATCTCAGAAATGTAGACAGGAATAAATATTTTTAAACAATTCGTCGAGATTAGCATTTATTAGACATTTCTCTATCCACAATATTTATCAGAATCGAAAAGTATTGATTTTTTATTATTTTAAAAGGTGGGTCCTGTTCATAATATAAACACGGTCTGAAATCGATCCCTGACTTATGAATTGGAAATAAGGTCAACATTTATAGTGTATAATAACCATAATCAATAATTCCGAAGTCTACTATTTAAAAATAAATAGTTAGTCATAACAAATATTTATTTTTCAACATAATCTCTTTTCTTTGTTAATGCACTTAATTCAATGATTTGAATATTATACTCATTGTATAATATTCAAATATCAGATGAAAATTCAGCTAACAATTATTTCAGACAACATACTATTTTTTTTATCTATCCTCGTATATACGTAAGGATTTTCCAAGCGTAGCCTATGTAGCACGAGGCCGAAAGGAGGGGGGTACCCAGTGAGTATCGAACTCACTATACAGTCGTATTGTTCTAGCCAGACAAGCTTGCTAACCATAACACCGCCTCGAGATGCCCTATCCTCGTATATACGTAGATAAAGATATGTAAATTGTCTAATGAGGGAATAAAAATATTTAAATATTAAATATTTCACATAGCGCCATTGAAAAAAATCACAAGGTGTCAAATCAGATGAACATGGTGGCCATGATCGCTGACACGCCCGATTCATCTTCCTGTCAGATTCTCAATGAGATAAGTCCGCACAATCAAATTAGATTTCACACATTTTGTTAAAATTTGAGACCATTTGAGCGAGAATTGGCGATGATATTAAACGACAAAATGATTTCAATTTTCGGGGGACATCCTATACTTTCTAGCCTTGTTAGAGCTCAAAATACGCTAATAAAGGGAAAAAAACATTTAAATAATAAATATTTTTTCAACCTTGTCTTTATCACTGGCACACCCGATCCATCTTCCTGGTAAATTCTCATTGAGATATGTCCACACAAGTTTTTTTTTACACATTTTGTTCCAATTTGAGATTATTTGAACGACAATTGGCTATGTCATTGGACTGTAAATGATGACAATTTTTATTTTTTTGATGGGAGGATCCTCTATATTCCACGAGCGTTCACTTTGATGTAAATTCAATGACAATCGAGAAATTTCGAGAAATTTCGTATTTTGGTGTTTTTCTTTATCCTGTTTTCTTCTGAACGGAATTATTTGGATCATTATCGTGTTGAAACACAGCTCTTCTCAAATGTTTGAGTAAAGGTAATATGTTTTCATTCCGTATTTTAACATAATCGTCAGGATTCATGTTTTCGCCGATGAAATGTAGCTCACCAGAGAAATTTTTTCGTAAACGTCATTCCAAAGAAACTAACCAATCAGATTTCTTCAATTTTTTTTTTTTTGACCAATGAATATTCGCTTTGTCGAGCTGTCATTGGAATCCTATCTACTAATATAAAAACGAGAGATTCTCCATTAAACTTGACCTCCGCCAGCCGTCTTTCACAATTACAGTCTATCCGTCTGACCTACTTTATTTCTCACTCTAATGACCTTGTGCCAGACAAAGCTAAATTTAGCGAATATCTACATAATGATAGGATGAGTGTTCAACAGTGATATACAGCAGAACAGAATAAAAATGATGCCAGAATCTCCATCCATCCGATGTGGGACCGCATAAAAATGACAAGGACCTTCTTTAAAATCCCAATTTATTGCCTGCAAAGTGCAATTAGAGACGGTCGTAAATTGGAATAAGCGTTTGAAGCGGCAGACTCTAACACCTGGTAGTAACGCTTGAGGAATCTCTCTCTCTCTCACTCTCTCTCCCTCTCTCTCTCTCTTTCCATACATATATATATATATATATATATATATATATATATATATATATATATATATATATATATATATATATTATTAACTCAGTCAGGAACAAGGCAAAATAAAGGAAGAATGAAAAGCAATGTTACACTGTGCTACTTCTATGGGATAGCTTGTCTTGAAAATCATAATTCAAAACCTTTGTTTTTAAAATTTCATATATATATATATATATATATATATATATATATATAAAAATATATAATAAAAAAAAAGGCTAATATTCCATGGTCATAATTTATTCCATTGGAATCGTAAATACGATCCAATTCATCAGACCTACAAATTCAAAAGGTCTGATGAATTGGATCGTATTTATTCAATGGAATAAATTATGACCATGGAATATTAGTGTTTAAGCTTTTTATTATATCCTTACTCTGTCCTGGACATTGAGTTCTACCTGGATTCTATCCACTTGGAATTATTTTTTATACAAATATATATGTATATGTATATTTGCACATTTTGGATATGTGATTCCATATGTGTGTATATTTACCACTAATATTATCTATCTATCTATCTATCTATCTATCTATCTATATATATATATATATATATATATATATATATATATATATATAGTTCATTTTAGTATGTTAACTCAAAAACGTGTAAAAACGCTACACAAATGCAATCATGTTTCGATGTGTATTAATATCTCTGAACAGGCGTTAGTAAATAACTGGTGACTAGCGAGACAAGCCTGCTAACCATTACACCACATCGAGGTGCCCTAAGGATTTTCAAAACATAGCTTCAATGTGGCACAAAGCCAAAAGTATGGGGTACCCAGTGAGGATCGAACTCACTAATCAGTAGCAATTGATCTAGCGAGACAAGCCTGCTAACCATTACACAACATCGAGGTGCCCTAAGGTTTTTCTAAACATAGCTTAAATGTGGCACAGTCGTAATTGTTCTAGCGAGACAAACTCGCTAACCATTACACCGCCAAGTGGTGACCTAAGGATTTTCTAAGCGTAGCTTCGGTGTGTCGCAAGGCCGAAAGTATGGGTCACCCATTGAGGACAAAGAAAGATATATGCGTAGTGCGTGTCAAGTATGTCTATATTTAGCTTAGTTGTTTAAAAACGGAGCTAGGAAGACTATGCTGCTCCAAGTGGGGTATGCCTGCCTGTTTTGAAAGGCAACATTCGAAAACCGGTGCTCAAACACCGACCAGTGGCACTGGCAATAAATAATCAACTAGATTAGCGGCGAAGCAGGCCCTACGCTCTCTTGATTCCAACCGTCTTGCTTTTCTGTAAATGTGCGAAGTAATTGCATTTTTAAAAGATCCATTTTCTGACAAGCATGTCAGACTCTGGTTCAAGCCGAATGGCCAACGTCTACACGTCACTGCAATATTTTTTCCCCTTTTAAACAGTCAACAAATCTTTTCTGTCCTGTTTGTTAAAAGAAATGCTCGGAATTTCTGTTTTTATTTTATTTTTTTTATTTTTTTCAAGATTAAAAATCCCTCGTTAGAAATGTCACGCTGCCTGCTACCTTTGAAGATGTTTTCACGAGAGCATTCTCAAGTTGCATAGCGACATAAAATGTTAAAATTTCTTTTGTAAATAGTAAAGTTCACACAAGACTCAAGAGCCACTCAATCTAGAACTAGTGTATAATAACGTAATAGACATTGCACGGAATTCACTCCAGACCATCAAAGAAGCCGTGTGAAGCAGGCGGTTGAACTGTAGTAAGTTCCGGCCTCCTAATCATTAGAAAATCATTATCTGGGCACCTCGGCGTGGTGTAATGATTAGCAGGCTTGTCTCGCTAGATCAGTTACGACTGAAGAGTTCGATACTCACTAGTGAGTATCGTACTCTTCAGCCTGCTAACCATTACACCACGCCGAGGTGCCCAGATAATGATTTTCTAAGCTTAGCTTAGATGTGGCACAAGGCCGAAATTATGGGGCACCCAGTGAGGTTCGAACTCACTACTCAGTCGTAATTGTTTTAGCGAGCCAAACTTGCTAACCATTACACCGCCTCGATGTGAACTATGGTATATACAGGTTGTTCATAAAGTTCGTGTGCACTTTAAAAAATTATTTTCGATATTTGCGATAGAAATAATCCGTAAAATCTACTATCTATATTTCTCACTAGCAGTATAACCCGGCATTGCCCGGGGATGTAACAGTAAGAGATAGATCAAGTATCGACCATCATAAAGACTGAAAAATAAAATTGACAAAGATTATTGTTTAAGGTTGATGGACACGCATGTCTTAATTAGTTTTTTTTTTTTTTTTTTTTACGAATTGGTCAAACCCAAACTCAAACAAAAACATTGTTTTCAGTAGTTATGAGTCTACCGATTGAATAGAATTTTATTATAAACAATTGTCTTGTAAATGGAATTTTTAAAGCATTCTGAATGTAAAAATAAAGAAAAAAGTGTGCAAGACAATAAGAAACACTACCTGCCAAAAAATAAGTGAAATTTTGTTGAAATCGGTTGAAAAATGTAGGAAATCCGATCCCATATATAAACGAACACACACACACACACAAACAACCTGGGTTTTATAATAAGTATAACTCGATATGAGTTGTCCCCCTTTCATTCTCGCGATGCCTCTTAATCATGTTTTCAAATTGATTTCGTGCAAGAAAAATTGTGTTTTTCCAGAACCACCGCAAGGTAATTTTACGTCGTCCTGTGAAGTTTTGTTGAAATCAGTTGAAAAATGTAGGAAATCCGATCCAATATATAATAGTACAGACACACACACACAATCTGCGTTTTATAAAAAGTAAGATGTTGTCTGTCTGTGTGTCTGTCGTGGGCGTTGTTACCTCCCCCAGGCCGCATTTCTCACCCGATTTCGATGCGGTTTTCATCATAAGTTTGCAAATGACTGCCATAAGGATATGACGGAGCCCGATTTTTGAGTTCGGACTCAGATTCCGAAAAAATCAATAATCGAAAAAATCGATAATCGAAAAAATCGATAATCGAAAAAATTCTGCTTACAGAAGGAATGATCGCATTTCAACCAAATTTGACACCCTCTTAGAGTCTACCATTAGAAGTATTGTCCAGAAGTTTCATGACCACGGACCCCTAAACAGCGCGGAAAATCGATAAAATCCAAACACCGATACGCCCAGATTGCACCTGAACCGCATGTCGGTTTTTAGCTAAAACTGACCGGATTTATGACGAGGCCATTGGGAGTCACGATGTGAAGGAGCCATTTGAAGGGTTTGATGGCCCAAGGACAAACGCTGTCTGTCATTGGTGTGTACTGAGAGGAGCAGTGCTTCTCAGACGGCCAACTTTACGTAGCTTGCTCTCGAGTCGGCAGGCGCGAGGATGTGTTCCTTTATTCACCCTCGCAAAAAGCTGAAAATGTGGTCTCCACTGAAGTCCTCAGCCAGTGATACGCAAACTCCATTCCATTTTTCCTTTTCATGCAAGAAAATTGCTGTATAAGTCGCAAGGCCATGCTGCTAGTATGTTATAAAGTTTAATGTACCTAGTTTTAAGTATAGCTAAAATAACTGATGTGATTTCAGGCATTATTGTAAATCAGTTGGCAAATGTTTTCCGTGAACTGCAAAATCGTATTACCCCTTGTATTGCTAATGATGGAGGACATGTGGAAACTTAAATAAAATTTGAATAAAACCTTAAAAAATATAGATTTACTTCTTTCTAATCCTTTTTACGAATTATTTCTATCGCAAATACAAATAAAGTTAAAACTTTTTTTAAAGTGCACACGAACTTTATGGACACCCTGTATAACATGACTGGATTGCTTTTAATTTTATCATAGAAATATATCTCAATTTTTTAGTCGTTTATTGTAACTGATTCTCCTAAAAATCTTGTGAATGATTTTACGATAGAAATGCTCTATAAATGAATGATAAAAAACGGCAAATATTACTGACAGATCAGGATTATCAAACAGGATGCGATGGATAAATTTTCATCTAAATTACACAAAAATGAAAATAACACTAAAATCTCATTTTAACAGATATATTTACTAAAATTACACAAAAATATCTTGAAATACTAAGGAGTAAATTTATTCAATAAAATCGCCTTTAGCCACAGCCTCCAGACGAATTCGGAATCTCCTGCAATTCTTCTGAACGGTCTCTTTGTTTAAATTTGTGAATGCTGCCATAATCCTTGCCTTCAGTTCATCTTTGGTGTTACAAAGAGTTTTATTGGTCTCTTGCTCAACTGCCCCCCCACACACACACACATTAATCACTGGGGTTGCAATCTGAGGAATTAGGTGACCAGATCTAAGGGGTGGTGGGGTGGTAAATTGTCTGTCAGCCATGACTGTGTTCTCCTGCTTGTGTGGTATGGCGCAGATTCCCGTTGCCAAACCATAGGGTATTGATGTAGGCCTCCGCGTTGAGCCTGGGGCCCTGTGGGAAGATGAATGGAGGCTTGACGTCGCAATCACTAGTGATCACTTTAAACATCACGATGTTGACTGGGTATATCATCCAACTCTTTCTGAATTCTTCACACTGTCCTCAGATTGACACCCAAACACTCTGAAATCTTCGTACTCGAGTTTCCGGTGTGAATTCCAAGAAGTACAGTATACCGTTTTCTAATATCTGGCGCTATGAATTGCGTCATGGTGCTGTTTCTCATAGACGATGCCCAACTGACCCTACTATAGTGCGCAGTCGACAGAATAAAAAAGAAAGAACGCGCAATCGCGAAATTAAAAATATAAAATGACGACAATTTACCCATTGGACATTGTGTAAAGCTAATGATTTTACAATATAAATACAATAGAAAATCAGGAAGAAATGGATTAATTAGTGGTAAGGAATGAAAACAAGTGTCACTAACTGAATGGGGATATTATATATGTAATATAAATGCGTTGCTAATTATCTTACTATATCAATATATTGACAATAATATTAACCTAGAAAATATATTGTTCTTTATTTTAACCTAGAAAATATATTGTACTTTATTTTACCCTAGAAAATATATTGTACTTTATTTTAACCTAGAAAATATATTGTACTTTATTTTACCCTAGAAAATGTATTGTACTTTATTTTAACCTAGAAAATATATTGTAATTTATTTTAACCTAGAAAATATATTTTCTTTTATTTTGCCCTAGAAAATATATCTTACTTTATTTTGCCCCAGAAAATATATTGCACTTTATTTTACCCTAGAAATGCATTGAAAATCAGGAAATGGATTGTCAGTAGTCAGAAATACATGCAATCATTGCTGACATAACGGGATTGTTATCCCTATCATGTAAATTCATTGCTAATGAATTTACTAAAGAAATATAATTTACCTCTAGAAATAAACTGAAAAGCAAGAAGAAAGAGATTACCAGGGATCCGGAATTAATTAACTTTTACTGAATATTTATAACAATTATAGTTTTTAAAAAAAATAGGCTGCGTTTAGGATTGATTAATTGTTTCGTTTTTTATGGCTTATCAACCTTTTCGCAAAAGGTTGATAAGACATAAAAAACGAATTATCCCCAAAAAATATTTTTTTTTAGATTGTAAGATATTTTTCAGGGAAGATAATAAAGATTTAGTGATACAAGTCCTGCTATCAAGCCATTGCTGGAGGAAAAAAGTGGTTTCATGCCTTTCCCAAAGGTGTTTGTGTATAAGTGAATATAAAGAAGCCAACTGGAACTCAGCTCTCCGATTAACAATTCTGGACCATTATCCGCTACACCACTCGCACATCCATGCGTACAACACCTGGTATTCTCTGCGTTTAGAAAATATGGCATTTAAATATAGAAATATCTTTGTTCACACACACACACACAGAGGGTCATACAGACGTACGTACGCACTTACTTATAATACATCGATTGAGTGTGCACATTTGCTGCTGAATGACCTGGAAGTCTTGGAGAAACTTACTTAACCGAAATCGAAATACAAAAACCTTTAAGCCGAGATCAGCCTGGCTAATGCGTAAGCCGGCCCGTCCCGAAACGCAGACCCAACAGAATTATGGCGGTGAGACGATGAAAACAAAATCTATACCTAGAAGTATTCTCTCAGAAAGATGAATCATAGAATTTGTCAGTGGTAATCCGAAGACGGTAATTCCACACAGGAGAGGAATTGAATTTTTCTGACAAGTGACGGTCTTTTCACATCGTGACGATTCTTCGCTTCCACCGCGCACTTGGGCGGCAGACGGACTTATTGCCACCTGCCCCAAACCTTGCGCTCCTTTAAGCGATAGTCTCATCTTCGCTAAATTCACCTTACTCTCCACGCTCTCCCATACTGACCATCATCAGAGTAAAAATGGCAGCCTCATTTTATGGCCTCACCTCTTAGATTTTCTTTACCTTTCAGAATATTTCTTCTTGAATGTTGTTTTTTTTTTTTCTTTTCCGATATCTGTATTTCCGTTTCCTTTAACATGGTTATTTTCTCTTTGACTCTCTCTAATGAATTTCAATCTTTCTTTCTCTCCTCTTCCTTTCTTCGAATAGCTTTACTCTTTCTTTCTTTCTCTCTCTCTCTCTCTCTCTCTCTCTCTCTCTCTCTCTGGTTCTTCCCTCGTCATTCTCTACATATTTTCCTCTCCTCTCTTGCTCACTCCTGATCGCTTTTTTTTATTGCTTTTTTTATCCTTCTTTCATCCTTTCTTCCTTCTTTCCTCTTACTGTCTCCTCTCTCTAAATCCCCCCCTCTTTCATTCTCGCCCTTCATTCTCTTTCTCTCTTGTTCTTTCCTACTTTCGAATTTATTTTCCTCTTCTCTCTCATCTAATCTCTCACAAATCAGTCTACTCCAATTCTTTTCTTTTTTTTAACCCTCTCTCTCTCTCTCTCTTATTCTCTCTCTCTCCCTCTCTCTCTCCCTCTCTCTCTCTCTCTAACTCTCTCTCTCTCTCTCTCTCATCTCCACTCATGCTCATTTCTGGCCACTTTCACACTGTTTCTTCTCTTTTTTCATTTTTTATCCCTCTCTAATATTTTTCTTTCTTTCTTCCCGCTTTCTCCATCTTATTCTCTCCTCTCTCATCTGTCTATTTTCTTTCTTTCTTTCTTTCTTTCTTTCTTTCTTTCTTTCTTTCTTTCTTTCTGTGCGTCCTCTCGTCCCTTCGTCCTTTTTTCCGACTTCCCTATCCTTTCTCACGTTTCTTTCTTTCTTTCTTTCTTTCTTTCTTTCTTTCTTTCTTTCTTTCTTTCTTTCTTTCATTTCTACATATTTCTGGTTACTTTCACTTTATTTTCTTTTTTTACTTTCTCTTTCACTCTCTCTCCTCTCTCTCTCTCTCTCTTTCTTTTTCTCTCTCTTTTTCTTTTCTCTCTCTCTCTCTCTTTCTTTTTTCTCTCTCTTTTTCTCTTTTCTCTGTCTTTCTTTTTCTCTCTCTCTTTTTCTCTTCTCTCTCTTTCTCTTTCTTTTTCTCTCTCTTTTTCTCTTTTCTTTTTTCTTTTCTCTCTCTCTTTCTTTTTCTCTCTCTTTTTCTCTTTCTCTCTCTCTTTCTCTTACTTTTTCTCTCTCTTTCTTTTTTCTCTCTCCCTTTTCTTTTCTCTCTCTTTTTCTCTTTTTTCTTTCTTTCTTTTTTCTCTCTTTTTCTCTTTTCTCTCTCTTTCTTTTTTCTCTCTTTCTTTTTCTCTCTCTTTTTCTCTTTCTCTCTCTCTTTCTCTTTCTTTTTTCTCTCTTATTTTCTCTTTTCTCTCTCTTTCTTTTCTCTCTCTTTCTTTTCTCTCCTTTTCTCTCCCTTTCTTTCTTTTTTCTCTCTCTCTTTCTTTTTCTCTCTCTCTTTCTTTTTCTCTCTCTTTCTCTTTCTTTTTTCTCTCTCTTTTTCTCTTTTCTCTCTCTCTTTTTCTCTTTCTCTCTCTCTTTCTCTTTTCTCTCTCTCTTTTTCTCTTTCTCTCTCTCTTTCTTTTTCTCTCTCTTTTTCTCTTTTCCCTCTCTTTCTTTTTTCTCTCTCTTTTTCTCTTTCTCTCTCTCTCTCTTTCTTTCTTCTACTTATTCTATCACTTCTCTTTTTTCTAATTATTTTCACATTGTCTTCTTTCCTTCTCTCTTTCTTTCTCTTCTCCTCTTCCATTTAATTTTCCTTCCTTTCTTTTAGTCTTCTAATCTTTTCTCTCAACCTCGTTTACGATCCATTTCTCTCTTTCTTTTCTTTTTTTTTTTTCTTCTTCCTGGCATTTTTCTTTCCTTTTTACTCCTCTGCTTTTCTTGCTTCCTTTCTTTGTTAATTCAATTATTTAGTCTCCTTCTTCTTTCTTTTCTTCTTTCTTTTCTTCTTTCCTTCTTATTTACACCCTCTTTCCTCCATCTTTGTTTTGTGTTTTCTTTCTTTTTTCTTTCAGTTTTTTTTACTTATACCTCGCTTCTTTCATTCCTTCCTATTTTTCTTTTTTTTTTTTCATTTCTCTATCCTTTCTTTCTATTTTTACCTCTCTTCTTTCATTTTCTTTGTTTTTTTTTTAATTTCCTATTTGCTCTTCTCTTTTTTCATTCATTCTTTTATAAATACCTTTTTCTTTCTTTCTTTCTTCATCTATTGTTTATTCCTTTCTTTTCTTTCTTTATTCGAACATCTCTTGTTTCATTCTTTTTTCTTTATTCCTTCGTTCTTTACTTGTTTTTATTATATTTAGCTTTCTCTTTGTACTTTCCTTTTTTTTTTCCTTTTTCTCTTATTTAATTCTTTTATTCTTTCTTGACTAGTCCTTTCTCTCCTTCTTTTTCTTTCTTTTTAAATCCTCTCCTTTTTTGTGACTGTTCCCCTTCTTTCTCTCTCTCTCTCTCTCTCTCTCTCTTTACTTTTCTCTCTTATTCAAACCTTTCTTTCTTTCATTAATTCTTTCTTTACTCCTCTTTTCTTTCTTTCTTTCTTTCTTTCTTTCTTTCTTTCTTTTTCTTACGTTCGTTCTTTCTCGTCCACCCTAATCTAATACTTCTCACCCTCGCCTTCGTCCAACCCACTCTCAGTACCGTCCTTTCAATCAATCTCTATCTCTGCTGTCTCTGTACCTCTTTATTCAACGGATAAAGCTGACAGATTGCGAGGACTTAGGCCCAAATCTTGAAACAATACGGACCAGTCTGTCGAGTGATTAAACTAGCACACCAACCGAAGATTTCAGCTCAAGAGATTCGTCAACAGCCGGCGGATCAACAAAATCAATGGACACTAACGAAATAACCAAAATCGAAAGAAGGAAAGAAGAAAAGGGAAATAACTCAAACAAAATTTGTGTATCATTTTCTCGTCCCTCCTGTCACCACATCGAATGTACCAATCCGATTATTATGTTATTGTTTATATGGTAAAGGCAGCACCAGATTAAGTTCAAATGGCAGCGAATGCCAGACAATATCCTCAAAGATGAAGAAGAAACGTGAAACAAGAGAAATGTGATTCTGCAGAAGGATGCTAACGAACATGTGAGCAACAACAAAGATTTAGAGGAAATGGAAACAAAAAGGAAACTTATACTTAACATCAAGAAGGGACAGTTGAAATTTCTAGGGGATAGAATGAGGAAAGAGGGCTTGGAAAATCTGATACTCACAGGACGGATTGATGGGAATGGGAACAGAAGAAAACAAAGGCATAACGTGCTTGATGAGTTTGAGTAAATGGATGTCGGAACAAGGTTTAGGACAGATAGCAAAGGGACAACATTTAGAGCTACGAAAGGGGATTGTGGAGAGCCTATATCTTGAAGGGAAACGGAAGAAGAAGAAGAAGAAGAAGAAGAAGAAGAGGAGGAGAAGAAGAAGGAGGAGGAGGAGGAGGAGAATAATAATTATAATAATAATAATAATAATGTCCTAGAGCAAAAAATTTGGGAAAGTTATAAACATTTATTTATTTAATTCCAGTATTTCTTTCAATCGTATCCCACAATTACAGTTTTTGTTTTGTTTTGTTTTACGGTATATCAACCTCAATGGGTTATTTAATGCTGGCAAAAAATTTTATTGCTGGTAATATTTTGTTTTGTCAAAAATCTGTTTCTGGTAATATATTTCCTTCAAAATTGTATTGCTGGTAATATTTTTTTTTCAGAAAAGTATTGCTGGTAATAGTTAACTATTTGCCCATAGATGGTACCCTAACAGGTGCTACCACCCCAGGTCAGGGTGGACCTGGGAACACCAGCAATTAAGAGGTGGTTCCACGCTCCTCAAAACCTCCTGATCAGAGGCCTTGCTGCTGGACGTAGTTTAACGTCTTACCCAGGACGCGGATGTAGTTTATCGTCTTACCTAGGACGCGGATGTAGTTTAACGACTTACCCAGGACGACCCACAATTACAGGAAGTTATTTATGTTTATAGTGCTACACAAATGTTCATAGAAATTTCTTAATCGACAACAAAGAACTAACGCAAGCTCAAACTAAAACTAACAAATTTTCGCTACCAGGGAAACGACGAGATTTGAAACAGTCCTTCCTTTCTAGCCTTCAGGTGCACTATGATTTGGTTTGAAGTAAAGAACACCATGCGTTTTTTTTTAATCCTATTTTTACTGTATTTTTCGTCTACTTGCCACTTTTTTCAAACTAAAGATTTACTTTTTGGGGCGGAAAATAATAGCATTAATTTCTTTGTGTTTATCTCTTGTTTCAGTTTTCTCTATTTCTTCATTGCCATGTACTCGTACATAGGATCCATCATTAGAGATGCTGGAAAAATGGTCGGTTTTCTGTACCGCTCCAACAAGTACTTCATGCTCTCCTCTACGTTTACAAGAGCCATATCAAACCAAAAATGGACTACTGCAGCCATATAAAGGCAGGAGCTGCCCAATTTCCACCTTCCTGTCTCGATAGTGTCCAAAAGTGTCTACGCGTTCTTGTGAGTGACGTATTATCTTCCACACTACAACCCCTTTCCTCACAGACGAAACGTCGCAAGACACACGCTGCTCTATCGCTATTTCTATGGAATGTGCTCAGACGAACTACATTCCTTAGTTCCACCAGTTCTAAAATTCCCGGTTAAGACCCGCCATGCTACGCACATTGTATGGAACCTCATTCATTCCTTTCGTATTCCAATGGTAAAATGTAAGTTTCCCTCAATCAGCTTCTTCTACTGCAATATTAACCTGTTCAAGTCTAGGGGTTAACTGTTATCTTCCCTCACATAATCTGTAACTCTTACTCTATAAGATTCTACCTCGAGAGGCACTCGGGCCTAGTACAGGGTTAACATCACTGTAAAAAATCTGTGGAGGGGGACATTACTATTATGTCAATGTAGAATTGATATTAGAATTTCAAAACTGGTGCTGTTGCAATGACTCTGCTAGCATCCATAATTATTTTGACGATATAGTGCCGTGCTAATATAAAACTGGTAATAGAAGAAACAAAAACATTTTGTTAGCAACAAAGAAAACGCGTACTGAACTGTCACGTAATGTCAGTCCTCCTAAATGGCAATGAATACTGGACAATCTCCTTAGAAAGACTTAATGCGACCTGCCTTACGTTTGCAACTGACTTGAAATGGGACGACTACATCGAATCAATAGCTGCATCTACTGCAAGGAAAGTTGGGCCACTGTGTCGTGCCAAATGTTTTTTCTCATCAGAGTCCATCTTGTCTGGTCTGGTGTACCTGCTATTTATCTTGACAAAATGCAAAGAACGATCTGTAATGTAAACGATTTTGAACTGGTAACACGATTTCAGTTACTTTCCCGCCGACGTGGCGTGGCTTCCCTTTTGTACAAATATTTTCATGGCAACTGCTCTGAGAAGCGTTTTTGCCTGGTTCTCCGACTACATGAATATAATCATGCTGCTAAACTGGCATTTAGGTATCACCCATTTACTGTTGAAATAGTTAAATATAATCTTCAGTTTTACTCTAACAGGTTCTTTTCTTGCACTCCCCGCCTGTGGAACTCCCTACCCTTAATTTGCTTCCTTGATAACTAAAGTCTTCAAAAATGTAAATGTAACGTCAATCGCCATCTTCTATCTTCTTGAATCCCGTTCATTTTCTATCCTTTCCTCACCCCCACCACATACCAATCTTTTCTCTCATTTTCACTCTCTGTAACTCCCTGCTTACTAGTGGGATTGCCGCTTTGCTTAGGGTGAAATGATTAACAGAATAAAGACTAAAAACAGAAATGGGGGCTTTTAAGAGGCTTAAAGCAACAAAAATAGGGTTCTACAGAAGGATGCTGAGAATACCATTGACCCAAAATGTGAGCAATGACAAGGTTTTAAAGAAAATGGAAGCAAAACGACACTTTTTTCTTTATAGTCCAAAACCACTTGAAGAAAAGGGGCAACACAATCTTCCTCACAACGCTTGGCTTATATCATGCTAATTTAATTTGGTTGACTAACTCGTAGTGACTAACTTATATAAAGAAATTAAATTGGAACACATAAGGAAGAAAGAGGGCTTAGAGAATTTAATATTCACAAGTCTTCTAAAGCTTATTTCAAATATATACTTCTAACGTCTCCGCCTAAACTCTGAAATTTTATTTACTATTTATTCATTTTTTTCCGCCTACCACTCTTCTTTTTTTTTTAACAGGAGTATAGTTTTATCCATTGCTTCCTGTTTAGGATTTGGTTTCCTGCATCCAGAATTCGCCCTTGCATGGAGTATTGCTGCCATATATGGTCTGGCGCCCCTTCTGTTTGCCTCGGGGTTCTTGATAGGCTCCAGAAGCGGATATGCAATATGGTTGGCCCTGCCCTGGCGTCTCGTCTACAGTCACTTTCTCACAGACGCACCGTCGCCTCCCTCTGTTTGTTCTACAAATACTTTCATGGAAATTGCTCCGAGGAGCTGCATTCGCTGGTTCCCAGACTTCATGAGTTCAAGCGCCCTACGAGGCTGGCATCCCGCTCTCACCCCTTCACTGTCAAAACTCCTAAATGTAGCCGTCTCTTCTACTCTAATAGCTTCATGTCTCGCACCTCTCGCCTGTGGAACTCTCTTCCCTTCTCCTGTTTCCCTTTGAGCTATAATCTCCAGCTATTCAAGTGTAATGTCAATCGACATCTCCAGTTGCCTTAATCTATCTACTACCCTCATCCTTTCTTCTATCACTCCTATCTGATCTTGCTATTTTCTGTAACCCCTTGCGTCCTAGTGGCTTCCCGCCTTGCTTGGGGTGAAATGCTTAAAAAAAAATAAAAAAACTTCCAGTAGCCCCCTCTGCGTCTTAGTGTCATTATCGCCTTGCTTAAGACTGAATTGATTTAAAAGAAGTCCTATATCGACCGTGTTGTTTTTATGGGTCTATTATATGTTATGTCCATTCATAATATGTGCGCTTATGGCTTTAAACGCTCTGCTGACTTTTGTAGCTTTAATTATTTTTTTACTCCTTACCATCATATTTTGCCATTGTTCTGCCATCTATTCACACAAACTCGTTCAGTAGGTTACTTCCTGCCGACTCCTGATGCTTCTCTTGCTTTGTACCCTAAATGAGACAGTGTTTTAAATGTCTTCTGGGATTAAAGTTCTCCTCGGACCTCGTGAAACTCATAAAAACGATCCATAGGTAATCCTTATGCTATGCTCTATCTTTTAAAGAACCAGATTAAACCTAAAATGGACTATTGCTGCCTTGTCCGGACTGAAGCTGCTCACTCCTCAAACTCGACAGAATTCAAAAGCGCCGTCATTTATAACACGATCCGTCCCGCGGGGTCGAATGAGTTGTCGACCCCTGTGTAATCGAATAATCTTCATTCTCTTCGTATTTCATTCGTTAGACGGAAGTTTCATTTAGACAGCTTATTTCCAAGAACCGCTGCATTGTAGAAAAAGACTCCCGAGAGGGTGTTTTCCCAATCGCTACAATATTTTCAAGTCTAAGTTCAACCGTTAGCTACTTTCAAAAATATCAACCCTCTATTTTTATTGGTGGTTGTGCCTTGTACTGGATGAGCAACAATAAAAAAAAAAGCACAAGCATATTCTCTAGGTTAATTTTATATTTATGTTCCCCGGAAATTCCTAGTGTCTTTCTGATTGCAAGTATAAACTTCCTAATAGCTTTAAGTTTCCTTAAGACCTCGTCGTTGCTCGTATGTTTGGTCGATCGTATTTCAGCGATGGGATATTCTTCTTCTGTATGTCGTACGGCTCCAGGACGTGGAGATCACAACTCTCCACAATTCTCTGCGATTTGTAGCTCTTGACATTTTTCCGTTTTTACTGCCTCTCCCAATCCCTGTTCATGCAAACCATTTACCTAGTCCAGGCTTCAATTAACTTTAATTCTAACGCCACCGAAACAAAACTGCCTTCTATTAATCATCCGAGAGAACCCTCTCTGCTTTCCATCAGTATGGCTGATGCTAACCTCCAGGTGAGTGACTCATTGCGCTTTCTCGGGCAAATATTCCCGGCTGATATGAAATAGAAAGACTATAGTGAATCCATTGCTAGGTCTGCTGCTAAGAAAGTTGGTTCACTGTGTCGTGATAGACAATTTTTCTCTCCGGAATCTATCTTACATATCTATAAGTCAGGCATTGTCCTCATCTTTATTTCCATATTCACGACGTTTCACTCGTTGTACGTTCCAGGCTTCAACAGTGGGTGTCCGCAAATATCTAGATGTTGACCCAAGTCGCCTTAGCTGCTTCACCCTTTAAATTAAAAAGAAAAAAATCATATGCTTTTCTCCTATACTGCTCATGAATAGACTTCCAGCTTCCCTGTCAAGTACGAACTTCCAAAATGTCAATTGCTGTCATTCGTCTCCTTGAATGCTGTTCTTTTATTGAACTCTCTGTTTCTTCCACTCTCAGTAATCCTTTGCGTATTAGTGGCTTTATTGCCTTATTTGGGTTGCAGTGATTTAAAAAAAAAAAGAAGGAAAACTGACAAGAAAACTGTAATACGCGGGATATTTATTGTATCCCATTTTAATTCTCCAGATTCCATGAGAACAATGCCTTACTATTATTATTGTTCTCAGATTTGCTATCTATGCTAATGACGTAACCATTTACTCTTGTCTCGATAGTAAGTCTGAATTTGGCGGCCGATCTAAAAAAAAAAAACGACCTATAGTCAGTTGTTAACTGGGGCAAAGGATGGCTTGTTAATTCTAACGCCACCGAAACAAAACTCCTTCTATTAATCCGAGAAACCCCTCTCTGCCTATCTAGCTGATACTAACCTCTAGGTGGGTGACTCGTTGTGCTTTCTCGGGCAAATATTCCCGGCTGGCATGAAGTGGAAAGATTATATTAAATACATTGATAAGTCTGCTGCTAAGAAGGTTGGTTCACTGTGTCGTGCTAGACCATTTTTCTCTCCTAAATCTATCTTACATATTTATAAGTCTACCATTCGTCCACGCTTAGAATATTGCTGCCACATATGATCAGGTACTCCCGCTGTATATCTAGAGATTCTTGATAAAATCCAAAAGACAGATCAGCAATATTAATGGTCCTGACCTGAGGTCTCGGCTTCAATCACTTTCCCACCGACGTAAAGTTGCTTCCCCGTCAGTATTTTCATGGTAATTGTTCGGATGAACTTTTTGCTATTGTACCGAGACTTTATCAGTTTAACCGCAGTACTTGATTGGCTGTGAGGTCTCATCAATTTTCAGTTGAATTGGCTAGATGTAACCGTAAGTTCTATGCTAAGAGTTTCTTCTCTCGTACTTCTCGCTTATGGAACACTTTTACGGTTTCTTGTTTGGCAGTCAAGTTTGATCTTCAAAAATTTAAATGCAATGTCAATCGTTATCTACTGTCTTCCTGATTACTCTTCTATTGTTCTCATTCCTTAGTAATGTTTCTCTTTTTTAATTCATTCGCACCCAGTAACCCCTTGGGTCTTAGTGGCTTTATATTGTGGATTCCGGGTTGAAATCCGGTACCAATAAATAACAAACGCCAAGAATGAAATATATGAAAATAATATATTAACTTAATAATACAAACTGGTAAAGCAGATTAGTAGTTCCAGGAATACGGGTTAGTAGCAAAATATATATACAGTCTTTGGTATTGAAATATCGCTGTATGACTTCTTACTCAGTCTACGTGCTCGCTCACTGTGACTCCTACAACGCTGTTACCTCACCCTCACTCTTCCGGTTGCCTACAACCTTTCACTCTGTCACTCTGGACTCGACTCGACGGTCTTGGTCTCTCTCTTACTCTCGTCTCGCTCTTGCAGTAGTATATGTATATACTGGGTGAGTTCATTTGTATAAAAAGGGGTGGACCCCTCAACACTTTACTATCTTGCATGGGATGAATTGAAAAAATAAAATTGGTCCTCGTCTTGATGGGAACTCTCTCGGAGCTGAGCGATCTAAATTACAAATTGAATCAAAGTGGAGTGCCCCACAGGAGAACGACGCGACGCAGTTTCGAATTCTTTCTTATAAAACAATATGAGTAGTTATTTACATTATTTACATTGTTCGGACTATTGTCCTTATCTTTATTGCAATATTCATGACGTTTCAGCCGTTATACGCTCCGGCCTTCTTCGGGATCTTTCTATATTTCTGACATGAGGTATTGGACATATTTACATTATTTATATTTTGCCACCGCCATAAACTTGCTTCCCTGTGCCTTTTCTATAAATACTTTCATGCTAATTGTTCGGACGAGAGCCCTGCCCTTTGGTGCCAAGATTTTATGAATTTAAGCGCAATGCTAGATTGTCGACAATGTTTTATCATTTTTCAGTTGAATTGCTTAGATGTAACCGTAAGTTCTATGCTGACAGTTTCTTCTCTCGCACTTCTCCGGTTTCTTGCTTTCCAGTCAAGTTTGATCTTCAAAAATTTAAATGCAAGGCCAATCGTTATCTACTGTCTTCCTGATTACTCTTCTAGTGTTCTTACTCCTTATTAATGATTCTTTTTTTTTTCTAATTCTTTCACACCCAGTAACTCTTGGGTTTTAGTGACTTTACCGCTTTACTTGGGGTGAATTTGATTAAAATATATTATTATTATTATTATTATTATTGCTGCCCATAAAGCATGAATGTCATGAGTCGATAGAGGTTTAAATAATGCCAAATATATAAAAGCAGTATGAGATGGACGGAAACCAGTGCGGTCGATGGCGAATACAAACGCTCAAAGCCAGCAAATATTCAGGGTGGAAAGAAAAAAATATTCGCTGTATCAATTGCAAACGGCGGTGTTGTCAGGATCGGAACGGGGTATGGGACTAGTCGGTGTAATGCTAACCTCAGCGCAATTTCGTGTCACGAACAATTTACATGCTATGTCGACTGTGCAGGTGACATCCGGCACTATAACACCTTCTGCGATCAAGGACTAAGGGACATAAAAGTTGGGTCGTAAAAATAGCCGGTGAGATACGAAGCTCATATTTCGATGACCTAGTACTTACTCCCCCCAATACATATACAGGCACGCACGCACATGCACATATATATTATATATATATATATATATATATATATATATATATCATTCACTAAAACAAGTATTTTACAATAATTTTCCACCTGTACAAAGCCCAAGAGCCAGTCGAGGTAGAGTGTTATTTGGTAAGAGCCACATTTTATGGGAAATGTGGGCAACTATTGTGAGACCGGAAACTACCTACACAATAGACTCTTCCAGGCCTATATTAAGTAGGCAACATAGCACTCTAAAGAGTGACAGACAGTCAGAGACAGTGACAGCCGCGTACGACTACCAGTATTGGACACTTACACTATCTCTGTAACCTGTTGTTAATATTTCTTTCTTACATCTAATCCGTGTTCCTTGTTTTAATTCTGTGGTCCCAACTTTGACACCCACATCAGCAACACTCTGTCATCTGCATATCTTTCGTTATTTGCACCTTTGACTTTCAGTGTCGAACTTTTCGTCCTCCATTAACCCTAGAAAACTAACCCTGGGTATATAGTACCCAGCGCAAATTTTCCTATTTTTAATTACAATTTTCAGTACCTGATTTTCTTACCTAAATAATGTTTTTTCAGTTCCTATTAATGTTAACTCAAAGTAGAAAGTTTGAAGTGCCTACATGTAAAATATATTTCAAATAAAGATTTATATTTAATATATATATATATCCATTTATAGGACGAAACGGCCGTCCAGTGCTTCCTCTATTTCCTGTTGAGGTTTCTATCAGACTCAATGAATCAATTAAATATAATTATCAAATCCTCCTACTTATTATTATCTGTCTGTATCTTCGCTTGAACCGGCTTCTAATGCTCCAGTCGGCGCGGCTTGGTGAGAGTAGTCGTGGCTCCCGGGGGCACAGTCCTACGGTTACAGAGTCCTACGGTTACAGAGAACTCAGTAGATTTCCGCCACGGAATATGTGAGCGAGCGGCGCTAGTTGAGTCTGATTAGGAATCTCTTCGTTACCGAGGCCTATTTGGTACAGTTGGTATGTTGTTCGCTTGACAACCCAACTGTCAGGGTTTCGATACTTGGTGGTGGATGCGCACTGCTGATGAGTCCCAATTTTAGGACGAAACGGCCGTCCAGTGCTTCCTCTATTTCGTATTGAGGTTTCTATCAGACTCAATGAATCAATTAAATATATATATATATTTTTTTTTTTTGATATTTTGAAAATCGAGTATGATATACCCATGATATACCCATGATGTAACTTTAATTGATGTTTAGTATTCTAAGGTTAAATAACTGCATTGTTTATTTCCAGATAAACTGACATTTGACTTTTCATAAGACTAGGATAGTTAATGAAGACCAGCCTCAACCCATTTCCTTTTAGGCCTTTTGTATTTTTTAAAAAATAAATAATCTCACCTAAATAAAATTTATTTGTCAATCATCCTGTGTTTGTTGTAAAACTTGTTTTACTTTAAAATACGATAAATAACAACACTTGTCACACGTATATTAATCACTTCATAATAGTAGTAATTGACTAAGTTTGGTCTACGAGGGCAGGCTGACAAATTCCATCGGTAGACTATAAAGGATTGATACTAAAGCTGCGAAATATTGCATGCATTAATTTCAACACTTCTTTTTAACCCTAGAAAACTAACCCTGGGTATATAGTACCCAGCGCAAATTTCCTTATATTTAATTACAATTTTCAGTACCTGATTTTTTTTATCTAAATCATGTTTTTCAGTTTTTATTAATGTTACCTCAAAGTACAAAGTTTGAAGTGCTTGTAAAATATTTCAAATAAAGATTTATATTTCATTTTTTTTTTTTTTTTGATATTTTCAAAATCGGGTATGATATACCCATGGTTAGTAGTAGTGTAACTTTAATTGGTGGCTAGTGTTCTTGGGTTAAGACAATTCACGGATATTTAAATTGTTCTACTTCTTTGATTTTCGTATCCCCAATCTGTAATTTGCATGTTGGGCTGTCCATTTTGCTAACAACCATGCATCTTACTCATTGTACATAACACGAAACTGCGTCTATCCATCTCTTTTCAAATCTTACAATAGAAAAAATAAAAGTAATAAAAATCATTATATTTACATAAACGGAATTCTGGGACAGACTCTGGATTCCTAACTGCATTAATCTTTGGGGTTTGTGAAATATGGGGTCATGTGTTAGCTTGCCAAAATACTTTCCAGCTGAGTTGCATAAGTTCCAAATCACCACAATAGGATTTTTTCGTGGTCATCTAGCCATCTTACCTCCAAAAGTTCTCCAAAAGGCAATACCTGCTCCTTTATGACATACTTGTTCCATCATCCGTTTGCTCAAACTTGCCGAGTGGGCTCTCTGTCTCCGACATTATGGATGCGAGGTTACAACGTTCGCTGTCCGACCATGACACCCGGGTTCGATTCTCACCATCTGTAAATATTTATGGGAAGTCGCGTTACGGCGATGGGGAAAATGACTGGAGTCAAAATGCCAGAGCAGGACTAATAACCTTGATTCATTTTTTTTTTTTTAATTTTACCGAGAATATTTAAATACAGAGCAGAAAAGAACTAACTAGACCATGATACTAGCAGTGGACGGAAAAATATAACACCGAAATCCAAAAGTGTACAGAAATAGCGAAAGTTGTCTTCCAGAAACAAAGCAATTAAATAGGAGAAATTACGTCAGAAACTAATAGTCAAGAATTACTATGTAATATCTGATCTCCAAAATGGCACTGAATGTTGGACAATATCGTTATAGATCCTGGTAATTGTAAGGCGAAAACTGAGCCACGAAATCACTAATTTCTCGCAGAATTGCAGAAGTGGAAGAAAAAGAAATAATGGCAAAAAAGACTTTTTAATCTTTTAAAGGGTAACGACTCATCTTATGAAATGAAGCCTAGAATTAGACAACCATCAGTTGTCGATGACGATACTCTAAAATGCAGTCAAAAAGAGAAGTCGACGATCAGCCATCGTTTAAAAGGGCTGGGTTCATGGAAAGATACTAGAAACAAAACATTATGGACGAGTGGTTACAATGTTCGCCTTTCGACCATGACCGGGGTTCGAATCTCATCTTGATAGATTACTCAGTCATTGGCCTAGAGAGGCGATCACAGCATGCGGCAACATAAAAAAAAAGTTTGATTTGGTATATTTTCTTTTACGGAATATCAACACCTAAATGGGTTACTTAATGTCAAGATTTTTAGGAGAGATTCGTATAAATAGAATAGGTATTCTTTGGTTTAGTTTGAGTTGGTTTATTTTGTTTTACTGCATATCAACACATCAATGGGTTATTTAATGACGACATAATTTTTGGATAGATTCGTATGGATAGAATATGTATTCTTTCGTTTAGTTTGGTTTGGTTTATTTTGTTTTACGGCATATCAACCTCAATGGGTTATTTAATGACGACAACATTTTTAGGATAGATTCCTATGAATAGAATATGTATTCTTTGTTTTAGTTTGGTTTGGTTGGTTTGCTTTACGGCATATCAACACCTCAATGGGTTATTTAATGGTGACATATTTTTTAGGATAGATTCATATTAATAGAATATGTATTCTTTGTTTTAGATTGGTTTTGTGTATTTTGTTTTACGGCACATCAATACCTCAATGGGTTATTTAATGTCGTATTAATAGAATATGTAATCTTTAGTTTAGTTTGGTTTGGTTTATTTTGTTAAAACAATAAAATAAATTTTAGTGCAATGTTAAAAGCTGAAACCGCTGCACAGGGCCAGTGCTTGCTGACTAGAAGTTATCAAGCACACATACTAAAAATTGTGTTAGCCCCGAATTCTGTGATAAATATCAAGAAACAATTGATCATCTTGTATCAGGTTGCACGTTATTGGCACTCACTGAATATAAAACCCGGCATGACAGAGTGGGTCAATATCTGCACTGGAAAATCTGTAACTTCTACGGGAAGGAAACACCACCCAGACCCGGCTACGGAGATAGGATCTGTGACAATTTTATGGGGCTACACAATACACACTGACAGAACAAGCAAGGCTAATCGCCCAGACATTGTTATTAGAGACCACAAACAAAAAATTACCTCCTTATTGATATGGCAGTCCTTGCAGACCACAATGTATCTTTGAAGATCTTCAAAAAGCTATCAAAATACAAGGACCTTGAAAACGAAATCTCAAAAAAGTGGCACAAGGGAACTTGAACAATCTCTGTTGTAGTTGTAGCCCTCATATTGATGGGAAAAGATCCCAGTTGACTCATTGAAGGGATCCCTAGAAGCCCATGCCTTAAAGAAATACGAAAAATTCTCCTCACGCGTACATTACGAAGGGCTTTATCTATGTAAAATGTGTGTGTGTGTGTGTGTGTGTGTGCGCGCGCGCGTGTGTATGTGTGTGTGTTTTAAATCGCTCAGTGGAAAATACCATGATGACATTTTAGACCTTATGTCTCTGGGCGGGACCCGGAATGAATTGTGTACACACCAGAAATCAAAAGAATAATAATAATAATAATAATAATAATAATAATAATAATAATTGCAACATCCTAAATTCTTTTTCGGCACACAAAGGGACATCTATGTAGTCTATGCAATAAGTTCTTTCTTTTCTTTCTTTTTTTTTTTATTTTGATATACATGCCCAATCGCGCATCACATCGGAAATTCTTTATTTATTTTTGGGACAGATCTTAATATTAATGATAATAACAACAACAACGGCAACAACAGCAACAACAACAACAACAACAACAATAATAATAATAATAATAATAATAATAATAATAATAATAATTCACAAGAATTTCACAATACATACAGACAGAACAATCAAGGCTAATCGCCCAGACATTATTATTAGAGACCACAAACAAAAAAGTCTCTCCTTGATATGGCGGTCCCTCAGACTATAATGTATCCTTGAAGATCTTCAAAATGCGATCAAAATACAAAGACCTTGAAATCAAAATCTCAAAATTGTGGCAATTCTGGAAGTCCATACCTTAAAGAAATCAAAAAAAAAATGTTCTCTACGAGTACAAACCACACGTTACCAAGGGCTTTATCGACGTAAAATATGTATGTTTTCTGTGTTTTTTTTTTTTAATTGCTCAGTGACTAGCCTCTCCATCTCCTCTTTGTAAACGTCATTGAAAGCATACCTCCCAAGCCCACCAGGTTGGTGTGGGTCGAGGATTGGCCGTTGATTCCTCCCCCCCCTCTTCCCAACCTGGTCGACGCTTGGACCTAAGGTAAGCCGAAATCTTCAGTCACCTTCAAGACGATAAAGCAGACAACCACTTGTTTGCTGGCCGATGTGAGTACAGAATTCGCTCTAGCAGAAACCCATTTACATTTTTCATTTTTTTTTTATTTTTTTTTTTTTTATTTTTATTTTTTTTTTCGTTTTTAAATTTTTTCTATTTCTTCCCTCCCCATCCCCGCTCAAAGGCATTTTGTCCCAATGATTCTCCTTATTTGATAGTTTAGTAAGAAACACCGGTTCGAAAGTTAAAAAAAAAAAAAAAAAAAAAAAGGGGGAAAACGGCAAAAATGGAAAATTGAATGTCTTTAACTAGATGCGAGGGTGTCTTGTGAGTATTCTAACGATGTTGTGACAGTATCTTTTTTGCTTGATATAATGTTTGAAATTGGAATTGACTAGCCTCTCCATCTCCTCTTTCTAAATGTTATTGAAAGCATACTTCCCAAGCCCACCAGTTGGTGTGGGCCGAGGATGATGCCATTTCTGACCTTAGGTCTTTGGTCTATAATCCAGAAAGAAAAGAGTACACATCAGAAACCAAAGGATACAAAAGAAGAAGAAGAAGAAGAAGAACAACAACAACAACAACAACAACAAAAAGAATTTTATCCAAACGTGTCACAATATCGCGTACATTTGGCCGTGGCGCATGCGCCTGATATACCTTTATCAAAGCGGGTGCCATGATGATTATATTGTTTCGTATGTTTATACCCCAGCGTGACTTTGTTGGTGTGCTGCTCTTACGTCCAATATTAATAATAATGTTAATACATTACGTAAAGCTGACATAAATACCCAAGAAAAATAGGTACTAAAAACAATCCAATTAGTTGTTGTTAATCGAACGCCTTTCGCGTTATTTGCGAACGACAATTTTTAAGAAACGGCCATATTTAACGCCGGATAGAAGATGCAACGCTGTAAAATTTAGTCGCGCCACCGGGAATTATTTTCAAACAAAAAATAACTCTTGAAGAATTGATTTTTTTTTTTTTTAAGAAAGAGGATTAGTCGTTATTATTCTTGATGCCTTAATGTTTCATGTGGAAAAAACGAGCAGCATCGTTCAGTAAATAATGCCGCCATACCTGCGTTCGCTTTTATAGTTTATTGCCGCACATAAAGAGTGACTATATTTAAGACCATGGCCAAAATAACTAATCGGCAAAGAAAATTCTGATTTCAAAGTAAAACAACGATACCTCCTTTGATAAATTCCCAGAAATAAAAATGGTAGGTTAGAATTTAAATATTTTGAAGACAAATTTGAAAATGACGAAACAGAAAAAAAATCCCTATTTTTCTTTAAACATTCATATAAATTCATTGTCGTCGTTTGTCCTTGGAGATTTTTTTTCAGGTGATGCTGATCGGTTTCTTTCATAGTTGATGTATTATCATTTGGCTGATTGACAAGGTGTGGCATAAAGGGTTACTGCACAAACTCTCGAGCTATTAATTCAATAGAAGATTGGTTTGGTTTCTTGTGTTTTACGGTATATCAACCTCAATGGGTTATTTAATGCCGACAACTTTTTTTTCCTGGTAATATTTTGTTTTTGCCAAAAATTTATTTCTGGTAATATTTTTTTCCTCAAAAATATGTAGATGGTAATATTATTTTAAAAGAATGCATTGCTGGTAATATTATTTTTATTTTTTTATTTTTTTCGTCCTGGGTATGATGATAAACTACATCCGCGTCCTGGGTATGACGATAAAATACGTCCAACAACAAGGCTTCAGATAATGTTTTCGGAAAAATAATGTTGCCAGCTATACGTTTTTTGGAAAGAATAATGTTGCCTGGTATGTGTTTTTGAAAAGATAATGTTGCCAGCTATATGTTTAATAGTACTGTATATTTAATATATATATATATATATATATATATATATATATATATGTATACACACCTTAATTTGGCATTTGGCAGTGGTTGATATGCCATAAAACCCAACCAACCAATATTATTTTTTCAAAAACTTATTGCTGGTAATATTTTTTTTTTAAAATATATTGTTGGTAATAGTTTTTTTTTTTTTTTCAAAAATTTATTTCTGGTAATAATTTTTTACAAATAATTTCTGATATCAAAAGCCGCTTTTACACTGTCATAATGCTTTTTACCTCAGTTTCGGAGTTAACTATTTTCCCATAGCTGGGACCCTAACAGGTGCTACTACCTCGGGTCAGGGTGGACCTGGAAACACCAGCAATTAAGAGGTGGTTCCACGCTCCTCAAAGCCTCCTGATCAGAGGCCTTGCTGTTGTACGTAGTTTATCGTCTTGCCATGGATGCGAATCGCTGGAAAAATCTTCTCAATTATAAATTTCTTAACGGGTAGATTCCTGTAGTTGGTCGTTAACAGTCCGAAGCGATCAACTTAGTCGTCCTCCAAAAGTCGCTTCTCGGTTCAACCACACAATTTTACATAAATGACCAGTCTAAGAGTATACTGCGATCATTTGTGAATATCTATGATAAGGATATGGCTTCTATCCTTGTATATGGCGCCTTAATATGAACAATAGCAGCCAAATTGGAAAAAGGTTAGATGATGCTTACACACGAATGCTTCGCGCAGCACTAATCAAATCCTGGAAAGATCATCTAAGAAATAGCTTTTATAGCAACATACCTCCAAACAGTAAATCAATACGCCAAGTCTAAGATTTGCTGGTCATTGATGGCGTAGCAATGATGAACTAGCTGGAGACGTTCCACTATGGATCCTATGGGAAAAGAACACAAAGTCGACCAAAGAAGATGTACATTGACCATCTGATACGGAAGGCAGACTGGATGAGCTTCCAAATTCAATGATCGACGGGAATGTACAGAGGCAGCGTCTCATGGAATGTCTAGCCTGATTGACATGATGATGATGATGATAAAGAGGAGTAGCAGGGGGATACAACGGTATATAGGTGCACCTCCAAAACCCTTGGCAGCTGATCTCTTCTCTGACCGAGCTCTGACAGCTCAGTGGCCGGGAAACTGGCTGGTTACATTCAATGGCTCGAAAACCAAACTAGTTACATTCCACCATGACCGATCGGTCTCAAGACTTTCACCAATTTCAGTGAATGGATGTACCCCCCCCCCCAAGATCCAGTGCCTTGATTGCCCATTGGGCAGACCTTTTACTGCCCTGCCGGTATTTCCATGGAATATGTTCAGATGAACTACACTCTTTTGTTCCACCAATCCTAACCTTCACGACTAAGGCCCCGCTATGATACGCACATTGTTTCGAACCATCCTCATTCCGTTAGATTCTACCCAAGCAGCTTCTTCGCACGTATCCCTGCTTTGTGGAACCGACTCCCAAGAGGATTCTTCCCCGAGTACTACAATCATAACATATTCAAGTCTAAAGTTAATGTGTTATTGTTATGATGAAACACACCTATTCTATAGTTAATAGAGTCTCCCACCTAATATAAGTAGTAAGAGAAACGAGGGTCAGTCGATGTCGGACGACCGGCTGAACGGTTGAACTCTCTGCCTTCGGGCGGGGAGGAACCCGAACGAGGCTATGCCGAAGGGCGGAGTCTCGTTCGGGGAGGTAAACCGACCCTGAACCCGTTTATACGGTTTCAAAGGGTATATTTTTGGCTGAGCCCACGAGCTCGGAGATCCCAAGTTAAACCGGCCTTGTGCCACATAATACCCTCGTGGGGGTGACTAAATACTAGTCGATGTCGGACGACCGGCTGAACGGTTGAACTCTCTGCCTTCGGGCGGGGAGGAACCCGAATGAGGCTACGCCGAAGGGCGGATTCTCTTTCGGGGAGGTAAACCGACCCGTTTATACGGGTTCAATGGGCATATTTTTGGCCGAGCCCACGGTATTTTTTGGTCGAAGTTACGGACTCCGGAAGCCCACATTAAATTCGGCCTTGTGCCACATGTGACTGCGTGAGGCAGTTACTAAATAGCGTCGATGTCGGACAACAGTCGAATTCTCTGCCATCGAGCAGAGAGGAACCCGGACGAGGCTAGAATAAAGAGTTTGAAAAGGTTCAAATCAACCAAAGATCTCAATGGAGCATCTCCTCTATCGAGGAATGTTTCGCTGATCTTAACCTTTTAAAACTCTTTATTCTACATTCAACACCATCACTTGATAAGAGACCAGAAGTGTTGAAACAAAATGGCTATTTTTGTAGTGATTTTATGACATATTTATGTTATAATTTTCGAATAAATTATATTTGCTCTGTATTGAGCACTCTTTTTTAAGAATAGTATTTTTTGCTATTGGAATTTATTCCGTATGCACCAATCCTATACTTGGATATATATATATATATATATATATATATATATATATATATATATATATATATATATATATATATATAAGCAAATATATGGATAGAGATCCAACAGTATGAAGAAAAATATATGGAAAAAAAAAAACAAAAAATCCTAATATGCAATTATGCTGTTTTAATGTTAATATAATCACAACATCGCCCACGTGACGCCGACGTTATCATATTGAAACGGAACGCTGATCTTGAAAAATTTCAGTTGTCTTACTCTTATGTCCATCGTCTTTTTCATGTTGAATTAAATATAGTCTAATGTTAATTATGTTTTATGAATATGTCCTGAAGATGGTCTACTAGACTGAAACGTCCGACGTTGACATTATACTAACATTAAAACAGCATAATTGCATATTAGGATTTTGGTTTGTTTTTTCCGTATATTTTTCTTCATGTTTATATATATATATGTATATATATATATATATATATATATATATATATATATAGATAGATAGATAGATAGATAGATAGATAGATAGAAGAGAGAGAGAGATAACTATGTTTTCAGTCATTGATATCATTGTTTCATATGTAAAGTATTATAAAGAATAAACATTTATTCAATTAGATAAAGACAATACGACGTTCTATACAAAGGGCATTCGAAAAGATGGTGGAAAAATGGAATTAAAAACAAATATTTTCAAGTAACGTATACGTTTTTTATCGCCACATAAGTATCCTCAACATCATGGCACTTCTGTGAGTGATAACACCAGCCATTTATACAATCTCGGAAGAAACGAGAGTCTTTGACTAAATGTTTAGCACATTTTCTAAATAAAAAAAGTATTTCGTAATCAGATCTTACTATCCTTTTTCTCTTCTAAAGTGTTAACTAGTAAAACCGTCTTCAGCAATCCAGAAAACCTGCGTCATAATATTTCATCCTGATTGGCTACTATTTCCACTTTTGGGTAAGCAATCCTTTGATTAAGCTTCATCGTCAGGTTCGGACGAGTAAAAGACAAGTTTCATCTTCAGTTACAATTCGCCGCATTTACCATTTCGATCCTATTTGCTTAAAATTTCCATTGAAAGTTCTACACTTGTCTGTTGCAAATCGGAAAAGACTGAGATAGATAGATAGATAGATAGATAGATAGATAGATAGATAGATAGATAGATAGATATGATTAAACTGAGATAGATAGATAGATAGATAGATAGATAGATAGATAGATAGATAGATAGATAGATAGATAGATATGATTAAACTGAGATAGATAGATAGATAGATATGATTAAACTGAGATAGATAGATAGATAGATAGATAGATAGATAGATAGATAGATAGATAGATAGATATAATTAAACTGAGATAGATAGATAGATAGATAGATAGATAGATAGATAGATATGTGATTAAACTGAGATAGATAGATAGATAGATAGATAGATAGATAGATAGATATGATTAAACTGAGATAGATAGATAGATAGATATGATTAAACTGAGATAGATAGATAGATAGATAGATAGATAGATAGATAGATAGATAGATATGATTAAACTGAGATAGATAGATAGATAGATAGATAGATAGATAGATAGATAGATAGATAGATAGATAGATATGATTAAACTGAGATAGATAGATAGATAGATAGATAGATAGATAGATAGATAGATAGATAGATAGATAGATAGGAATCGGTTGACATAGAGAGAGAGAGAATGAAAGAGACAGAGAGGTGAAATAGCTGAGTTATGAATAAACATAGATCGATATATATATATATATATGTGTGTGTGTGTGTGTGTGTGTGTAAATTGTTAGAGTTACAAAAACGTAATATCGCAAGGAAAAGATATAATTTGTTTCTTATAGGTATTGTGAAATATGAAAATAAAAAATGAAAGCAGTTACAAGACAGACCAATTATATTTTTGTTGTTAATAGTTAATTTGTTTTCAATAAATTCATTTCGTTTTGACCTTGAAAAAGTCCACATTGGACGAAACGTGTCGGCTAATATCACAGTTTTCTTATTGTCTTTTACCTTTATAAATGTGTGTGTGTGAATAGATAGATAGATAGATAGATAGATAGATAGATAGATAGATAGATAGATAGATATGATTAAACTGAGATAGATAGATAGATAGATAGATAGATAGATAGATAGATAGATAGATAGATAGGAATCGGTTGACATATAGAGAGCGTGTGTGTGAGAGAGAATGAAAGGAACAGAGATGTAAAAGGCCTCCGTTATGAACATAGATAGATAGATAGATAGATAGATAGATAGATAGATAGAAACTTTTCATATAGATGGATAGATAGATAGAAATGGAATGATAGAAAGAAAGAAATGAAAAGATAGATAGATAGATAGATAGATAGATAGATAGATAGATAGAAAAGAGACTTTCATATAGATGGATAGATAGATAGAAATGGAATGATAGAAAGAAAGAAATGAAAAGATAGATAGATAGATAGATAGATAGATAGATAGATAGATAGATAGATAGATAGATAGATAGATAGATAGAAACCTTTCGTATAGACAGATAGATAGAAATAGAATGATAGAAAGAAATGAAAAGATAGATAGATAGATAGATAGATAGATAGATAGATAGATAGATAGATAGAAACGTATCAGATAGATATTAATCAGCTAACAGAGAGAGAGGGAGAGGGAGAGAGGGGGGAGAGAGAGATGAAAGGGCACAGTTATGAACAATCATAGATACATAGGAATAGCCACGTATGCCACTGATTCTGCAAAAACGTAGATTTGATCCGATTGAGATCTATAGATTACTCATAACCAAGCATCATCGAACCTGCGACGTGCCAGTCGGTCGACCAGTTTACCACGCAGCTACACTGGAAGCGGCGCAAGTGTAATACAACGAATAAAGGTATTAACCGGGGCAGATGTCTTGATGACTTTCTGCTCGAAATATTTGCTTAATCTTGTCCAACTTCATTTCATCAGTGAATCACCGCTCGTTTATTGACCCAAAGCAAACAGCCTTCGACCGGACAGAAGACAGACCGTTTCGTTTTGACCGACGAGTTTTTAATCAATGGCTAGCGATATGGCTTCACGCTTCGTTCATTCTACGCGGGACTCGATATTGAAGAGGCAGCGGGAAGTCAAGAAGTGTCAAATGAGTGTTTACGCGGTATCAGCGTCGTCCAAGAAGCCGGGCAGCGATCAATTGACAAGCGGAGCTCTGTTTAATTTTATAATGCTCCTGTTTCGTTGGTTGGCTGGAAAACAGAACAATAATAATTATGAGGAATAAGCGGAGGGCAGGGTAGGGTTAAGATTAGGGTGAAGGAAAATAGAGGTGTGTCCAGGACCAAATTTAAGTTGGGATTTCAAATGATTCAGGGCATCTACTTCACTTGTTGATGATAGCACAAGATGATCGTCTGTGAAAACGCAAAAACACCGAACAGATATACAATGGCAGATAGATAGATAGATAGATAGATAGATAGATAGATAGATAGATAGATGGACATGACGAGACTGAGATAGATAGATAGATAGATAGATAGATAGATAGATAGATAGATAGATAGATAGATAGATATGCATTGGACATGACGAGACTGAAATAGATAGATAGATAGATAGATAGATAGATAGATAGATAGATAGATAGATAGATAGATAGATAGATAGATAGATAATGTATTGGACAGGCTTAGATAGATAGATAGATAGATAGATAGATAGATAGATAGATAGATAGATAGATAGATAGATAGATAGAAATTAAAAACATATACAGGAAGCAATAATGACAGAATGAAATGAAAAGAAAGAAAGAAAGAAAGAAAGAAAGAAAGAAAGCTAAATTGTCTACATCTTTATTGTCATATTCGCGTCGTTTCGGCCGTTGTACGCTCCGGCCTTCTTCAAGTGATATACGTTGGAATTTCGAACCGAATCCTTTATTTCGTCCTCCGGGTTAGATTGTTCTAGTTCCACATGCCATGCCTCTTCCGGATATCTAAGTTTCAGTGATTTCCCTTTTGTTTTCCCTCAATTCTGCAAGTTTTTTTTCACATCTGCTGTGGCCTGGTATTGAACTCACATCGCTTTGGATCGAGTCACTGGATTGCTTCAACCAACGCTTTTACCCACGTGGATATGGCCTACAGACAGACAGATAGATAGATAGATAGATAGATAGATAGATAGATAGAAATGAAAAAAATATATACCAGATCAGTCTGAAAAGTAATGGGGCTGGGTGTGCTATGGACAAAAAAGTTACAAGCGGATTGTTTTATCATCTAACATGATAGCACGGGAGTATATAACTGTGATCTTAGTTTTCTGCAACCATTGCATTTTTTTTTCACATTCTTTTGTAGCAGGACACATCAGGACTGCTTCACCACAACAATGCAACTGCACACAACCCCCTGAGCATCTGAAAATTCCTGGTCGAGAAGAACTTCACTGTACTGCAACAATCTTCCTATTCACCTGATCTTACTCCGTATGACTTCATACTTTCCCCCAAGGAAAAGTCATCAAGGGAACCTGGTTTGGTTTGGTTTGTTTTACGGCATATCAACCTCAATCGGTTATTTAAAACCAACAATTTTTATTACTGGTAATATTTTTTTTTTCAAAAATATATTTCATGTAATATTTTTTCTTCAAAAATGTACAGCTGGTAATTTTTTTTTTTTCGAAAATGTATTGCTGTTAATATCCCTACCCTCAGAAATGTATTGCTGGTAATGTCCCTTCCCTCAGAAATGGATTGCTGGTAATATCCCTTTCCTCAGAAATGTATTGCTGGTAATATCTCTTCCCTCAGAAATGGATTGCTGGTAATGTCCCTTCCCTCAGAAATGGATTGCTGGTAATATCCCTTTCCTCAGAAATGGATTGCTGGTAATGTCCCTTCCCTCAGAAATGGATTGCTGGTAATGTCCCTTCCCTCGGAAATGTATTGCTGGTAATATCCCTTTCCTCAGAAATGGATTGCTGGTAATGTCCCTTCCCTCGGAAATGTATTGCTGGTAATGTCCCTTCCCTCAGAAATGGATTGCTGGTAATGTCCCTTCCCTCAGAAATGTATTGCTGGTAATGTCCCTTTGCTCAGAAATGGATTGCTGGTAATGTCCCTTCCTCAGAAATGGATTGCTGGTAATGTCCCTTCCCTCGGAAATGTATTGCTGGTAATATCCCTTTCCTCAGAAATGTATTGCTGGTAATGTCCCTTCCCTCAGAAATGGATTGCTGGTAATGTCCCTTCCCTCGGAAATGTATTGCTGGTAATGTCCCTTCCCTCAGAAATGGATTGCTGGTAATGTCCCTTCCTTCGAAAATGGATTGCTGGTAATGTCCCTTTACTCAGAAATGTATATCTGGTAATGTCCCTTCCCTCAGAAATGTATTGCTGGTAATGTCCCTTCCCTCAGAAAAGGATTGCTGGTAATGTCCCTTCCCTCAGAAATGGATTGCTGTTAATGTCCCTTCTTTCGGAAATGTATTGATGGTAATGTCCCTTCCCTCAGAAATGGATTGCTTTTAATGTCCCTACCCTCAGAAATGTATAGATGGTAATGTCCCTACCCTCAGAAATGTATAGATGGTAATGTCCCTACCCTCAGAAATGTATTGCTGGTAATGTCCCTTCCCTCAGAAATGTATTGCTGGTAATATCCCTTCCCTCAGAAATGGATTGCTTGTAATGTCCCTACCCTCAGAAATGTATAGATCGTAATGTCCCTACCCTCAGAAATGTATAGCTGGTAATGTCCCTACCCTCAGAAATGTATTGCTGGTAATGTCCCTCCCCTCGGAAATGTATTGCTGGTAATATCCCTTCCCTCACTGATAATACCTGAGTATTTCTGGTATTAAATCCTACTTCTACAGTTTCACAGTGCTCCGACCCCAGCCCGGGGGCCAACCAACTGCCTATAGCTGGGAGCCAAACAGGGTGGACCTAGGAACACCAGAAACCAAAAGGCGGCTCCACGCTCCCTAAACCTCCTCCCGACCAGAGGCCCTGCCACCGGACGCAGTTCATCGTCCCACCCAGGATGCGGATGTAGTTTACCGTCAGACGGCAAGGGAACCCGTTTTGAAGGAGGGCCATATCTACCGAACTAACAAACATTGAAAAAGAATCCTTTCAGTAGTGCATAGAAGCGTGGCAGACAAGGATAGAAAATTTATTAGACTTGGGGGGGTACTTTGAAGGGGGGGCATGTAGTTTGTCGATTTTAATTGAAATAAATTGTTTGCGGCACCAGCCATGTTGTTTTTCAGACAGATCTCAGAAAGAAAGAAATTAAAAAAATCTTTTGATAGATAGAGAGAGGGGGGAATAGATAAATAGTTAAAAAGACTTACATATAAAAAATAAATGCCGAAAGACTGAGATAAATAGCTAGATATAACGGAATTTATATGAAAACTGAATGAGATACATAGATAGATAGATAGATAGATAGATAGATAGATAGATAGATAGATAGATAGATTAAATTTATATGCAAACAGAATGAGATAGATAGATAGATAGATAGATAGATAGATAGATAGATAGATAGATAGATAGATAGATAGATTAAATTTATATGCAAACAGAATGAGATAGATAGATAGATAGATAGATTAAATTTATATGCAAACAGAATGAGATAGATAGATAGATAGATAGATAGATAGATAGATAGATTAAATTTATATGCAAACAGAATGAGATAGATAGATAGATAGATAGATAGATAGATTAAATTTATATGCAAACAGAATGAGATAGATAGATAGATAGATAGATAGATAGATTAAATTTATATGCAAACAGAATGAGATAGATAGATAGATAGATAGATAGATAGATAGATAGATAGATAGATAGATTAAATTTATATGCAAACAGAATGAGATAGATAGATAAATTAAATTTATATGCAAACAGAATGAGATAGATAGATAGATAGTTAGATAGATAGATAGATAGATAGACCTACATGTTAGAAATAGTCGATAGGGACTGAGATAGATACGTAGATAATTAGAAAGACAGAACTGCACAAAATAGATAGATAGATAGATAGATAGATAGATAGATAGATAGATATGCATAATCAGAATTTGGTAATGAGCAAATGGCATTGGGCGTCGCCAGGAAGATAACCTTAATAGAGTTGGCGTACTATAAGTTTTATTTTATGACTAATTCCAATCTGTTTTATCATATTTGCTTTTTATTACAATCCTCTGGGTCATTAAATTTCAAGGTAAGTTGTATAAGGAATATATAAGTAGCTGCATTCGTGTCTACGCATCCATATGCATGTGTATGGTTATGTATATGTGTGGCGCTGTGTGTGTGTGTGTGTGTGTGTGTGTGTGTGTGTGTGTGTGTGTGTGTGTGTGTGTGTGTGTGTGTAGGCTGAATGCAACACCGAAAAATATACCTGTAGCGAATCAATATTAAATTGACAAATAAATGTTGTAATCTAGAATTGCCTTTCTTTAGGAGTTGGCATTATTTGTCGTCATAAAAAAAATGGCTGATGGCGTAGATCGGGGAGAAATATTGATTAAACTATATTAATTTAAGCACATGCCAACCTTCGCGAAACATTCGAACAGAGATTACTATCAACGGCTTGCGTCACTAACTACATCACAGGTTCCCTATCATGTGAGATAAATGTAATGACCCATGTCAATGCTTCCCGAGTTTTAGATATGTTATCTTGATTCGTAAAGAAAATGATGTAATTAATTATCCGTATTACGCTGTAAACAAACCATTCTGGCAAGAATTTAGCCCCCCCTGCTGCCTTTGTTTCCAATTCCTACTCCTACTCCTCCTTCTCGTTTTCTTCTTTTCTTTCCTTTTTTTTATTTAGTTTTATTAAATAAAGACCACAGGTTCATGTCAGAAAACATTAATTAATTGTGAATTGCGGTAACGTTCTACGGGTTGATGTAGGGACAAGTGAAGAAGAAAGAAAGAAAGAAAGAAAGAAAGAAAGAAAGAAAGAAAGAAAGAAAGAAAAATAAAGAAAAAAAGAAAGAAAGAAAGAGACAATGACAAAAACGATATATAATGTAGACTGACGAAATTAGGAGGCACAAATTTGTTAGGATAAAATTTGTGCACAATAGATAGATATGAACAGACTGAAAATAGATAATGAGCAATATGTACTACACACACACACATATATATATTTATATATATATATATATATATATATATATATATATATATATATATATATATATATAGATATAGATAGATAGATAATGAGCAGATTGTGATAGATAGAGAGATAGACAGTCTGACAGACAGACAGACAGACAGACAGAGATAATGAACGTCCTGATATATATATATATATATATATATATATGCACATTTTATTGAATACGACAGACGAAAGCGCTCGGATAAAAAGAACATACGGACAGTTTTTATATAATTTATCATCCGAAAAGAAAAGATTATTAGATCACATGAGAAATTGTATAAAAAAAATTAAATAAATGCACCTTGTCTGTCGTATTCAATGAAATGTGCATGAAAGAAGGATTGCTGCCTAAATACACAAATATATATATATATATATATATATATATATATATATATATATATATATATATATATAGAGAGAGAGAGAGAGAGGAGAGAGAGCTATCAACAAACTGAGATGGATAAGTAGATAGATAATGAAATATTAAATCAAAGGAATGAATTAGTTTCAAAATGTTGTCACAGGAGTAGATTTAAACTTATATAATATTTATGATCTTAGTTTATTTTTTAATTGCCCTTCTAATATTGCACATATGACTTTAGTTATTTCCATATTTTGCCCTCTCCACATCAACGCTATCATATAATCTTCCACTACTTTTTGAACTACCTTTTATATTTTCTTTATCCTTTTAAATTTTTAAAAAAGGATTTTGTTTCTTTTATATATTCTGGGTAATTTTTTGCATTTTTAATATTTTAACTTATTTTTAAATAAATGGTTGATATAATTTTTTAATTATTTTTTCTAAACATTTTTTCTTAACATTTCTCTTAATATAAACTATCTAAAACGATTGTTGTTAATCTTAATATACAAATTATTTGTAAGCATATTTTGTAAATTTGAGTGTTAATAACTTGTTTTGTTTTTATATAATTAATAATTATCATATTAAAAATCCTCTTCTCTTTCGGATTCCCTTAGCATGACTCCTTCTTCCTTATAACCACAAGTTGAGGTGTTAAAGTTTATATCTAGTTAAATTTATGTAGCGAATTTTTCATTTAAGCCAGACAACACCCGCCTTCCCCTTACCACCACTCGGGCAATTTTTATGTTGTCTGCCATGTTATAGGTTAGCTATGCATCAATTCTTTCAAATGTTTTTTTCGTAAATATTAAATTTTAAATTAAAAGTTCCGAGACAGTCCACCATTTGAGTTGAACAAAGTCAGCGTATTGACGTTGATTGAAATAGTCTATAATCCTGAGGTAATTTGGGATTTCCCTGTTCTATAATTTATATGTGTTAGACATTTCCATGACGGTCGTCCTCGAGTATTGAATCTACAGGTTGGCAGTGAATATTTCGGAGACAGTAGGAAAGCGTACTTTAGGTTCGCAGTGGATATCACAGCAGAGTGTAGTTCATCCTTCTCCTGGTCGCCTTTGGTCCTTCCGGTAGACGAAACAAGATGGCCGCCTTTATACACGACGAATACAGTGTTGGGCGGCTTCTGATTGGTCAACCTTCCATTGGTCGATTATAAAGGGAAATAAGTCATTCTGACTCACTCACTAGTTAGACGTATTATATACCCAAAAAACCGTAACAATATGCCCTGTTAATAAATACACTGATCTCTTTTTGAAGATTAGTTTTAATATTTTATATTATTAGGATTCACTTAGGTCATATACAAATGGATTTATTATCTGTAGTATATATATATATATATATATATATATATATATATATATATATATATAATTATTTTTAAAAAAAAATTATAACATAAGTATGTTATAAAATCACTACAAAAATAGCCATTTTGTTTTAACACAATCTGTGTCTTATCAAGTGATGATGTTGAAAAGAAAAAAAAGTGAACATTGAAGTCATCACTCAGAGGCGACAGGCTGTTTCATGCTTGACGCAATCGTCAGGCCGAGAATGCTGGATTTTTCCTCGGCTATTTATAGATATAGGTCAGTGGTGCATTGTGGGTAATCTATTCTGGCGGTTATTTTGTTTGTTTAGTTATTTGTTTGGATTGATTTATTTTACTTGTTTTTCATTTCCATTTTGTATTATTTATTCTTTTCGTTTTTTGATGAACTATTTTGTTTTTTTGGGTTTTTTTTTTTCGGAACTATGAATCATAAAACAAACATATGACATGAAAAGAAATAAACACGAATTTATTTTATTTTATTATTTAGAAACGAACTAACTGTTGTTACTCTGACTTATTTTCTCATAAATATACCCTTTATTTTTAGAGAAGTGCACTGAAAAAGGACAGTCTCTTATAAATGCCCGGTTTAACAAACAGGTTTGAATTAAGGTTTAGAACACTTTGTTTACGATATCTAAAAATATTGGTTTAGATTTATTGAATTTAATTAAATTTATTGAGTTTAACTTAATATAACTAAAAAAATACATGATGTATTTACATAACGTATTAAAATACAACTTATGACATACTGAAATTTGGTTGAACATCCGCAACCGTGTCAGGAAAATAAAAGGTTAATACCTTCCCAATAAGATTGATATTAAAACAGCAACTATTGGCAAGATTTTCGAAATGTATTATATAGTACGTGTATTAGGTTGTTTGGTTGTTTGGAAATAGGCAGGTCATGCAGCATTTTAAATCCTACTAACCTTTTCCCCACTGACGATGCCCTGTTAAATACTCTATAGCCATTTTCCTGGAAGATGTTCAGACGAGAGGCATTTTTTTACAATTGATGTTTAGTTCTTTCTTTTCAATATGGATATCCTTTTACTCATGTACCCCCAACACAAAATCGAGGTCTACTGAATTTATTGAATTTAATTAAATTTATTGAGTTTAACTTAATATAACAACGTTCTTAATAAATGTCGCCTATTATATGTTTTAATAGTAAAACAAACGAAAAATTTTTAATAGTAATCGAACTAAAAATTTTAATGGTGAACAAAACTAAAAATTTTGAAAATGCCTAGTTTAAGGTTTAATGCATTCTATTTGCGATATGTAAAAATATTGAATTTAATTATATGATATTAACTTAATAAATGACTCTTATTGTATGTTAAATCAGTTATGTGCCATAGACACTGAGACGTTCATGTAACTTTCGACACATGACTGATGAAGTAGATTTTTTTCTCCCGCAGTAGGGAGCTATTTCTTTCTGCGGTAGGTCAGTTGCCATCCAAATCTATAGAACCCAGTCTGTCCTGCTATTTGCCCATAGTTTAGGGTGGGGGAGAAGATTCATACATTTCCCTAAGGGTATAAGCACGTAAGTAAATGTAATAGATTTAACTGGAATTCGAACTCGACTCTCCGATTCCTCAATCCAAGCCGATATCCGTTACTCCACCGTGCCTCCCCTTTTTAAATGGTAAACCAAACTAAAAATTCAACAGACTGTTTTTAAAAATAAATTTTAGAAAGAAAAACATAAATTATTCATGAAAAAATAAAATTTTATTAATTTTTTTTTTTTTTGTTATGAAGAAGAATATCAAAGAGAAAAATGAAATTTAATCAATTCACCCCAAGCAAGGCGATAATGCCACTAAGACAGAAGGGGGCTACAAGGAGTATTAGAGAATTAAAAACCCAGTCCTAAACAGAACGAAAGGGATAAACCGATGCTCCTTTTCAAAAGACCGGAGAAGTGTTTGAATCGGACGATTGGCGTACCTATTTAGTAGAAAAAAAGAAAGAAATACTACATCAAACGTCCGAGTGTCAGTGGAAATGTTAGCAATAAAGAGCTAAAGTAGACTTTAGAAGCAACCGGAAACCCAATCCTAAACAGGAATCAAGGGAAAAACCTCTACTCCTGTTCAAAAACCGGGATAGAGTGTGAATCGGTAATTTAATTTTATGTAACAATAATGTGATTTTGAAATAAATTTGGCAGTGTAAAATAGAATCGAGGAAAAAAACGAAACATAACAAAACTTTAAAATTACCTTTCTTGATAAAGCCATTGTAACATCTGTGAGAAGAATTGGATAGATATTTTATCTCTTGAAATCAGGTAAAATTAAAATGCTACATTGTGATAAAAGATATGATAAAAATTGAACATACTTTTTGCCTGTTAGAAACAAATACATATATCGGAAATAAATAAAGATGATCATTTCTCTGTATGCTTTTCTAAATAAACGTTTCATAGCGAAGAATATTAAATTAACTTCTAAGTCAAAAATGTTAAATTAACTTTAAAATAGCAAGACTAAGATTCACTAATGACATTTTTTGGTGAATTTCGTACAAAAAAGTTTTTTCTTTGTCTTTTTTTTTTTTTTTTTGCAACAGACATAAAATAATAAAGCAAATCCGACAGAAATAAAATAAAGATTTCTTAAACCGTCTACAGAAGTAAACTATCGCAATCCCAAACCGAAACTAAATTCTGTTCCTTTCTGGAGTTCCCTCCTGAAATTTGAAATAAGTCTCCAGTTGCGCCATGAATTGGCTTGAAGTAAAATATGAACCAGTAACAAACTTTTACCAAATAATTTTGGTATCTTAAATATTCAAAAGAATATTTACGATACAGGTGGACGGTTGAAAATTATTCCATGTGAAAGTATAACCTCACTTATTGCTGTATCTGTCTATATTTCTGAGATGAGGTATTAAGTACTCTATTTACAAGTGTTTTACTTTATCCACTGTGTCATGTGTCCTCACGGAAACATGGCACAGTGTATAAAGGCATTAGTTAGATCCAGTGACAGGACCCAAAGTGTGTGAGTTCCATACCCGGTTAAGGCAGTGGAAAACTTGGAGAGGGGAATTAACAGGAGATAACTGATAACTGACATCCATTAAACATGGCACATGGAACTAGAACAGTCTACCCAAGTGAGCGAAATAAAGAGATCAGTTCGTCATTCCAACCACCTGAAGAAGGCCGGAGCGTACATCGGCCGAAACGTTGTAATAAATACGGCGACAAAGATGAGGACAATAGTTTGAATAATGTAAATAATGCACAATGGGTTATTTAATGCCGACAAATTTTTGGGCTGGTAATAATTTCCTTTACAAAATTGCTGATAATATTTTTTCCTTCAAAAATGTATTGCTGGTAATAATATTTTACAAAGTATTTCTGGTATTAAAACCTATTTGGATGATCCCGATGCGATCTGAAGGTCGGGAACACTGGAATCAAGCAGACGAGGAAGTTTAAATACCTGGGAAGCATCTTGACAGAGGACGGCAAGTGCGACACTGAGATCCGTAGACATATTTGGATGGCCAAGGACACATTCTAAAAGTACTGCTAGACAGGAGGATATCTTTGGCAACAAAGAAAAGAGTTGTTACATGACATCTTTCCCCCTTTATGGCAGCGAATGTTGAACGGTCTCCTCAAATATGAAGAAGAACATCGAGGCGACGGGGATGTGGTTCTACAGAAGGATGCTAAGGATATCATGGAACGAGCGTGTGAACAATGATGAGGTCTTGGAGAGGATGCAAACAAGGAGGAGTTTTATACTTAACTTCAGGAAGAGGCAGCTGAAGTTTCTGGGACACGTACTGAGAAAGGATGGCATGGAGAATCTGATACTCACAGGTCGAATAGAAAGAAAGAGAGACAAGGGAAAGCAACGCATGAGATACCTGGCGGGCTTGAGCAAGTGGATGACAGAACGTGGTCTGGGGGAGGTGGCAGAAGGACGAAACCTATTGAGAGTCACAAGGGATAGGTGGGGGGTAGTGGAGAGCTATGATCGCCTACGTCCTGAAAGGACATGGCCCATAAAAGGAAAGAAGGGAAAGATAAACAAGGGAATGACATACCTAGGAGACTTAAGCAAGTGGATGAGAGAACGTGGTCTAGGGGAGGAAGCTGAGGGAAGGAACTTGTTGAGAGCTGCAAGGGATAGAAGGAGGTGGAGAGCCATGATCGCCTACACCCTGAAAGGACATGGCACATAAAAGGAAAGAAGGGAAAGAGAAGCTAATTTTGAAAGAACTGTTTCGTGTTTTAGGTTAAGGTTAGAAAATTGTAGCCTAAAGAAAACTGTCCTGTAGAGGACAAATGCAAATCTATCAGGGTTATATATCAAGCGATCATTTCCCCAAAGAAAATATGAAAGATTATAATGTTTACATTGGAATTTCCGAGGGGGAATGGAAACAGAAATTTTATACTCAATTTATGCCCATGGGCACTCATTTTTTAATCCTAAATTAAAACACCAGACAGCTGTTTCAAAAAAAAATTGGGGAATTGAAGGTGAAAGGTCTGAACCCACAGATAGTTTGGAAGATTATAGGTTTTGCACGTACTCCTAATATTCATAGAGATAGGTGTGACTTAAAAGGAAAAAATTAGAATAATAAAATACATTAATCAGAGCCAACTATTGAATCACAGGAATGAATTAGTGTTAAAATGTCAACATAAAAACAAATTCAAATTTCCATAATATAGGTTTAAATTAATTAGTTACTATGTTAGCTTTCACGGTTAAATTTCTATTTCTGTCACGAACACAGTCCACACCGGGGTTGATAAGACAGACGGCCGATATCTTCGTTTGACGAAATGGGCTATTCCCTATATGAGGTGATTTTGGATTTTATAGTTTATTATTATATATATATATATATATATATATATATATATATATATATATATATAAATCCTTCGAATTTTTGATTTGCCATAATCAAATCAATCTCGAAGGAAAAAAACGTTTTCAAAAAAGAAAGAGCTAGAAACATGAAAGTCTGTCGAAAAAAAATTGCACAGATACAGGTTCAAAGCCCAAAGAAAAAACCCCGACACGAGTAAACAACTAACTAAAAAGAGATTAGGTGAAACCTGGTTAGGTTTGTCTGGCTCACTAGGTTTGACTATATATATATATATATATATATTTATTAAAGACATTTTTTATGTTTAACGTTGTTATTTTATAGATACAAGTATTTAAGCAAATGCTCTGTTTATGATAAACAGTATTAAATAACATTTACCGGCCTGAATGTCCGAGAAATTTTCATAGAAAATATTCGTTCTTTGACAGAATTCGAATCTGCATTCTATACGGAACCGTCATATACGCTGACGTGCCTTACCTCTAGGCTACAAAGAAGCGTTCGGTAGACAAGGTCGAATTTACTGCTTATAAACTCCAATCTTCCTGTCAAAGAACGAATATTTTCTATGAACATTTCTCTGACATTCAGGCCGGTAAATGTTATTTAATACTGTTTATCATAAACAGAGCATTTGCTTAAATACTTGTATCTATAAAATAACAACGTTAAACATAAAAAATGTCTTTAATAAATAAATTGTCGGACCTTGTCCATTTCTTAATATATATATATATATATATATATATGATAAAAATATAATTTTAAGCTATAGCTATGTTTAAGTGCACATTAGCAGGGACAGGGCGTATGTAAATATAAAATGGACACTGAGATCAAATGACAGTGGCAACAGTCGCCAGGCCTGATGCATGAAATAGAGTGTCGGCAATTGATGTTGGCCTCATTATACATTTATATATATATTTAGATACATCATGAGCAGATATGAATGTACGTGAAAGAATCATGGAAGATTGAAGTTTAAAGGCAGTAAATTCGACCTACCGAATCGAACTATTCTATGTGGCTCGATCGGTTAAGAGCACGTCAGGCTAAATGACGGTTCCGTATAGAATACAGTTTCGAATCCTGTCGGAGGACGAATATTTTCTATGAAATTTTTCTCGGACATTCAGGCCGGTAATTGTTTAATACTCTTTACTATAAACAGAGTATACTTACCTGGCACTTGACCAGCGGTCCGAGTGAAAATACTCGGGTCCCCACGTTAAAAACTGACGTTCTGTCAAAACCTGACGGGTCCCCACGTTAAAAACACACCTTATGTTACAACCTGACTCAGGGGGATGGGGGATCAAGTAAATATCTACTTCCCTGTCCCAGGGTTCCGTCCCTGTGCTGCTGGTATCACGGCTATGACTAGCTTGGACCGGCTATGACCATCGGCCTGAGTGAAAACACTCGGGTCCCCACATTAAAAACTGACCTTTTGTCACAACCTGACTCAGTGTGGGGAGGGGGGTCAGGTAAACATCTACTATAAACAGAGTATTTACTTAAATATTTATATCTATAAAAAGAATGTATAAACATAAAAATGTATTAAAATAATTGTCGGACTTTGTCCATTTCATAACGTGTAACGTCATTTGTTTACATTTGGATACGCTTTGAGCAGACATGAATGTTTTCACTTAGTTTGACCAAAGAGATGACAGTGAAAGGAAAATTTATAGAAGGAACTTGAAATTATATGAAAATAACATGAATGTTTGTTTTATAAATTTCTTTCTTTTATTGTTTGTTTATCTCAATGCAATTGTAGAAGGCAAATAAATTAAGAGGATTTTATAGCAAAATAACAGGTCTTCTAATTCAGATGTATCAGCGGAAAGGTCATGAAGGAATTAATATATGTATATAAAGCTCTCTGATTTTCACTTACAGTAAGACATGAATAAGTAATAATATAATAACTTAGCAAGAAAGTATTATGTATATAAACAATATATATATATATATATATTATCACTCACCGATAGCACGACACGGAATTTCATGCACCATGACATTATTTAAATGTTAAAAATATCTGGTAATAACAATGTTATATATTATAGTTTTTAATTTAAAGAAATATATGGCATTTAAATTAAGCGGAATTATATATATATGTGTAAAAAATAATTCTAGAGTTGTGAATATTAATTTTAATTTTTCTTTATTAAGCAAAAAAGGAGATTACTTGTGGGATAATATATGCGTGCGAGGAAATATTATTCAGCGAAAAAATAGAAAAACAGTCTGCGTATTGACATTGTTACATTCAGGAAAATTATTTGCTACACAATCCATCATTGAATTCAGCAATCAGATGCGTACGTATGTACACAACAGCATACATATGCATATATATGTCAAGTCCCATACTGTTCCCATATGTTTATGTTTGTGTGAGCTCCGGTGGACGAGCGCGTGGATATGTGTCTGCGTACCTCAATGGGTATACGGGCGTCCATGTATGTTTGCGTAAATATGAATGGCGTCACGACGACAATTTTTCCTTCTACTTCCATAAAACACCAATACACGCAAGCCTACATAAGTCCAAAACTTTTAAAAATAAATCAATTTGTCTGACGATCGCAAAAGCGTGAAACCCAGGGTCACAAACTCACATGAATCCAACCAAATATGTTAACTCTATCTCTGATATTGAGCGCTTTCCAATAAGTACCGCGCATATAATATATAAATAATATATATATATTTCATATACACACACACACACACACATATATATATATATATATATATATATATATATATATATATATATATATTATGTATATGTTAGCTCTATCTCTGGTATTGAGCGCTTTCTCATAAGTACCGCGAATATAATATAATAATATATAAATAATAATATATACATTATTTACATTATTCGGACTATTGTACTCATCTTTGTCGCCGTATTTATTACAACGTTTCGGCCGTTGTATGCTCCGGCCTTCTTCAGGTGGTTGGAATGTCGAACTGAACCCTTTATCTCGCCCAATGGTGTAGACTGTTCTAGTTCCATAATGTATATAATACCCCATCTCAAAAATATAGAAAATAATATATATAATATATTACACATATCTATATACACACACACTTTTCATATATATATATATATATATATATATATATATATATGAACATATGCACTTTTCATATATATTTATTAATATATACTTAATAGCTCTATTGCATTACAACGAGCACTGTTTTATTAATGCCCACACTATATGTGCCATATATTATATCTATATATATATATATATATATATATATATATATATATTCTTTGGACTAAAGACTTAAGGCACTGGACGATTTATTGTGCCCTGTTCGAATGTTTTTAGTTCTTTCTTTTTTTTTTATTTCTAATTTTTTCCTTGGCTACTGAGTTGAGCTATCTGAGTTTTTTTTACCAAACGAGTATTACTATTAGTCTATATTAGTTGGTATGACGTTTGCATGATAACCCAACTGTCAGGGTTTCAATTCTCGGTAGTGGATGCACACTGCTGATGAGTCCCAAATATAGGACGAAACGGCCATCCAGTGCTTTCGGTATTTTGTTGAGGTTTTTTCTAGACTCGATGAATTACTTTTTTTTATTTATATATATATATATATATATATATATATATATATATATATATATTTATATTAAATAATATAGATAAATAATATAGTTGTTGTCTATTTATTTTATGTAAATTCTTTTCATAACGTCTGATAAGCTTAATAACATTATCATTAAGCGAAGAAAGAAAAGAAAATCACAACATTGATCCATATTTTTTAATCCAATCTAAGCTTTCGGCTTACATAAGCCATTATCAATGATGTCAATTACTGTACAACATCTTAAGCAATATACGGACAAGACAGTGATAATAGTCTGTTATTGTTTACATGGATGATTTCCAAGCAAAGATAAACACATGCATATAAGACGCTAAAAGCGAAAATCGCACTGCAGCTCATGACGTCACACATGACCACGCGAAAGTGAATTCGAGTAGTATTAAGTATGGGAAGCTGTTGGTATAAACCAATGGCTTCTGTTGCCAATTATAGACATTTAAGGATATTTGTAGAGATTCCATAGTTGATTTTGTTTAGGTTGTTAGGTTTGTTTATATATATATATATAAAGACGAGGTCCCACCAGTTAAGTTGGCTAAATATAACCCTAAGTTCTACGCTAACAGTTTCTTTTCTCGCACTTCTCACTTGTGGAACTCTCTTCCGATCCACCCTTTGCTGCCAACTTTAATCTTCAAAACTTTAAATTCAATGTCAATCGCTTTCTACTGTCTTCCTGATTACTCTTCTTTTGTGCTTGCTCCTTAGTAAAGTTTCTGTTCCTAATTCTCCCACGCCCAATAAACCTTTGTATTTTAGTGGCTTTACCTCCTTGGTTGGAGTGAAATCGATGAAAAGAGACGTAGGAAAAGAAAGACAAATGAAAGAACGAGTGAAACGAATGAAATAAAAAGAGTAAGTCAGAAAGAAAAAAAGCAACAAAAATTATTTGAAATAATCAATTGGCAAAAAGCAGACGACAACATACAAATGGTACTGGGATCTCTATTTCATTTCCTTCTCCGCATCTATCGATATTTGCATATCTCTGTCCTTAGAATCCTCAATAAAAACTCAATAAACTTGCCGATAAAATTCTTCAAAGGATAATCTCTCTCTCTTTCTCTTTCTCTCTCTCTCTCTATCTCTCTCTCTGTTTTCGTTTTTCTAATTTCCGCCAGAACTTGATTTCTGCTTGCCCTTCCTTGTTCCTTTCTTAATATATTCGTTTCCATTTGCTTCTGAATGCGTCTCGAAGGTTTCCCCTGGTCTATCTTCAGGCTCAAGGAACGCGAATCGAACAAAATAGGACGATATGCAAACTGCCAACCGGTTTCGAACTCAGCTATACGCATGAAGTTATTTCGAAATATTAATGCGATAAAAAAAAAACAGCTAAAAGAATTTGTTTTCGTTGCTCTGTCAGAACGCTTCCCAGATATTTAAACTTCCGCGCCTGCTTGATTTTAGTGTCCCGACCCATTTCCATAATATTTACTCCTCTCTAACTCTTTAAATGTCGAAAGTATAACTAATTCTAATTTCTATTCTCCCTCTATATCCTCTTTACACTATATTAATCATAATTTATAAACTTTCCCCTACTTTAAGATCGACTCAACTCTCTTTCCATTCATCCCTTACATCCTTTTATCTATATATTTTAAAGTAATTTTAAAGCCCTTTTTATTCCTCTTTTAATTTTAAATTAATATTTCATTCATCATATAACTCCAAATTAATGTCATAAGGTTAATATTTGGGTCTAATTTTATAAAACTTCTTCCCTTTAAGACAAATAGCTTTTACACTCCCCTGACTCCTGTCTCGTGCCTTTCATCTGACTGAAACATTGAAATGGATAAATTCTGTATTAGTTTCTCGACAGGTTGATTTTTTTTTAGCTTTCTCAGTTAAATTTCTATTTCTGACACGAATTCAGTCCACACCGGGCTTGATAAGACAGACGACCGATATTAATCAAAGCCAACTATTGAATCACAGGAATGAATTAGTGTTAAAATGTCAACATAAAAACAAATTCAAATTTCCATAATATAGGTTTAACTTAATTAGCTAATATGTTAGCGTTCACAGTTAAATTTCTATTTCTGACACTAACACAGTCCACACCGGGGTTGATAAGACAGACAACCGATATCTTTGTCTGCTGAAATAGGCTATTCCCCATATGAGGTGATTTTGGATTTTATAGTTTATTAATTATATAGCTCTGTAATAATAAATACACTTTTTGTGGATCAGTTTTAATATTTGACATTACTTGGATCCACTTTAATTATGTAGCAACTGATTTGCTATCTTTCTTTATATATATATATATATATATATATATGTGTGTGTGTGTGTGTGTGTGTGTGTGTGTGTGTGTGTGTGTGTGTGTGTCTACTGTTTGTCTTAGATGGCTTTGAGGGCTCCTATCAATCGAGAATAATGTCTCAACTAAAACTCAATGTTTTCTCAGCCTACTGCCCCCTCCCAAGACAAATATTCGCACTTGTTTAACAATACACATTGGCATGTGGGTCCTAGCGCCTTCAACTCTGACCTTGCCTAATTTAGGAGGACAACAAGCAGTTGGTGTTTGTAGAATATGCAAGTTATTGTGGACCACACACACACACACACGACCCTGAACAGCATTTCGTATTCCCATCCTCCACAAGACCCCCGGGGATTAACGGTCGTTTACTTATGTGGCAAGGGTTACACATGACATGACAGAATGTGGCCTGCATTGTTTGGTGTCATTTGAATGAGTCGAAGAAAAGGAAAAGGAAGAGGAAGAGGAGAATAAAGAAAAGGAGGGTAAAGAATAATAATAGACGGGAGGAGTGAAAGAGAGACAGCAATAAAAGAAGAGGCAGAAGGAGAAGAGGCGAAGAAAAAAAGATGAAGAGAAAAGGAAGAGAAGGCGGAGGAGTAGCGAATGAAAATGAAGGAAAAAGGGAGAAGAGCAGAAACAGGGAGTGGAAATAGGATCAGAGGGGGGGGGGAAGAGGAGGAGCTGCCGGAAGTGAGGAAGAGTAAAAAATGAAAGAGAAAAGGAAGAGAAAGACGTTGAAAAGGAGGAGAGAAGAAGAGAGGGAAAAGAGAAGAGAAGGGAGAAAAGAGGAAAGAACAGAAATCTGGGAAGGAAAATGAAGTCGCTTTGCAGTGTTGATACCTATGTCCCTACTGTTTATATCTATAAGGACACCATTTCCGATACTATGTATTCTGACATATATCATAATATATCATAGTTTATCATCTGACATTAAATATAAAAGGCTCCAAAAATACCCTTCGAGACGGCGCTGTAGTGGATATATATATATATATATATATATATATATATATATATATATATATATAGAAACTAGACTCGTTTGAAAAACCTCGAATTTTGATTTGCTAATCAAATCAATCTCGAGGGAAAAAAGGTTTTAAAAAGAAAGAGCTACAAACATGGACTTCTGCCGACAAAAAAAATCGCACAGATGCAGGTCTGAAGCCCAAAGAAAAACCCTGATACGAGTAACAACTAACTAACAAAAGAGCTCAATACAAACTTTCCCTGACGATCCGTTTAGGTGAAACCTAGGTAGGTTTGTCTGGCTCACTAGGTGTATATATATATATATATATATATATATATATATATATATATATATATATATCAGGTCATCCCATAAGTTCTGTCCGAATTTTAACTTTTTGTTAAAATGAACGAAATTTAAACAGTATTTTATAATGTCTAATAGAGCTGAACATTATTGTTATGTTTAGATGCATTTAAACTGATCAAATTTTATTTCAGAGAACAATAAAATTATTATTTTGTTTGATTAAACCCCTGCTAACAAATACCGAAGAATCATTTGAGGCACATAATGCTTTATGAGTTCAAGAAAGGAAACTCAGCAGCCAAAGCGGCTAGAAACATTCACTCAGTTTATGGAGAGGAATGTGTGAATGAAAGAACTTGCAGAAGATGGTTTGCAAAATTCAGAGGTGGAGATTTCACCCTTGAAGATGAAGATCGAACCGGATGTCCAGTAGAGTTTGATGAAAAGCTTCTTGAAGCAGCCCTTGAAAAGAAAGAAAATCCTGCTTTATCAGTTGTGGAATTTGCAGTGGTTCTCAGTTCAAACCATACAACAGTTCATCGTCATCTTCAACAACATGGAATAGTTCCTAAACTTGGAAAATGGGTGCCTCATGAATTGTCTGAAAACAACCTCAAATCCCGAGTTGATATCTGCTCTTCTCTCCATTCTCGCCAACTTGTTTCGCCTTTTTTGGATTGACTTGTGACTGGCGAGGAAAAATGGATCTTTTATCGAAATGTTAAGCGTCGTAGACAGTGGCTTGGTAAAGAGGAAGGACCCCAGCCACAGCCGAGAAGGGAACATCATGAGCAAAAGGTTCTTCTTTCAATCTGGTGGGATCGCCAAGGAATAATCCACTTTGAATTCTTACCACTTAATGCTCAAATATACTGTCAGCAATTAGAGCATTTGAACCAAGCTTTAAGAAAAAAAGACCTGCTCTAGTGAATCGAAAAGAGGTGATGTTTCATCAGGACAATGCGCGACCCTACACAGCAAGAATCACGTCACAAAAGATCGAAGAACTTGGTTGGGAGAAAATTCCTCATCTACTATATTCTCCCGATCTTGCTCCTTCAGACTACCATTTGTTTCGTAGCTTACAGAATCATTTGGAAGAAACAGCTTTTGTAACACAGGAAGAGGTTAAAACTGACTTTTGTGAGTTCTTCGAATCAAAGCCAAAAGAATTTTACAGTTATGGAATTAGTAAGCTTGTTAATAGATGGAAGGAAGTCATAGATAATCAGGGAAAATACATTGTTGATTGAATCTGTAATTAAATGTAACATTTGATCACTTGTTTTCTTTATTCAAAATTTGGACAGAACTTATGGGATGACCTGATACATGTGTTTCTGTCATCTAGTGGTCAATCTTTGGGTCTGGTAGTGACATTCTAATTCTATAGGAATAAACAATAACTGATATCAAAGGGGCAATATATCACAATAATCAACAGATATTCTATATCACTCAATCAATGGACACCTGATGATGACCAGAGGGTACTTGGCTAAAACATTGTATCCATAACAACATCTATATCAGCCAAGATGAGAATAATAGTTTAAAATAATACAAGAATATTGACAATTACTCATAGGAGAAATAAAATATTAAATTATAAAAAGAGGTATGAACTCGCCATAAAAAAACACCTGACATTGAATATAAAAGGTACCAAAAATACTCCTGGACTGTGGTGTAGTGAATATAAGAGTTGGTTATATATGTGTTTCTGTCATCTCGTGGTCAATGTTTGGGTATGGTAGTAACACGAATTCAGCAGGAACAAACAATAACTGATACCATAGGGGCAAACTATCACAGTAATCAACAGATATTCTATATCAGCCAATCAATGGACACCTGATTATGACCAGAGGGTACTTGGCTGAAACATTGTGTCTATAATAACATATGTATCAACCAAGCTAAGAACAATAGTTTGAAATAATACAAGAATATTGACAAGTACTCATCTCAGAAATGAAATACTAAGAGACACCAGATGAATCTGATTTGTGCTCAGCAAAAATGGAACACCAGTTTGAAAACCTCTTTAGATTCTCAAAACAAAACTGCTTTCATTTAATCACCACAGAGAACCTTTTCTGCTTGACATCAGCATGGCTGATTCTAAACTCCAGGAGAACAACACTCTATGCCTTGTTGGGCTTACATTTACCACTGACATGAAGTGAAGCGGCCATATTGAATCAACTGTCGCATCTACTGTATGGAAAGTTGGTTCACACCCGGGTGACAGTTATACAGTTTAACACTAACATTAAAACTAACAACAGAACAGTATGCTCTGTACAAAGCATTTGCTATAATCTCATCTAAGTACTTTATGTCAAAGCTGTAGCAAGCAAGTTCAGTCCTTCATCTCTGAATGTTATCCTTTTTAATTTTACTAGTCTTTAAACATACTAGTAAAATAATTATAATCATCACTGATTTCTTATCGTTAAGAAGGGTAATGTCCCCACTATCGTATATACCCCCTTTTTCTATTGTTGAGCGTTTTTGTACACTAGTATTTAATGCTCTTGACAAGAAAGACCACCAATCTACCAATTTGATTTAAGCTTGCAGTGATGGCATGATCAGATGCATCTGTCTCTACAAGAATTGTTTCACCAATAGAATGTACTGTGGCATTTTCCACCTCAGCATTCCAATACCTTTTTCACTCTAATGCCTTTTTTCAGCCATGTTGAGTAGTGGATATGTTTTAACTTAAATAATAGGTGAAATCTCTTCAGTCATCGGCAATCCAATAGGAATAATAAGAGAACCTATCTATAGCACAACATAATGAATTTATGTCCTGAAGAAGACAAAGTTGTTTTGGTCTTTTAGGATCAAGTTTTATCCTCAGGAATAGTATAAACCCAGGAGATGCATGGATGTTGCAGAGGGCCATGTACATTTAGCATGATTTCATGTCAAGTTAAATTTCTCAACAATCTCATTAAATCACCTGAGATTAATGTTAAGTCCTTTCTTACTTTTCTCATAAACAGTTTTATATGATCTAGGTAAGCAAACCTATCGGAAAGAGTTGTCAATAATAAATTTGTCTAGAATATACTGAAAGCAATCAATACCATTGGTTACTCCAAATGGAATCCAGCAGAATTGGTACAGCTGAATTCAGAACTCAAAAGCCATGTGAAGCTTGTCTTCATCAAATATTAGGATTTAATGGAAGGCATATTTCAAGTCAGTTATACTAAAAATTGATGTGCTGCAGTGTTTATCAAATTGCCAATATTTAAGCATCTACCAGTGTAAAATCGTTTACAACAATGTACTATTCTCTATTTCGACATTCAAATACCTTTCCCCAACAATAGTCCGAATATAAATAGTGTAAAGAATGATAACTCCTCATCCAAGAAATGCAGACAAACATTATTGTCCTCATCTTGATTGTTATAGATGTTATTATGGACACAGTTTCACCAAAGTAGCCTCTGTTCATCATATTACAAGGGCAAAATCTCAGTAATCAACAAATACTCCATATCAATCAATCAGTAGACACCTGATGATGACCGGAGGGTTCTTGACCGAAAAGTTGTGCTTATAATAACTTCTATATCAACCAAGATCATAATAATAATATTTTGAAATAATACAAAAATATTGACAATTACTCATCTCAGAAAAGAAATATTAAATTATGAAAAGCAGTATGGACTTAAATCAAATATATTTGCCTTCTGGGTATGACGATAAACTACATCCGCGTCCTGGGTAAGACGATAAACTACGCCCAACAGCAAAGCCTCTGATCAGGAGCGTGGAACCACACCTTAATTGCTGGTGTTCCCAAATGCACTGTTAGGGTCCCAACAAAGTTAACCCCCACCAAAGTAAGGTCAAAACACTATAAAAAATTTAAAAAATAGATTTTAATTTTGCAAAAAACATATTCGTAGCAATGAATTTATGAAGGAAAAAATAATTAACAGCAATACTTTATTGCCAGCAGTACATTTTTGGAAAAAAAATATTACCAGCAATATATTTTTGAAAAAAAAATATATTAGCAGTAATACATTTTCGGAAATGAAATATATTAGCAGTAATATATTTTTGAAAAAAAATATTACGAGTAATAAAAATCTTGTCACCATTAAACAACCCACTGAGGTTGATATACCGTAAAACAAAATAAACCAAACCAAACCAAAGTAAATATATCATCAGTATTTTAAGGTAAAAAGTAAATACACAAAACTTTCATGTCTCGGTACTGACATGGTACCTCATCAGGCGATGGTACATAACTAATCTAATAACTATTTAGTTAACTAATAGATAACTAATCTAATAAATAGTTAGTTATGTACCATCGCCTGATGATGTACCATCTCAGTACCGAAACATGATTGTTTTTGTGGAGCGATGTAAAATGCTTATTGTAATTTATTATAACAAAAATATAATAATAATTATATATATATATATATATATATATATATATATATATATATAGGTTTAATATATATATATATATATATATATATATATATATATATATATATAGGGTTAAGTAAATGAGATAACTAGATATTAGCGACCGTATATGCGAATTCTGGCGTGCATACGCTGGTAAGGAAATAAATAATTACCATATTTAGCCAAGAAGTGTAGACATCATAGTGCTCAATGTGATTAGACAAGATTAGCTAAGAAATATATGTTAATAAATACACATATACCTACGTTTGATGTACGACTCGAGTTTTGTTGGTTACCCAATTCATCGGGCAGAAGATGCAGCTTATATATATATATATGTGTGTGTGTGTGTGTGTGTGTGTGTGTGTGTGTGTGTGTGTGTGTGTGTGTGTGTAAATGTTTGAGTGTGTGCATACAATAGAAAGTAAATAAAATAAAGTCTAACGGATTAAAAAGGAGAATAACCACAATGCTCCACTGGCCCGAGGTATTAGCTAGCACCTGTGGGGGTCCCAGCTAGGGTTAAAACACTATGAAGGTGTAAAAGTGGGTTTTGGTCCCGGAAGTGCTTTGTAAAGATATTGTTGCCAGCATTGAATTTTTGAAGAGAAATTATTGCCCGCTATACATTTTTGAAAACAAAATATCTTGTCGGTATTAAATAACCCATTGAGGTTGATATGTCGTAAAACAAAACAAAACAAACCAAACCAAATATTACACCAAAAACCATCAAAATTTTGACGCGCAGCTGCAAAACATTACTGTGTCTGTTTTTTTCCGACATAATTATCCCGTCTTCTTCATTTGAGCCATTTCGCAAAGAATCGAGCCGCGAATTCGAATAATCAACGATTCAAAAGAAATCAACGGAAATGGCGAATATCTCCATTTTAAATGATATAAAAATGTCCAATAAAATAAATTTTAGTACAACTTAAAAAATTTTTCTAGTATAAATTTAATTAAAGCCTAAAAAAACCCAAGTAGGGAAGTAAAGCCACTAAGTCACAAGGGATTGCTGAGCGTGAAAGAATAAGAAAAATGAGAAACATTATTAACACTTTCACTGCTACTCATTTGCCCAGTGCTGCCCCCATTCGACCAGCCATTTTTAAAGAAAATGCCAAATTTCAACCTAGATATTTTATTACACGCAAAACTGGCACCAGTGTGTTTTACAGCCTTCCATTTTCATGGATATACCTGGGAATGACTTATCAGATCAGTAATGGGTAAACACATGATATCTTTTGAAGCATTGTCCTTTGTGATTTGACGATAGATGGCGCAATGGGACACTCATACCAGCGGTATGCAAAAAAAACGTAGGTTTCCGTACTTAGCCAACTGGAGCAAGATAAGAAAAATGAAGATCTCCGTAGTTAGCAGCGGAAGTTAAGGAGCAAGAACAATAAAATAATATAAGTAATCAAGACGGGAGATAACGATTGACATTGCTCTTAAATTTTTGAAGATCAAAGTTAGCTTCATTGATGATTATTATATACGTTTCAGTTATTAATCCAATTATATATATATATATATATATATATATATATATATATATATATATATATATATATATATATATATATATATAATATTAAACAATACACGGACAAAACAATAATGATAGTCTGTTTATGTTTACATGGAAGAAATACAAGCAACAACAAACTCGTGCATACGAGTTGCTGGAAGCGAAAATCGCACCGCAGCCCATGACGTCACACATGGCCACGCGAGACTGAAAACGAGAAGTATTAAGTATTAACTATCATTATTGTTTTGTCCGTGTATTGTTTAATATATTGTAATGTAATTGTCATCTTTGATAATGGCTTATGTAAGCCGAAAGCTTATTCTTAAACGCCTATAATTTACAACAGAAGCCATTGGTTTATACCAACGGATTGCCATATTTAATACTTCGCGTTTTCACTCCAGCGTTGCCATGTATAACATCACGAGCTGCGGTGCGATTTTCGCTTCCAGCGTCTCGTATGCACGAGTTTGTCGTTGCTTGGAAATCTTCCATATATATATATAGTACAGGTAATTGATCCGTTGGTATATAATCCAAGTCGATCATAGTAATATTAAAATTGATCCACAGAGAGAGCTCAATGTATTTATTATAACAGAGCATATTTATTATATAGCAAAAAATCTAAATGAATTCAGTCCAGGCCTGAAGAGGACTAGCGTAAGGTTACGCCGGTTTGAAATAGGCTATACCAACATGAGGTAATTTTGAATTTTTTGCCGTATAACACACACACACACACACACACACACACACATATATATATATATATATATATATATATATATATATATATATATATATATATGTATATATACCTTCCTTTTCACAATCCTCGCCATTTTTAAAGGGGAATAGGGTTTTAACACTTCCTCCCTGTTCAGAAGTGGGTTTCGGATTCCTTCTACTTCAACTCCATACTTCTGACATCGCCAACGACATTCTAAAAATTTATTTACTATTTATTTTATCCTCAATAAGAGTAGATAGGTTTGCCTATCGTCCAGTTCACCCTCCTCTCTGGTGTTTTGAAAGGAGTAGACTTTCAGCCCTTGTTTCCTGTTAGAATTGGGTTCCTTCTAAAGTCTTCCCGTTGTCTTTCACTTTTAGTAATCTCTTGCGAGTTAGTGGCATATATATATATATATATATATATATATATATATATATATATATATATATATATATATATATTCAAATCATACAGCGAGACGATCCTGAGTGAATTAGAAATCTTGATGGCATTTATTATTGGTGGACACAGTTTTAAAAACATAACACCGTGATGCTGATACACACAGAAAACTGCAAGATCTTTGAGACAGGCCTAGTAAAGAAAAACCGCCATTTAAAGAAGGCCTCTTGCCATATACCATTCCTCTGGCAAGGCCAATAAATACCTACTTAGCCTGATACAACTGATGACACAGGAATATTATTATTATTATTGTTGTTATTATTATTATTATTATTATTATTATTATTATTATTATTATTCCCTGTTTAGTTGGAATATTCTTTCGACTTGTCAAAGATTGGAATTTGCAATGGGTGAACATTTCAAACGTTAGGTTACGACGTCAACTGTCTTAATATTCATCTCGCAAATGCCTCGGTGTTATATGAATTTTTTTTTCCAGCCGAAACGTTGATAAGCAAAACAACGATGATGTTAATTGTCTGAATAATTCGTGGAACCATACAACTGTAGCTGTCACCTTTTAGACATTTTTTCCTTGAATGTGGCCCCCATATACAAGACTAAGATAACAGTATCAGATTCAAGAAATAAATCAACATAAATCCTTTACCTGATATTTCAATGAATTCCTCACTGAACTCTTGTACAGTTCCTGCAAGCAAATGGCTCTATTTTCCTTCTCACTGAAAATATGCTTACGCAACAGAAAGAAAATGAAACAAATCTGTGGTTTTGAAAAGCAAAGGAAAAAAAAGCGTAAAAATCTTGACGCGCAGCTGCAAAAAATATTCCTGTTCATTTTGCTGACACCTTTCATTTCAATGCCATAGCTCCCTAGCCAAAAAAAAAAAACTTTCAAAAGTCGAATTCGCTGATTTTAAAATATCTTGGACTCATAATGAGGAAAATATGTTTGGGGAACTTGATACTCACAGGACGTATTCAAAACAGCGATTAAATTGAAATTACAGGCTGCGATGGATAAATCGTCGCAATTTTATATTTTTAATTTCCCGCATGCACGTTGTTTGTTCTTGATTTTGTCGACTGCAGAGTATAATAGGGTCAGTTGGGCACCGTCTGTGAGAAAAAGAGCACCATAACGCAATTTACTCCGCCAGAAATTTGCAAACGACATGCTGTACTGCTTAGCATTTGCGCCGGGAGCTCCAAGACGAACATTTCAAAGTGTTTGGGGTGTCAATCTGAGGACAGTGCAGAGGATTCGGATAGAGTTGGATGAGTGTAATGGTGATTACGAAGGTACGGTAGCTCGAAAGACTCATTCTGATTGTTCTGATAAGAAAAGAACTCCAGACTTGTTTGATGATGGTCTCAGACTTAACACGGATGCTTACATCAAGTGCCATGAGGAGGTAGTGTGCCGCTAGTCAAGAGGGTCGCTGTTGGAAGACCCTATCTCTGCGAACAGGACTCGGCACCATGCCACACAAGCAGGGGAACCCAGTCAGGGCTGTCAGACAATATCTGAGACCACATCACACTTCACATGTGGCCACCTAACTTCCCATAACTCACTTGATTATTATGTGTGGGGTGCAGTTGAGTGAGAGACCAACAAAACTCCTTGTAACACCAAAGATGAACTGAAGGCAAGGATTATGGCAGCATTCACCAGCATAAACAACGAGACCGTCCAGAACAGTTGCGGGAGATTCCGAAGTAGCCTGGTTTTCTGCGCTTGAAACCAATAGCGACTTTATTGAATAAATTTACTCTTTAACATTCCAAGATATTTTTTATATCGTTTTGGTAAATATATCTGTTAAAATGAGATGTCAGAATTATTTGGGCGTAATTTAGACGACAAATTCATCCATCGCATCCTATACATTGGTAAAAAGGAATATCCAATTAAGAAGTTCCTTACCAAGAAGCGTGACTTTTTGGAACAACTCAAGAGAGGACTCTTCTCTGATCACTACAATCTTAGACTCTTGAAATATCCTAAACTCTTCAAAATTGTTAACCACTTTCAACAACCACATTCAGTAATCCCGTACCATGATTGGTTCTTGACTCTGGTACTGAATGAACAACGGCAAAAGAATTTTAGCTAACGAGCTTGTGTAATTGTATATTACAGGGGTAGCGAGGTATAATAAGGCGTCAAACACTGGTTAGAATTGCGAAGGGTATGAAGTGGTGGAGAGCCATAAACAAGATACTTAACGAGAATGTGTAAATGGATAGGAGGACAGGGACTGGGAAGTATAGGAAGAAGACAAACATTGTTTAGAATTACAAAGTATAGGAAGTTGTGGAGAGCCATGATCAAGCTGCTTAACGAGATGGTGTAAGTGGATGGCAGAACAGGGACTAGGAAGGATAGTAAAGAGACAAACATTGTTTAGAGCTACAATGGATAGAAAGTTGTGGAGAGCCATGATCAAGCTGATTAATGAGAGGGTGTAAGTGGATGGCAGAACAGGGACTAGGAAGGATAGTAAGGAGACAAACATTGTTTAGAGCTACAAAGTATAGGATGTTGTGGAGAGCCATGATCAAGCTGCTTAACGAGAGGGTGTAAGTGGATGGCAGAACAGGGTCTAGGAAGGATAGTTAAGAGACAAACATTGTTTAGAGCTACAATGGATAGGAAGTTGGGGAGAACCATGATCAACCAACTTGACGAGTGAATGTAAATGGATGGCAGAATAGGATCAGCGAGGGATAATAAGGCAATAAACATTGCTTAGAGTTGCGAAGGATAGGAAGCTGTGAAGAGCCGTGTTCTGGTCGTACAACGACACATAAGAGGAATGGATAGGGCAAACTATCACTACATTACAAAATATTAAAAGAGACCTTTCGGTACATCAGAAAACATTACTGTATATAAAAAGCAAGCTAGCAGTATAGCTGAAGAAATCACAATTCTGTCAATATCCTATATGAAATACAGTAAAAAAAAACTAGTGGCGACCGCGAAGCAGAAAACAGCTTATAAAAAAAACAAGGTACCACTGCAGTTTAACGTATTCTTGGGGGTCAAATTCTGTAAACTCAGTAGAAGAAATTTTATTATGCTTAATAATTGTGGCTCGGTATTTTTTTAATACCGTGTTCCTTCAGGGCGTAGGCAATCATGGCTCTTCACATTTTCCTTTTCTGCTATTATCTGTGAATTACCATGATTCTTGGAAAATACACTCCTATGCTTTACCGTTGCTTTCTCTATGGTTTTGAATTCAGAGTCGTCCATCTTCTATAATGACTTGCAGTATCAAAATGACGTTTTATTTTCCCTTGACACTGCTATTATTTTAACTACCTTCATTCCTCGGCAATGTTTATTGTTTTAAAAAGCGACGATTTGAATTGTAATAAAGCCTCAAAAGAGGAAAGTGAATTCATACATATTTTGTTCTTGAGAATCTTAGAAAACGCAGAGTTTGTGTGTGTGTGTGTGTGTGTGTGTGTGTGTGTGTGTGTGTTCGTTTATATATGGGATCGTATTTCCTACATTTTTCAACCGATTTCAACAAAATTTCACAGGACTACGTAAAATTACCAGGCGGTGGTTCTGACAGCGCCAAAAATTGGAAAATCACAATTGTTTTTGCACGAAATCAATTTAAAAGAACGGTTAAGAGTATCGCACCCGGCCCGAAGTTACTGCCGGCTACTCAATACTCCGAATTCCGTTAACTTCCGGTGACTCAGCGTTTTGTTTTGTTTTTGTTTTTTTCAGAGAACGATACACAAAAAGTAAAACAAATGAAACCTAAACATACACAAGTCCTCCTAACTAAAAATAATAACCGGAAACTACTTTAAATACACATGGTGTCCAAATGAAACCTAGGTGTACAGTCAAAATGCGGAAGTTAATTTTTAGTCATCAGCCAAAAGATATTGCCAACCGGCTACGATGCTACCGCAGCCGACATAAATACAGCCGATTTCTTTGCTCCGGAACAGAGCGACGTGCTCCCCCTCCTTGGAGGGGGTGTACGCGGTTTATTTATCATCTCTCAGTTGCGTCTCTGTCCTTGGACAGAGTGCGCTCAGCGGCTTCTCTGTCTAAGGACGGAGGGGCAACTGAGAAAATAATACTGAAGAGGTGCCCAGCCCTGGGAAACAGCTGCCCGAGGCCGCGCCCTCCCATTGCACCTGAGGGAGGGATCGGTGTTCGCACCGAGGCCAGCGCAACCGACAGTTGCGGGGGCTGAGAGGAATTTTTGTCCCTACCCGAGTGTACGCGCTCGGGTCCCCACATTAATCCGACCTTGTGCCACATCTCATTCTCGTGGGGGAATGAGTAAATACCAGAGCGACGTGCTCCCCCTCTCACCTTCACCTGGCCGACCCTCGTGGAAAATAAACTTCCACATCTCAAGTGTTAATAAAAGCAAAGCATGTCAGATTTATAAAGATTTCCTATTTGTCCCTTATCCTATCATTCTCTTGCATTCCTATCTATATTTGATCTTAATTCATATATATATATATATATATATATATATATATATATATATATATATATATATAAACAGATGCAAACTATGCCTGGAAGAAAAAATTAAAATAATTAAGTACAAAAATACAAGCCAGTTATTGAACCAGAGAAATGAAATTATGCTTAAATGTCATCATAAAAATAAGTTTATATAGTCTTAAAAATAGACATTTATTTTGCATCAAACACTGAAAAATCTATATTAGGTTTGTAACTAAGTAAGTTTATATATATGTATGTATATATGTATGTGTGTATTGTATATGCGTCTATTACTTTTATTACTATTATTATTACTTTAAATATATTATATATATATATATATATTATTACTATGAAATGATGATGTTTAAATGAGTAACAATATAGATTGCATTTCTGTGATTTTTATTACTGGTTGCGCAGTTAAAGTTTTATCCATAAAATTTTCCCCTACCTTCCCTTACTGCAATATTCTCAAAAAAAATCTAAAGTAGGATCTGTAATGTAATCGGTACTGAATTAGCTTCTTGACTTCAGCCGCTTTCTCACAGACGTGATGTGGCTTCCCTCTGTCTTTTTCTATAAATATGTTTCATGGCTACTGCACAGATGAGCATTTTTTCCCTGGTGCCCTGACTACATGAATTTAAGTGTACTACTAGATTGGCATCTAGGTCCCAACTTTTTACTGTTGAAATAGTTAAATGTAACCGCCCTTCTAACAGTTTCTTTCCTTGCACTTCTCCATATTGGAACTCCATTCCTCTCACTTGCTTCCCTGATAACTACAATCATCAAAAACCTAAATGCAACATCAGTCACCATGTTTTGTTGCGTTGATACCTGTTCTGTTTTCCTTTCTTCAATCCCCACCTACACTCACACTTTTCTCACATTTTCACTCTCCATAACCCCCTGTGTGATAATGGCACTTCTGACTTGCTTGTGGTGAGAGAAAAAAAAACATTAAATATAAAATAATTAGGGTACTGACAAAAGCATCTAATAAAATAATTTGGGTACTGAAAATAGCAACTACCACAATCAAAGGTAAAGCTCTCCCTACCAACAGCTAAAATAAAAAAAAGGGCTCAATACAATATATATATATATATATATATATAAGGATGTGTGTGTGTGTAACGAATGCACGGCTGCAATTTTCGACGGATTTGCACCAAAATTTACATGCACATGCTCCAATTTAGTGGGAAGGCCAAGACTGACTTTGCATTTCCCAACTCCTATCGATACTGGGAATAATCGATTTTTTCATGCTTCTACGGCAGTTTTCATGTAGTTTGCGGCCATTTTCTACTGGCCAGAGTAGGCAGGAAGATTCTATTGGTCAGCATGAGAGCCAACAGCTGACTGACACGAATGTTAACTAGCATGCTAGCATGCAAAAAAATCGATAGCTGCATTCGTCACAAGTGGGAAAAATTAAAATTTGCATGGCACTTTACTCCAATTGGCTCATTCGCTTGCTAAAACTCAAGGTTGATTCTGATTCCGCAGAACTGGGTTGGGTGTGAAAAAGTATTTGTTGTTAACATTCGTTTTTCATTCGGTTTTTCCAGTTACGAGTCCTTTTTTTAAAGCTGATCGTTTTGTGTTCATTTTGTTTAGTTCTTTTTTTGTAACAGATTTAATGTTTAGTATAGAGCTTGGAAAAAATTCGCAGTGTGAGATAGGCAAGAAGTAAGGCATGTAGCAACATCAGCACGGCAAAGGGCACTCCTTTAAAGGCAAGGTAGGGCAAAAATATTTTAAGTCAAGTGATAGCGATTGCTGTATGAGTCGTACGATTTTTGAATCAAGCACGAGCAACGCCGGGCCATGCTGCTAGTTTAGAATAAAAATATTAAATTTATTTATTAGATTGTTTATTTACAAGAATAATTTTATATCTACAACATTCTAAAACTAATACAATTAAAACAAATCCAATGCAATATTTATCATTTACTAATTTATAAAGAAATAAATACGAAAACAATTCTTTATTCATAAATTTATAGACATTTAATAAATTATTAAAATATGTGAACCAAATATAAAGAAATCCTTATTACAGTGTAACCCGGATATAAGAGACCCGGATATAAGAGAAACCAGGATATAAGAGAGATTTTCTCTGGTCCCAAATTAGAGCCTGTGTTAATGTATATAAAATAGACCAAACCTGGATATAAGAGAAACCCGGATATAAGAGACTTCTTCTCCGGTCCCGACAAATCTCTTATATCCGGGTTACACTGTATTTACCATTTTATAAAGTTTCAGTCGATTGGCAATTTAGCTGATTCTTTGCCAATCGATTGAAACTTTATAAAATAGAGAATAAGGAATACATTATGAAATGGACAAAGTCCGACAATTATTTTAAGACATTTTTTTATGTTTATACATTCTTTTTATAGATACAAATATTTAAGTAAATGCTCTGTTTTATAATAAAATATAAAATATAATATAATTAAACAACAATTACCAGCCTGAATGTCTGAGAAATTTTCACAGAAAATATTCGTCCACCGAATTTACTTAAATATTTGTATCTATAAAAAGAATGTATAAACATAAAAAAATGTCTTAGAATAAAGAATCTAATAAATAAATAATGTTTATTATTTTTGTTGTCAATTCTCCTGAACAAAGAAAATGTATGAATTTACTTTTATATATATTTAGGTTTTATTAAAAATCTAATCATTGTTTTTATAAGAATAAACGGTAAATTTGCAGTATAGGAACCTCGCCCAGTTTCTATTAAAACTTTCCCATAAATGTTACATTTACACTATTTACATTATTCGGACTATTGCCCTCATCTTTGTCGCCATGTTTATCACAACGTTTCGGCCGTTGTACGCTCCGGCCTTCTTCAGGTGGTTGGAATATGAACTGAACCCTTTATTTCCTCACTAGGGTAGACTATTTTAGTTCCACGTGCCATGTCTAATGGATGTCAGCTATCTCCTTTTAATTCCCCTCTGAAAGTTCTCCACTGCCTTAATATTGAACTCACACTCTTTGGGTCCAATCACTAGATCTAACTAACGCTTTTATCCACTGTGCCATGTGTCCTTGAGGCGTTAGTTAGATAATGCCACTAAGACGCAAGGGTCTCCTGTGGATGAAAGAAAATGAAAAGACTTTAGGAGCTGGAAGTCCAATCCTAAGCAGGGAACAAGTGATAAACGTCTACTCCTGTTCAAAAGACAAGAGAGGAGTGTGACCCGGACGATAGACGGGTAAGGGAATGGAACCAAATCCGGCTAGTCTTGAGTTTGTACTTCATCTGTTTAGTTTATTATCTGTTGAACATCTGTCTAACATCTGTTTATACGGTTATAAATTTAAGTCGTGTTTTATCTCAATGCGCTTCTATTAAGAATGTGCCTATAAGCATACCAATGAACACTCTTGGCGTGAATGTAACGTCAATCTTGACAACAATTTCAGGTCCCTGGTGAGGTGGGAGGCTCAGGTAACCTTGACCTTTGTACAGATTGATCTTACGATTAGGTAATCAGGTTAATCTTTTAGAAATAAGGGCGCTTAACAGCGTGATTACCGAATAATGGACGCCTAAGCAGGATGGGGAAAATATGAAATCGTGGTTGGTGGACGGGTGACCAAAAACCTACATTTATCATTAAGCTTTTACAAGTACGAAAGAAATGTGTCAACTCTGTGCATCCGTACAGTAATCCACACGCATTGATAACACTTGTATTTTCTCTATTCAGAAGTTAAAACAAATTAAGCTGGAATGGTTTTTTTAGTCAATTTGACACAAATATTTTTCTTTGCTTAGATGAAATTTTTTTTTTTTTTTAAGCGTTTCACCCCAAGCAAGGCGAGAAGCCACTAGGACGCACTAGCCTCGTAGGGCGCTTGAACTCATGAAGTCTGGGAACCAGCGAATGCAGCTCCTCGGAGCAATTGCCATGAAAGTATTTGTAAAACAGACAGAGAGAGGCGACGGCGCGTCTGTGAGAGAGTGACTGTAGTCGAGGTGCCAGAGCAGGGCCAATTATATTGCGTATCAGCCTTTGGAGCCTATCAAGAACCCCGAGGCAAACAGAAAGGGCTCCAGACCATATATGGCAGCAATAATATCCTAAACCTAGATAACTAGTGGAGGATACAACATTTTATTCTTACCCTATGTGCCGTGTTCCTTCAGGACGTGGGCGTTCACGGTTGTCCACAACTTCTTATCTTTTTTGTTTTTTTAGCTCTTATCAATGTTTCTCTTTTTAATATCTCTTCTAATCCCTGTTCTGCCAAACCATTTACACAAGCTCGGTAGGTAGGTTATTGTTATGTAGTGGTTTCACAGTGGAAGCTTGTATTTGTACTAAGTCGGTCCTAAAATGGGTTCGACGTACAAAACGTTAGGAACTTGATATAATAGGTAATGACGCAGAGAAATCTAGTTGTAGTTGCTGATACTTTAATATCCGACTAACGGTCGTCCGACATCGACTGATTGACCAACTCATTGCCCGACTCAGCGACTGCTACTACTACTACTTATTATAGGTGGGAGAGTCTATTAACAATAGAATAGGTGTGTTCCAGTATAACAGTTATTCACCGTTTTCCTTCGCCCCACTTCCCTTCAATATATCCTTTGAGTGTTAAATTTTCCAAACTCTCTTTCCTATTTTCCATCTTTATAACCTGAGGTACAGCATCTTTTACAGCTACAGAAAATGGTTTCGGTGAACCGACCTCAAATTCCAACCAAGTCTATTCCGACCAAGTCAATATGGCAAACGGTCACAAATTCTTTCTTTTCTTTTGATGTGGCATGTCAACTCTGTGCATCCGTACAGCAATCCACGCGCATTGATAACACTTGCATTTTCTCTACTCAGAAGTCAAAATAAATTAAACTGGAATGGTTTTTTTAGTCAATTTGACAAAAATATTTTTTTTTTTTTTGCTTCGATGAAATTTTTTTTTAAGCGTTTCACCCCAAGCAAGATCAGTAGACGATTCTCGCTGACCACCTATCTCTGCCCCTTGCAGCTCTCAGCAAGCTCCTTCTCTCTGCTACCTCCCACAGACCACGTTCTGTCAACCACTTGCTTAAGCCCGCTAGCAGAGCCGTAAGTCCAGGTCGTCGCAAATCCACTCGTCAATCGCTCGTCTGCTGCCACCCCCCACCTCCTACTCTTGTTCTCTGCTATTGACTTGATATGCATTCGGTACATACATCAATGCGTGGCCATCGCATCAGGGCTATTCTATCAACCCTGTAGCCAGAAAATTGGGGTTATTCCATCAATACTGTAGAAAGCACATCTGGATTCTTCCATCAACCCTATAGCCAGCACATCCGGATTATTCCATCAATCCTGTAGCCAGCACATCCAAATTCTGACATCAATCCTAAAGACAGCACATCCGGATTCTGACATCAATCCTAAAGACAGCACATCCGGATTCTGACATCAATCCTAAAGACAGCACATCCGGATTCTGACATCAATCCTAAAGACAGCACATCCGGATTATTCCATCAATCCTAAAGACAGCACATCAGGATTCTGACATCAATCCTAAAGACAGCACATCCGGATTCTGACATCAATCCTAAAGACAGCACATCCGGATTCTGACATCAATCCTAAAGACAGCACATCCGGATTCTGACATCAATCCTAAAGACAGCACATCCGGATTCTGACATCAATCCTAAAGACAGCACATCCGGATTCTGACATCAATCCTAAAGACAGCACATCCGGATTCTGACATCAATCCTAAAGACAGCACATCCGGATTATTCCATCAATCCTAAAGACAGCACATCCGGATTCTGACATCAATCCTAAAGACAGCACATCCGGATTCTGACATCAATCCTAAAGACAGCACATCCGGATTCTGACATCAATCCTAAAGACAGCACATCCGGATTCTGACATCAATCCTAAAGACAGCACATCCAGATCATTCTATCAATCCTATAGCCAGCACATCCGGGTTATTCCATCAACCGTTTTCTTTTGTAATCGACAGAATGAGTCTTCCCCGGTGTTTATTTGTAGCAAAAGAGCAAATGGCATCGGCAGGCGGATGCCTTCTACCTTTTTGAGGGCAAGTGGATTTCTTCTGCACTATTAAGCCTGGGTCCATCTCTTCTTCGCCAGCAATGGATTCAACACCGGGGTAGACCGGAGTCATAGAACTTCGGGTGGCAACCAATCTAAGTCAAAGAAAACTCTGAATTCCAGATCGTGGAGAGGGCAACGAAAAACTATTCTACTATCTTTCCCAAGAAACACGGATATTAACAAATTAAAAATAAAAGAAAGCTGTGGAGAACCGTATTCACCTACGTTCTAAAGAGACATGAGATTAAAAAAGTAGATGAGTCTAGTCTGGTGCGTTTACTTTCGAACTAATGCCCTTGAGGAAGGCAATAATACAGCTCTTCTTCTTCCGCGACCCTGTCATTGGATTAGATAATGGGGTAGATTTAGCTCTCTAAACTTCGTTGGCAACCAGTCTAAGAGAAGAAAGTTCCGATTTCCAAACAATGAAAAAGGGATCGGAAAACAACCTTACTATTTTTTATTGCTTCAAATGTTAATATGGCGGATACTTCGTATTTGAAATAGACGCCACGTTCTTATTTATTAAACAGTGTGCATTACATTTATCAGCTTGCATAATCGAGTAATTTTAGTAAAGAAAAAGACGCTGTCGCTAGGGATCGAAACTGCGACTACCTTTGTAAGAGAAACCGCCGTTTAGATCAAGCGTGCTTTACCGCTCGGCCAAGCCTACGACAAACACGCGGCCTGCCAGCTTCTGTTTTCCCTTTTGTAAGGATGCTCAGTTTCGTATTCGAAACGTAAACAAAGCAATTTCTAAAGGATTAATGGATTTATTTTTAATCCGATATTTTTATTACTTCAAACGCTATTTTGTATCCACTATGACAGGGGCGGCCAAATTTGCTTCATATAAGTGAGAAATACGTTCAGAATGTTTGAGTGTCGCGAGACATGAACAAAATTAACACATATGTTTTTGTTACATGTACATTAACGTTAAACTTAGGTTTTAATCCAATGGGGTCTCAATTCATACCCAGTAAATAATTAAAAAGCTTGAAATATTTTTTTTTTTCTGATTTCCTTTTTATATTAACTGCGAAGAAAAAGTAGAACTCAGCCAACATATTTTCACAAGCCGTATGTTAAGGATCAAAGAGCCGTATATATAGCTCGCGAGCCGCGGTTTGGCCATCCCTGCATAAATAACGTTTGAAGTAATAAAAAATGTCTGAATAGAAATAAAAGCATTAATCCTTTAGAAAATTTTCTATTTATCCCTTAACAGATATTAGGTTGGTGCAAAAATAATGACGTAATGATGTCGTTTTTGACGTTAAAAAATACGTCAAAAAAAACGACATTATTACGTCATTATTTTTAAATATAACCTAATAAAGAGTGGGAATCAGTGGAGAGCTATGATCGCCTACGTCCTGAGGGAACATAGTATTTCAAAGAAAGGAATATCTGACTCAGCTGCATTTATTTATGCCATTTCCTTTCGTTCCCAAGATTTTAGTTTTCGATCTCTTTTTCTCCATGACCCCCACCCCCGCTTCCCGCTAACAATTAGCTTTCTTGCGTCACTTTCATGGAGGCACATGCAAGGGATCACCAGCACGTGATCATCACGAGGAATATCCTATAAGCGTTTTTTGTAAGGACATATGAACTGACTCCCGTTTTGTTAAATCGAACAAAAATGTCGTAATACAGTTTTCTTTCTCTTATTATCAAAAGGCGTTGTGAATTTCTTTTCTTTTCTTTCCTTTTTTTTAATATTCCCAGCCGATTTACAAAATTGACCACGCTCATATTGCTCAAATCGCAAACCGGAAATTAAAAGATCGATTTTTTTTTCTAACCAATTAACTAGCAATCATCGATCAGTGACATATGAATAGCGTGGATGTGCATAAATAAAAAATAAACTAAAGTAAATATCATACAGCGAAAGACGAAAAAAAAATAAGTATTATTATAGATTTTATTCGTGGAAAGTGCTCAGACGAACTACATTCTTTAGACATTATTTACATTATTCGGACATCTGGCACATTGGATAAAGGTGTTGGTTAGATCCAGTGACAGAACCCAAAGAGTGTGAGTTCAATACCCGGTTAAGGCAGTGGAGAACTTTCAGAGAGAAAATTAACAGGAGATAACTGATAACTGACATCAATTAAACATGGCACGTGGAACTAGAACAGTCTACCCCAGTGAGCGAAATAAAGGGTTCAGTTCGACATTCCAACCACCTGAAGAAGGCCGGAGCGTACAACGGCTGAAACGTTGTAATAAATATGGCAACAAAGATGAGGACAATAGTCCAAATAATGTAAATAATGTACATAATACCTCATCTCAGAAATATAGACAGATACTGAAAGAGCGAAACGTTGTAATAAATATGGTGACAAAGATGAGGACAATAGTCCGAATAATGTAAATAATGTACATAATACCTCATCTCAGAAATATAGACAGATACATTCTTTAGCTTCACCACTCATAACCTACACGTCTGGAACCTGCCATAGTGCATTTTTTTTTTAGCGAATCACCCTTTTCCATTTATGAGAAGTAAATCCAACTCGGGCATCTTTTTCCCACGGATCACTGCTATCTGGAACCGAATCCCACGAGGATGTTTTCTTTATAACTACAATACGCAAGACCCGCAATTTCATGTACACTGTAGCGAACCACCGTCATTCTCTGCGTATTCCCCTGGTCAGATATAAGTTCCACTCGAACATCTTCTTCCAATGAACCACAGCTTTGTTGAAACAACATCCAAGGGGATCACTACAAACTTAACCTGTTCAAGTCTAGGGTTAACCGTGACCTTCCCCACATATTCACCGAAAATTTGCCTCTTAATCTATAACCCTCTACCTCGAGTGGCTCCTGAGCCTTGTACAGAATGAACCTAACTGTAAGAAAAATACAGAGATGGTGAGATATAAGTTCCACTCGAACATCTTCCAATGAACCGAAGCTTTGTAGAACCAACATCCAAGAGGATCACTACAAACTTAATCTGTTCAAGTCTACGGTTAACCGTTGTCTTCCCCACATATTTGCCTCTTAATCTATAACCCTCTACCTCGAGTGGCTCCTGGGCCTTGTACATAATGAACCTCACTGTAAAAAAAAATACAGAGAATGTTAGAAAAAAGTAATAATAAATAAATGATAATTATAACATTCTTCTATGTACCCTGTGCCTTTAGGACACGCACTATTCATGGCCCGCCACAACCTCCTATCTATTGTAGCTTTTAAACTATTAGAGCCTAAACTCAACCCATACCTTGTATATAAGATCTATCGTTAAAGGTGCATACAATTATATTCAAAATACAATTCTGTTCAATATATTTAGATCTCGGTATTAAATAACCCATAGAGGTGTTGATATGCCGCTAAACAAAATCAACCAACCAACCAACAAACTTGTCAATGCCGAAATAATCTAAAGCTGCCAGTATTTCTATTACAATTCTGGTTCTGATGCTTTGCTTCTATTTAATTTAGGCAGTTCTAATTCTGGTTCTTTGATATTTCCGTCCTGGGTACGACGTTAAACTGCATCCGGGTCACGGGTAAGACATTAAACTACATCCGTGTCCTGGGTAAGACGATAAATTATATCCAACAGCAAGGCCTCTGATCAGGAGGTTTTGAAGAGCGTAGAACCACCTCTTAATTGCTGGTGTCCCCAGGTCCACCCTGACCCGGGGTGGTAGCACCTGCTAGGGTCCCAGCTATGGGCAAATAGTTAACTCCCAGACTGTATCCACGTCCTGGGTATGATGATAAACTACATCCGCGTCCTGGGTATGACGATAAACTACATCCGCGTCCTGGGTATGACGATAAACTACATCCGCGTCCATGGGTATGATAATAAACTACGTCCAACAGAAAGGCCGTTTTTGGAAAAATAATGTTGCCGGCTATACGTTTTTGGAAAAATAGTATTACCAGCTATACATTCTTGAAAAAATAATATTGCCAGCTATATGTTTAAAAAAAAAATATTACCAGGTATACGTTTTTTTTTTTTTTAAATAATATTACCAGCTATACGTTTTTGGAAAAGCAATATATTTTTTTTTTAAAGTATATATTACCAGCTAAACATTTTTTGAAAAAAAGAAAAATATTACCAGTGATACATATTTGAAAGAAAATCATTTACAGAAATAATTTTTTTTGAAGGAAAAATATTACCAGAAATAGATTTAAGAAAAAAAACATTACCAACAATAAAAATTTTGTCGGCATTAAATGACCCATTGAGGATGATATGCCGTAAAACCAAAACAAACCAAACCAAATCTTTAATATTTCTGTATATTGCCGGTTGTTCTCTGTCGTAGTTGAAGAGTTCTCTCTTCCACTACAAAAGAGAACATTTCTGAAATATTTTTCTTTCTCTATTAGCAGTGTTCTATCCTTAAATTTTATGCATCCTGTTGATATGTCTTTTGTTTCACATTTTTTAAGCATATCTCCTTATCTGTAATATTCTTTCAATTTCTGCACATTTTTCGTTGATCCATTCCTCTTTAGCTTGCCTGCATTTGTTCCTAATTTCTTAATGCAGAGTCCTATATTCTGTTCCGTATTTTGGTATTATTTTTGTCTCCTTTTGATCATGTCGAGAAGTTCATGTCATCCATTCTTTTTTTTTTTTTTTCGTTGTCTATTTTACTTTGGAATGATCTCGATTGCTGATGTTACTAAAACTTCTCTTAATGTGTCCCACTTCGAATTTCCATTCTCATGTTGTCCATTGTATCTACTTTTAACGCTGTCTATATATTTCTCCTTGACATTTAGGGTCAATCAGAAGTCTGTCGTGTCACAATGTGGATACTGCCTTGGCCCTCTTCAATTTCCCTAGTTTTAATTTCTGTAGTTTACACATTGGAAGGTAGTCGCTCGCACAGTTGGCGCTGGGTATGTTTTCCAGTGTAAACTGTATTTCTAAATCTGTTATTTGAGAGTTATATAGTCAATTTGGTTTTCTCCTCTCTCTCTTCCTCGGCTTCTCTATGTCTATAAACGTCTTCGGTGTTCTTGAAACCAGGTGTTGGCTATACCTGATCATTTCCTATGCACCATTGGACATATCTTTCTTTCGCGTTCATTACGAGATCCTAGTCGAAATTTGCCAACTATGGAGTAAGTTTAAGATAAGGCAATAAATACTAATAGTGACAATAATTACAATAATGAAAATTTGGAAGATGAAAAAAAGCCTAAAATATTATGAAAAAAACAAGTTAACACTAAAATTAGGCATTAGCGTTATGACTTTTTGTGTAACTATATTCTTGTGTCATAAATCTTTTTCTTTTTTTTTTAAGCGTTTCACCCCAAGCAAGGCGGAAAGCCACTAGCACGCAAGGGGTTACAGAGAATTGGAGCGAGAGCAAATAGGAGTGATAGAAAAAAAGATGAAGAGAAGGTTAGGGGATAGATCAAGGCATCTGGAGACATTTATCAGAGTTGGAGATTATAGCCACCAGGAAAACAGGAAAAGGGGGGAGTTCCACAGGCTAGAGGTGCGAGACATGAATCTATTGGAGTAGAAGAGACGACTACATTTAATAGTTTCAACAGTGAAAGGGTGTGAGCAAGATGCCAGCCAAGTAGAACGCTTAAATTCATGAAGTTTGGGAACCGGTGAAAGCAGATCCTCGGAGCAGTTACCATGAAAGTATTTGTAAAAAAGACAGAGGGAGGCGACGGCACGTCTGTGAGAGAGAGATTGCAGACAAGATGCCAGATCAGGGCCAATTAAGTTGCATATCCGTCTCTGGATCTTGTCAAGAACCTTGAGACAAACAGAAAGGGCGCCCGACCATATATGGCACCAATACTCCATGCAAAATCGTTCAAAAATAATGAAAAAAAGTATTAATTTATTTTAGTTCTTGAAAGAGGTCACCCACCAAACCGAAAATTCGATTTTACCATGTACACAATAAAGGCAAAAAATTAGATTATTTCAGAAGCTTTATTATAGAATTTTTCAAATTATTTTTATATATGTATATAATTCTTAAACATAACATGAAGGACACATATATGCAGTCGAAATATTTTTATCTACCCTGAGTGTTGAAAAATATTGCAAGTGTTATATCAATCATTTTGTTGTTAATAATAATAATAATAACTTTATTTCATTATATAATATTATTATGGAATCGGGCGAGGTAGAACTGATAAGGTGTGTTGAAGATAAAGTTAGCCTAGGTGAGGTCTTCACATATTAAACGCAGGGTATTAGATTATACAGGACCCTCCTAGGCCTTTTCTACGGAAACCGCATAACAGATGACGTAGGACAAGAAACTATCAGGCAAGAAACAGGCCCGTTGAAAGACCTCATAACCACTATCAAGAAACGAAATTTGAAATGTCATGAAGACGTCGTAAGTGCCAACACTCTTTTCACTGCCATCCTATAAGGTACCACTTCAGGCAAAATAAAAAAAAAGGCAAGAAGAAGAAAAATGGTCTGACAACCACACTGAATGGACAGGAAGATCAGTCACAGAGACTCAAATATTTGCATGCAATCGAGAAACATGGAAAGGGTTGGTGGGATGTTCACAGCGACCCTACGACCACACTCGGTCATGGGACAGATGATGATGTCCAAGTACAGCATATAAAATTAAAAAAATATGGTAATGACAGCGAAGTTCATTTACCTAGGTCATCCTGAACGGGTTATCTTCCAATTCCTGCCATACAAACGCAGGAGTTACACAAGGCTTTATCCTGGGTCCTTACACTGTTTCTGATGTTCATCAATGATATCCCTGTTGTCATCAGTTCTCATCTATGCAGACGACACTACCATTTATTTCTGTCTCTCTAGTAAATGCGGCAGCACTGACTAATCTAACCTGACCGCTGCCCTTAAAAAGGATCTCCAATCAGTGGTTAACTGTGACAGCAAATGGCTTGTAAACCTCAATGCCTCCAAAATTAAACTGCTCTCATTTAACCGACACAGTGAAACTTCCGTGTCCCCTATCACCAGGGTTGATGTTTGACTCCGTGAGTGTGTCTCACTGTGCCTTCCTTGCCTCACGTTTTCCAACGACTTGAGATGGAACAAGTGCATTGAATCAATATCTGCATTTGCTGCAATGAAAATCGGTTCAGTGTCGTGCTATAAGGTTTTTTTCTCGTCAGAGTCCATCTTACACATCTACAAATCTACCATTCGTCTATCCATTGGATATTGTACCCATATCTGGTCTGGCGCCCCTGCTGTTCATCTCAAGGTTCTTGACAAAATCCAAAGAAGGATCTGCAATGTAATCCGTCCTGACATGACATCTTGACCTCAGTCACTCTCTCATAAACATTATGTGGCTTCCCTCTGTCTTTTCTATAAATATTTTCATGGCAACTGTTCTGATGAGCTATCTTCCCTCATGACCTGACAATATGAATTTAAGCGTGCTACTAGATTGACATCTAGATCCCACCCTTTTAATGTTGAAATAGTTAAATGCAACCATCACTACTACTCCAGCATTTTATTTTCTCGAGCTTTCTCTTAATTGCTTCCCTGATAATTACAATCTTCAAAAAATTAAATGCAACGTCAATCTTCTGTTGCTTTGATCCCCGTTCTTCTTTTATCCTTTCCTCAATCTACATGATATACAGTCTTTTCCCTCATTTTCACGCCCTGTAAACCCCCCCCCTGCATGTGAGTGACACTCCCGTCTTGCTTGAGGTGAAATGCTTTAAAAAAAAATGGTGTAGCTCAATTTCCGGTGCCATTTTGTCGACGACAACGAAACAATGTTGAAGCGTTGACTGATGAGGTGAGCGGCATAATCGACTAAACGAGATGTGACTTGATGCTATGTTTCCCACCACTGTGTAGCCACCATTTTTTCAAGCGCCAGTGGCTTCCATCTTGTCTATATTTTCTAATCTCTACCATTCGGCGGTCAAATGATGTTCAATACTGTTTGTGCCCCATGGCTGTCATCACGGCTCAGGTACATATTTAGACTATTTGCCTAGAAGGCCACACATGCATCGACGGCTGAGTGAATATCTGCAATGGTGGGAGGGTGAATCCATCCAGTTTACTGTTGCTTCTGATGGATACCAACAGACCAGACGACAAAACAGGGACGACCGAAAATACCGTGAATCTATTAGGGAAATGCTAGTGTGCAACAGTTTTTAAACATGATCACTCATTATCAAAAATCTAGGAGATGGGACATTGAGAGGGATTCCTTCTAATCGAATCAGAGCAAACATGTATATATGTATGTATGTATATATATATATGTGTGTGTGTGTGTGTGTGTGTAGTACGCGTTTGTGTAAGTTAATGAGTCCGCAACCTAATTACAATAGAAAGAGAGAGAGAGAGAGATCGTGGGAGATGAACAGACTGAAAAAAGATGTACAGACTGAGATAGATAGATAGATAGATAGATAGATAGATAGATAGATAGATATGAACAAACTGAGATAGAGAGAAGATGAGCATAGATATGAACAGACAGGAATGAAAAGATAGATAGATAGATAGATAGATAGATAGATAGATAGATAGATAGATAGATAGATAGATAGGAATGAAAAGACAGATATGAACATAGATATGAACATATGAGCATAGATATGAACAGATAGAAATGAAAAGACAGAGATAGATAGATAGATAGATAGATAGATAGATAGATAGATAGATAGATAGAAACTGAGATAGAGAGAAGATGAGCATAGATATGAACAGACAGGAATAAAAAGATAGATAGATAGAAATGAAAAGATAGATAGATAGATAGATAGATAGATAGATAGATAGATAGATAGATAGGACTGAAAAGACAGATATGAACATAAATATGAACATATGAGCACATGAGAACAGATAGAAATGAAAAGACAGAGATAGATAGATAGATAGATAGATAGATAGATAGATAGATAGATAGAGAGGAATGAAAAGACAGGCAGATAGATACATAGATAGACAGACAGACTGAGAGAGATGGAGAGAAACAACGGTAGATAAACATGTAAATCCGTTCTTTTTTATTAATCATGAAGTTAAACATGAAAAACTTACTTGTCATTTCATTTAACGCGACTCAAGATTAATAACAGGCGAACTGAGATATTAATTGACTGGCCGACATCGACCGAAATCAGGAAAAAAAAACATATTAAAAGGAGAAAAAGAAGCTGTTTCTCCAAGCTTAATAACTTAATCCTTTTCCTCTTCTGAAACCCCCCACTCTCTTCCTCTCTTTCCCCTGCTTCCACCCACTACTTTCCTATTTTCCTGCGTTTGTCATGTCTTCCTTCCACTCTTTAACCCCTCTACACCACTGTCCTATCTCTCTTCCCCAATTCTTTCATGCTTCCTCACTCTTCCCCAATTTCATTCCTTTCCCATTTCATTCTGTTTCTCTTCCCACCCATTTCTCCTCTATCTCTACCTCCTACTTATATAAAATTTTTTTTTCGTAACGTCTGATAAGTTTAATAACATTATCGTTGAACGAAGAAAGAAATTCACAATATTGATCCATATTTTTTTAATACAATCTAAGCTTTCGGCTTACATAAGCCATTATCAAAGATGTCAATTACAGCATATTAAGCAATATATATATATATATATATATATATATATATATATATATTATAAAATGGACAAAGTCCGACAATTATTTTAAGACATTTTTATGGTTATACTTTTTTTTTTTATAGATACAAATATTTAAGTATATTTTAGTATATTTAAGTAAAAAAAGAATGTATAAACATAAAAAAATGTCTTAAAATAATTGTCGGACTTTGTCCATTTCATAATGTGTGACGTCACTTCTTTACATTTGGGTACGCATCGAGCAGATATGAATGTACGAGAGAAAATCATGGAGAATTGTATTTTAAAAACAGTAAAATCGACCTTGCTAACCGAAACGCTCCTCTGTGGCTAAATCGGTAAAAGCACGTCAGGCTATATGACGGTTCCGTATAGGATACAGGTTCGATTTCTGTCGGAGGGCGCATATTTTCTATGAAAATTTCTCGGACATTCAGGACGGTAAATGTTGTTTAATACTATGTATTATAAACAGAGCATTTACTTAAATATTTGTATCTATAAAAAAGAATGTATAAACATAAAAATATCTTAAAATATATATATATATATATATAAATATATATATATATATGACAGAAAAGCCATTAGTTTGTTAAGTATAAAGTTGTCTATAAGCTTTGTGTAAGCTGACAATTATGTAGTGTCATTTGCAGACAGAACGTCCTATGAAAAAATACTAGCAAAATATTTTTCTACAAAATTAATGCATATACCACACATAAACTCCGAGAGGAGTAAAATGATTTTCGCGTATGGAATTTTTGCCTCTGATGTCGATGGCATATAACTGTTTTTCCGTCTGTCGAACTGTTTTGTTGACGAGAGTCGTGTTTTGCAGTTGCCGATTCAAACGGCTAGATTTCAAATTACCCCTTGTTTGCGGGAACGTATTATTCTTAATAACACATGTTAAAACGAATCCTCGCAGTGATAACTCGGTGGTAAGGACATGAGAGGCGACCAATTTGGGAGCCAAAATATTCCCTCAGCTGAGTTTTTCTCTTTCGGGAAAATGTTACGTTAACCCATTGTATCCGAGTTTTCATTAAAGGAACTATTTAGTAAGCATAGAACGAAATATGACCGACATTAGACGCTATAGGGTAACTTCGACGTAAAGTAACAGATGTGGACGCTTCAAGTCATTTCATAAACTATGATCCTCACTGAGTGCCCCATCATTAAACAAGCTTAACCCATTCAACCCGTCCCAAGTATGACTGATTAATTTGTTTTTTACGACTTATCAACCTTTTGCAAGATATCTAAAGCCGGAAGATATTTTTAGATTTTAATATTTTTTAGAGATAATTAATTATTTACGGATCTATGTCTTACTATTTAACCCATAGCTTGCGGTAAAGAAGAGGATATTTTCGCACATGTGAATATATCGAACCCGACTAGAATAGGAACACGGCTCGCCCGATTTCCAATTCCGAGCTGTTATCCGTTACACCACCCACACATCCAAGCTTGTGGCACCTGATATTCTCAAGCGGTTACCCATTACTGACAAGGCTCAACGTTGCTTAGCTTCGGGGTTTCAATGTGATATCTCTAAGTATAATCTTTGAAGAGTGCACCACTAGTTTCGACGGCAGCTTCATTATAACGATGGGTCATCATCATCATCATCATCGTTATTCCTATAAATGGGTGTGGTCGTAGGGTCGCTTCACAGCTGAGCATTTCCCTCCACATATGTGGGCTGAAAGCTGAAGAGTTACCCCCACCAAGTCTGCCAATCCCCCTCAAAGAGAAACCGCAGCTGATGTGGCTCGCTTTGGCTATGGACACTTGACCGTTAATTCCCTTGGGGTAAGCCCTCCGTCTATCGAGGCTGTGTTATCAATGCATTGGTTGCATAGATTACTAGTAACATTGGGTTACATGAAACCGTTAGAAGACATAAAGAGATCGGACATAATATATATATATATAGTTTATGAAAAACTAGGTAATCCGTATGGGTAAACCTAAGGAGGATAAAATCCAGAGAGCTCAATGTAAATGCAGAGCAAATAATTTAAATAAAAACAGACCACTTTAAGGTTCCATGTAATAAATTACTTCACCACAGCCCTTTTAAAAGGACTGCGGATCATCAGACTTTACTTCCAAACAAAAAATGAAAAGAAAATTTACACATTTTTAACGGGTCGTATTAAACATATGTAAATTAACGAAGTGAGGAAGTGAGGGGGGAGAGAGAGAAGACATGAGTGAGTTAGCAGATATTGGCACATTTAAACAGTTAACTTAACGGAAGTTACATATTGATATCGAAGGGGTAGAGAAGAAAAAGCCCATAGAGAGAAAAAGAGAGAAGAAAGTTAAGAAAGAAGATGTCACTAATTTTCTTTGTAAAAAAAAGGCTAGAAACAGACGCTGTTATTTTGTTTTATTTTAAAAGTGTTATTTTGGGGGTTCATAAAGATTAAAATGCTTGATATAAATTTCAATGTCTCTAGACTGTCTACAAATAATTTAATTTGATGTTTGTTAGACGGGTATCCTCGAATACGAGTAAGCCAACTATTATATATATATATATATTTATTAAAAGACATTTTTATTTATGTTTAACGTTGTTATTTTATAGATACAAGTATTTAAGCAAATGCTCTGTTTATGATAAACAGTATTAAATAACATTTACCGGCCTGAATACTTGAAAATTTTCATAGAAAATATTCGTTCATAGAAAGGTTCGAACCATCCTATACGGAACCGTCATATCAATGACGTGAGCCACTCGTCAAGAGGAACCTTATGGTATTCAAGGTCAACTGTTAAAATAAATCTTCCAATAATACCTCGTCCATTTTATAAATATGGACGACGTCATTTTTTATGAATCGATACGCCAGAGCATTCATGAACTGCTCGAGATTCATCGAAGATTGTAGTTTATAACAGTAAATTTGACCTTTTCATATGTTAAGGTTCATGGACGAGTGGTCAAGGCACGTCAATTTATTTGACGGTTCCGTATAGGACATTTTTAATTATGTTTAACGTTGAATATTTTCTAGAAAATTTCAATATTTAAGCCGGTAAATGTTATTTAATACTGTTTATCATAAACAGAGCATTTGCTTAAATACTTGTATCTATAAAATAACAACGTTAAACATAAATAAAAATGTCTTTAATAAATAAATTGTCGGACTTCGTCCATTTCTTAACATATATATATATATATATATATATATACTTGCCAAATTATTATCCGAGCCTTGTTGCGGGTCACAAATGTTTTGTAAAAAATGATTTTTGAGTTTAAATCATTGTTATATTTTGTGAAAAAAAAAATGGTTCATTTCAATATTACTCAATGATATTGCCGTTGTGACCTCTATTTTCTGGCTTTCTCCTATATTTTGGGTAGGAGTCATTCACTTCTTGAAATTTAAATTCAATTTCAATCAAGAAGAAAAAAATAATTCCAGTGGGAGGAAAGAGTTTTGTCCCCACCCCCGGGGCCCCCCTTTGATCAAAATGAAATATACTTATACAAGTACTCTGGGTAATATAGTTTCAGAATATATACATTACAGGGGTCTATCTTCAAAAACCTAGGAGGAGTTCGATCAAAAACAGAGAGACAAAGGTTACAACTTATATATATATATATATATATATATATATATATATATATATATATAAAAAGTTATGAAGAACTTGGTCATCCGTATGGGTAATCCCAAGGAGGATGAAATCCTGAGAGCTCAATGTAAATCCAGAGCTAACATTTATTTTTTTTGGAAGTGCTATCTGATGATCCGGCGACCTTTAAAAGGGCTCTGGTGAAATAAATTATTATAATGATACCTTAAAGTGGTCTGTTTTTCTTTTAAATATATATATATATATATGTGTGTGTGTGTGTATGTCTGTGTGTGTGTGTGTGTAAGTTTTAATTTAAACATTACTATAGTGGTTACTCGTGCTTGAAATAAACACCTTGTTTTATTTTTAATTTAAACAGTGTGTATGAATCGACATCTAAGTATTCGCGTAATCTTTATAAAGAAAATGTGCTCTCCGGCAAGGATCGAACCAGCGGCCTACTTTGTAGGAGGAAATTACCGTTCTATCCAGTGTGCTTTTACCGCTCGGCTACAGAAAACACCAAAGTTCAGCAGGGCTCCATATTCCCTTTTTAAGGAAAGTACACTCCCTCACAAAAAATGATTTTCTCGAAAGGTATTGGACAAAGTGGTGATCACGTCAAATAATGTACTCACTTCCAGAAACTGGAACTAAGGTCTGCACAACATTGTAAACCATAGGTTGGCTCTGTGGGTGTTGAAGAGACACTGATAACCCTGAGCAAGCGTTTTCTGCACCAAATTAGCTATCGATCCTAGCAGACAGGCTTACTCGGATACGAGATAATAGTCTGGCGGTTAGGTTCTAACAACTAATATAGCATAATTCATGGAAAACGACGGCAGAATCTACTCTTATACAGGGTATGAAAATATAGGTATACTTTAATATATATATATATATATATATATATATATATATATATATATATATATATATATAAAGAGAGAGAGAGAGAGTTAGCATTATGTTAAATTACCTCTCCACCTCTTTCGCTTTTACTTCTTTAAAAACTTGAACGTCAGACTTTGGTACATCTTACGAAATAATGTCATAAACTGTATCTGCCCATAACGAAATTGTCTAGGATTTGTATGCAGACAACTCTGTGTCATGACATATATTAAATTTTTTCCGGTGAATTTAATGTAGGTCACATTCGATTAATTAATTAATTATATATATATACACAGGGTGTAACAGCGAAAAAATTTCCAAATCGTGTAAGACTGTAATTGTCCGTCACACAAAATGTTTAATATCTAAAAAAAAAAAAACACTAACTGAATTTTTTTCAGGTTTTCATATAAGACGTTTAGCCATCTTGACACCATTTTTCGTAAGTCACTAAAAAACCCTTTGAGTTATTCAGTTAGAAAGAGAACAGGTTAAACTCATTTTGTATCAGCCCCACTGTCTTACCAACTGAGCGATGGTGAGAGGAAAAACATCATTCAAACCTTCAGTAATGGTACCAACATTCATACTCTGACTTCCATCTTCAAAGTCCATTCAAGAACCATCAAGAGAACGGTGAATAAATTTTTAAAAAGAGGGAACAGTAGAAAGGAAAACTGGATCAGGAGGTCACAACAGCAAGAGGGATCATCATTCCAACTTAGCCCTAAATACATTCTTATTGTTCAGTAGAGTCCAATTGGGTTATAAAAATCTCGGAGAATTCCAGTAAGATATCTTTAATCTTTTCTAAGATACAATGGTTGAAAGCTTAAACTAACAATTAGAAAGTTTTGCTGTTACAATAGCTGAAGTTTGCGTTCAAGCATGAAACAGACTCTCACTGCAGTCCGCTTTTATATTCACCAACACTTTGTCTCTGATATTTTGAACTTCTATAAATAAATATAGCACACCTTAAAACTATATTTTTATCACATGCACACACAGAGATACACACATATTCTGATTCCTTCTTTTAAGGCCATCCACATATGTTTACGTCTGTCTGAGCCCCGGCGGACGAGCGAGTGTGTATGTGTGTCTGCGTACCTCATCGGGTGTACGGACATGCATCTATGTTTGCGTTAGCATGAGTGACATCATCACGACGATCCCCCACTCCAATAATAACACCAATACACGCAATCTACATAAACCCAAAATTTTAAAAACATTAATCACTTTGTCTGACGATCGCAAAAGCGTGAAACCCAGGGACACAAATTCACATCAATCCAACCAAATATGTTAGCGCTATCTCTGATATTGAGCGCTTTCTAATAAGTACCGCGCATATAAGATATAAATAATTATATATATATATATATATTTATATTTACAAATACATGAATTATTCACACAAAAACTAATGCAAAGGTTAATGATTTAAATGGCGAGACATCCATCATCGCAAACAATTCAAATAATATACAAAAACCTCCGTATCCTTGTTTCTATAAATTTCTGCCGTATTAGTTCTTATTTTTACTACAAGCTTTCGTCTGTTCCTACAGACATCTTCAGGTATAGAATAGATGTTGTTCTTGTTTTTTCTCTTAGTAATAAGAGGACAACGAAAATATATGTATTGTTGTATCCGAAAATGCTATTGAAAATGAGTTATTGTTTTTGGAGCGCGCAAATATATTTATTTACACACACTTTTCACACACACACATATATTTATATATATATATATATATATATATAGGTCGCACAACAGGGGTTAATGGATAGATCGAAGTGGTTCTCACCGAGGTCATCATACCGCACTCCCTTGGAATTTTTTTTTATTTTCTGTGGTGCACTTTGAAATCAGTTGTTCATCAGACGCACCCGAGAAATAGTGAGGAACTTAAAGAAAGAAAAATGAATGCAGTAAAATGGCGCGGTTGTTAATGAATCATGCAGCCACAGAATTGAAATGTGTTTTGAAAAACAAAGAGGACATTTTGAGCAGCACATGTAACTAGTAAATAACAATTTATTGTGTAATTATGCCTTTAACAAATTTTCCCTAGAGTGGGAAACATTTGTCTCAACCTCACCCACTCTCCCCCATCTCTCTCTCTCTCTCTCTCTCTATATATATATATATATATATATATACACAAGTATATGATTGGTGTATACAGAATAAATTCCAATAACCAACAATTACTATTCTTAAAAGAGTGCTCAATACAGAGTAGAGCGAATATAATTATTTATTTAAAAATTATAACATAAATATGTTATAAAATCACTACAAAAATAGCAATTTTGTTTCAACACCTCTGGTGTCTTATCAAGTGATGATGTTGAATGTAGATTGTAGAATAAAGGTTTTAAAAGGTTCAAATTAATTAACTACCCCTCGTAAGGGGAAACGCTGCGACAATGAAATGACCAATTAGTCAGCTCATATAACAGCAAAATGACCAATCAATCAGCTTATGTAACAGCGTTTCCCCTTACGGTGGTTAAGTAATTTGAAACTTTTAAAACCTTTTATTCTACTTTCAACATCATCACTTGATAAGTCACCAGAGGTGTTGAAACGAAATAGCTATTTTTGTAGTGATTTTATAAATATATTTATGTTATAATTTTTAAATAAATAATTATATATATATATATATATATATATATATATATATATATATATATATATATTGTTTATTTTAATAGATACAATTTATTTAAGTAAATTGTATTTTCTGAATAAAAAGTACTACTTACATATAACGGTGTAAATGCTCGAGAAATTTCGTAGAAAATATGTGTTTCTCCGAAAGAAATCGAACCTGTGACCCCAATAGAAACCACAGTTTAATCTGATGGACAATTAACTATTCAGACACAAAGAGTATATATATATATATATATATATATATATATATATATATATATATATATATATATATATATATATATATATTACGATATAGGAATTTTAATATATTGAAAGTTCTTTAATCGTTTGATCATCCACAGTAAATTTGCGTCCAGGTTCTTACAACTTTTTATCTCTCCTGGCAAATCGTTTATTATCTCAGTGTGAGTTACTTAATAAGTGATTAAAAAATACACAAGGAAACGTCGTCCTAGGTATGACGATAAACTACATCCGGCAACAAGGCCTCAGATCGGGAAGTTTTGAGGAGCGTAGAACCACTTCTTAATTGTTGTTGTTTCCAGGTCAATCCCGACCAGCGGTGGTAGCACCTGTTAGGGTCCCAGCCATGGGCAAATAGTTAGCCCCAAAACTAGGGTGAAAACACTATAAAAGTATAAAAAATATAATAAAATACCATAAATAAATTTTCATAGTAAAAAATATTACCAGCAATACATTTTTGTCAAAGAAATTACTAATGCTACCAAGAAAATTAAATTTCGGCATTAAATGACCCATAAGGAGTTGATGTGCCGCCAAAAAACAACCCTAAGGAAATCGAACGAAATTGTCTAGACTATATGCCCAAACATGTCTAATAAAAACAAAATTAAAAGGTTAAAATTTCAACGTCCCAATATTCTCAGCGTTCCCTATTGCAAAAGCCTAATTCTGTTCCAGGATAAAGAATTGAGACTATCTCTTCATGCCACGTGTGTGCCTGGAATGTTTAGAGATATAGCGAGAGAATGCCTTTTCTTGGTATGAAGCCACGTGTGTGTTCGACCTGAAGGCATCAAGAAAGCGCGCGGCTAATTAAAACTGACGCAAGAGAGACAAAGAAGACCGTATGTATTTGGACAGCTGATAGCTCAGATGAGAGACTCCGATAAACTGTTTACCTGCAGTGAGGTTTTTCCTCCAACACACACACACACACACACACTCACACACACACACACACGAAAAAAACTGAGCCACCTATCTTCTGCCTAAACAAAGCTTTTATATCCGAGTAGCTATGGCCATATCTTGCTCTAAGCTACTTAATGCAAATTTCAATTATTGCAAACTGGAGAAAATTCTTCTATTACGAAATCATTCAGGAAGATTTGAATCTCTGGAAATTTCTGGAAAATTTGAAAATTTCTGGAAATCTGTGCATTTCTGGAAAATGTTGAAATTTCTGGAAAATTTGAGCTCTGTTCCTGCAAATTCTATAAATTGCCTAGAAAGGAAATTGTACAGTTGCTTTTCAAAATGTCTGTCAAAAATGCGAGCAGCGACTAAGTTTTATAGAAAATGGAAACAAAAAGGACCCTTATGCTTAGCAACAGTTAAAGAAATTTCTACGGCACATAATGAGGAAAGAGGGCTCGGAAAATTTGATACTCATATGACAGATTGAAGGCAAGTGGGCCAGGGTAAAGCAACTAGCGAACTTGAGCAAATTAATGGAGGAACAAGGTCTATGAGAGATAACAAAAAGGCAAAGTTTATTAAGAGCTACAAAGTACAGGACATTTTAGAGGTCCAACAATTTAGATCACCAACATCCTGAAAGTACACAGAAGAAGAAGATGACTCATCAAGAATCAATATTCAAAAATTATCATTGAATGTTAAAATCAAGAAACTAAGCAAAGTATTAAGAAACAGGAAAATTTCGTTAGAAACAAAGAAAAGAGTATTTGTCTGTATTTCTGAGATGTAGTATTATAATTATTTACATTATTCGGATTGTTGTCCTCATCTTCATTGTGATGTTCACGATGTTTCGGCTGTTGTACGCTCCGGGCTTCTTCAGGTGATTTGAATTGCAAACTGAACCCTTTATTTCATCCACCTTTATTTCTAGATCCACGTGCCATGGATGTCTCAGTTATCTTCCTTTAAATCTCCAACTTTCTGTTCACCACCACTGAACTCACAACTCTTTGGGTGAAATCACTGGATTCAACCAACGATTTTATCCACTGTGCCATGTGTCCTTGAGGACATGAGTGTATGAATTTTGCTTTTCTCTAACACTCCATATTACTGGTTCCTATATTGTATTCATTTGTGTGATTGGCTGGCTTAGAAGATATGGAAGCCACGAGGACAAAGATGAGGACAACAGTCCAAACAAAGTAAATAGTGTAAACAAAGAGAGTGCTAAAACGTTATGTAATATGAGGTTATCATATATCGCAGTGAATGCTGGTCAATATCCTCAAAGATGAAGAAGAGACTTGAAGCATCTGAAATGTGGTTCTACAGAAGGATGTTCAGACCGAGTAACGACGAAATTTGAGAGAAAATGGAAACAAAATGAACACTTAAAATCAGGAAGAGGCAGTTGAAATTTCTAATTTCTGCACATAATGAGGAAAGAGGGCTTGGAAAATTTAATATTTACAGGAGAGATTGAAGACAAAAGAGATAGACGAAACAACGTATATCTGTCTAGAGAGCTTGAGTAAATGGATGGCAGAACAAGGTTTATGAGAGGCATATTTTATTAAGAGCTACAAACGATAGCCGTAAAGGCCAACGTTCTGAAGGTACAAGGCACAGAGAAGAAAAATTCTCTCTGGACACAGCTAGAAAGAAAAGATCTGCGATACAATTTCTGTTTCTTTTCTTTCTTTTTTTCTTTCTTCCATATTTAAGTCTTTTTCATTCTTAGTTTTCTTTCTTTCTTTTCTTCATGCTTCGTTACTTACCTTCCTCTTTCTTCCCTTCTTTCTTTTCTTTGTTCATTGTTTCCTGCCTTGTCATCTTTCTTTCTTTCTTTCTTGTTTTCATTTTTCTTTCTTTCTTTTTGCCTTTTCTTTCCCTTTCTCTCTTTCCCTCTACTTGATTCTTTCTTCCTTCCTTCTTTATTTCATCCACTAATTTGTTCCGATTTGATGCGGACACTTCGACGTGGTGTAATGGTTAACAAGCTTGCCACGCTAGATCGATTACGACTGAATATCTGAATTAGATCCTCACCGGGTGTCCCATACTTACAGGTTTGTTTCACATCTATGCTGTGCTTAGAAAATGATTTGAGCACTTCGATGCAATGTAAAGATTAGTAAGCTTGTCTCGCTTGATCAATTACGGCTGGATATTGAATTCGATCCTCACTGGGTGCCCAATACTTTCGCCGTTGTGCCGCATCTAGGTTACGCTTAGGAAATCATTTGAGCCCTTCGATGTGATGCAATGCTTTGCAAGGTTTTTCTGCAAGATTAATTGTAACTGAATAGCGAGTTTGATCCTCACTGGGTGCCCTATATTTTCGGCTGCATCTAAGCTACGCTTTGAAAACCTCCATTCATTTATATGTGATTGTTCGACTTAATTATCATTAATCAAATATTTTTTTATACTTCAACTGATTATAACTAAGAGAGAATTAAGATTATTAATTGTTTTATTTCCACAATTAGAAATTATAAAGTTTACTTAATTATCCGGTTCACATTATGTAAATAAATATGGCAGAAAAATCATGGCCAAAAAAGAAAATTGAACCATTCTGAATATTTTCATGTTCGCAATCACTTTAGAAGGCTCATATAAATTAATTCTTCAACTTAAACATTCATTTATTTTTGAAATCACGACATAAGCCAATAAGCATTTAGAGTGTCTTGACATTTAACTCGTCTTATCAATCCTTGCGAGATTAATTGATCCATTCATTTTCTACGGTATATCAACGCATTTGCAGGTCATTTCAAGCCAAAAAAATATATTTCAATTGTCATAATTCTTTTATTTATGGGGAGCGATAATAGTGGTTTAGTAATATAACTTTTACTATTTAACCCATAGCTGGGAGTGAGAAGAGGTGGATTCACATATTTCACAAGTGTATTTGCGCGTAAGTGAATATAACGAACCCAACTTCTATTGAACTCAGGACTCTGATTTCTAATCCTGTATCCATTACACCACCCGCACATCAAAACTCACAGTATTTCCAGGATGTCACCCATCTAGGTACAGATCAGGATCGACGTTGCTTAACTTCAATGATCGTACTGGAGTCGCTGTTTCAATGTTATACAGCCGTAAGCTATACCACTTGTATATCCAAACGGATAGCAGCTGGTATGACCAAGCCGTCACCCATCTAGGTACTGACCAGGCTCGACGTTGCTTAACTTTGGTGACTGTACAGGAACCGGTATTTCAATGTGATATAGCTGGAAGTCAATCCTGGAAAGGCTGTAAGAAAATATCCAAGATTTGATATACTCTGTTCACTGTCTCTTCCATTATTCACAAATGGAAAGAAAAGTAATTGATATATCATTATATAAACTTTTCTATTACCCCACAACATTATATGATATTACATCAAGTCGAATTTCCCTGAAATACTTTGACGTGGCGTAATGGTTAGAGAGCTTGTCCTGCTAGATCAGTTACTACTATTTAGTAAGTTTGATCCTCGCTGGTGCTCTATACTTTCAGCCTTGTGCCACATCTAAGTTACGCTTAGTAAATTGTCTTTTCATTGCCTGCAGTATCTGGTTATTCAATGAAAATCCAGACACAAAAGATCATTAAAATCGTAAGTCAACCAGATGTCTTTGGTTTGGTTTAGATTGGTTTGGTTTATTTTGTTTTACGGCATATCAACTACAATGGGTTATTTAATGACGACAGGAGTTTTAGGATAAGTTCGTATGAATAGAATATGTATTCTTTGGTTTAATTTGATTTCGTTTATTTTGTTTTACGGCATATCAATCACATTGGGTTATTCAATGCCGACAAGATTTTTAGGATAAGTTCCTATGAATAGAATATGTATTCTTTGGTTTAGTTTGGTTTGGTTTATTTTAATTTACGACATATCAACCTCGATGGGTTATTTAATGCCGACAACATTTTTAGGATAGGTTCGTTTGAATAGAATATGTATTCTTTGGTTTAGATTGGTTTGGTTTATTTTGTTTTACGGCATACCAACACCGAAATGGATTATTTAATGCCGACAAGAATTTTAGGATAGGTTTGTATGAATAGAATATGTGTTCTTTGGTTTAGTTTGGTTTCGTTTATTTTATTTTACGGCATATCAACCTCAATGGGTTATTTAATGCCGACTAGATTTTTATTGCTGCTAATATTTTTTTCTAAACATTTATTGCTGGTAATAATTTTTTACAAACTATTTCTTGTATTAAAACCTATTATTACACTTTCATAGGGTTTTGACACCAGTTTGGGGGTTAACTATTTACCCATAGCTGGGACCCTAACAGGTGCTACCACCCCGAGTCAGGCTCCACGCTCCTCAATACCTGCTGATCAGAGGCCTTTTTGTTGGAAGCAGTTTATCGTTTTACCCAGGACGCGGGTGTAGTCGATCGCCATACCTAGAACAGGATATCTTTTGTAAATTTCATACAAAGAGGTGTCAAAATCTTTCAAACAGATAAACATGTCCCTACAATTTCTAGAATATTGACCAGAAAAGGCTTTCAAGAACGGGTGGAATGAAAAAAAGACACTACAGAAGGAAACATAAAACCGACTTTTGCATAAGCATTCAACCCCGACTAACAACAAATATTGCATTTTAAAAATTAAACATTCAACCATTTTTAAAATCAAAATGAAAATCAAAGTGCATTCAGAGAAACAGAAAAATAAATTGAGACTTATCAATCCAGGGAAAACTATAAAAAAAAAAAATCCAAAATGTTTTCCTAAATACCAATCTCTATCTATAAAAGGCAGGATGTGTGTGTGTGTGTGTGTGTGTGTGTGTGTGTGTGTGTGTGTGTGTGTGTGTGTGTGTGTGTAACGAATGCTTGGCAGCAATTTTCGACGGATTTGCACCAAAATTTACATGCCCATGCTCCAAGTTAGCGGGAAGGCCAAGACTGACTTTGCATTTCCCAACTCCCATCGATAGTGGAAATAATCGATTTTTTTATGCTTCTACGGCAGTTTTCATGTAGTTTGCGGCCATTTTGTACTAGCCAGAATGAGAGCCTATAGATGGCTGTCACGAATAGGCAGGAAGATTCTATTGGCCAGCATGAGAATCAACAGCTGACTAACACGAATGTTAACTAGCATGCTAGCATGCAAAAAAATCGATAGCTGCATTCGTCACAAGTGGGAAAAATTAAAATTTGCATGGCACTTTACTCCAATTGGCTCATTCGCTTGCTTAAACTCAACGTTGATTCTGATTCCGCAGAACTGGGTTGGGTGTGAAAAAGTATTTGTTGTTAACATTCTTTTTTAATTCGGTTTTTCCAGTTACGATTCCTTTTTTAAAGCTGATGGTTTTGTGTTCATTTTGTTTAGTTCTTTTTTCGTAACAGATTTAATGTTTAGTATAGAGCTTAGAAAAAATTCGCAGTGTGAGATAGGCAAGAAGTAAGGCATGTAGCAACATCAGCACGGCAAAGGGCACTCCTTTAAAGGCAAGGAAGGGCAAAATTATTTTAAGTCAAGTGATAGCGATTGCTGTATGAGTCGTACGATTTTTGAATCAAGCACGGGCAACGCCGGGCCATGCTGCTAGTGTCTTATAAATAGAAAAAATTAACACCATATCAATTTGGATCATCCAAAGAACAAAGATTTCAATATGAGGATTGTCTAAAATCACAACAGAACTTTCAAGTAAGCTAAAATTTGGCCTAAAGATATTCCATATATATGAAGAATGCTGGAACCGAAAATGGAACGAATAATGACTTACAGGGTTGCGCAATAAAGGACATCTATTGAAGAAAAGAAAATATTATTATTTAGTATCGTTTATGTTGTAGCATACCTACGGATGATAATGGGTATCGCCCCATTCCCATAAATATAGTAGTAAATACTGTATGTTGGTCTTCAGTCTGAGATTCGTTTCCAGCTGTGCTGGTCAAACTCTCTGCCTCCGGCCCTGTTTTATGCGGAGTCTACGGGGAATTTTTAGCCGAGACTGCGGGCTCGAATAACCCACATTAAATTCGGCCTTGTGCCACATCTGACCGCGTGCGGTGGTTGGTAGATATCCTGCAGTTGGAGATTCGTCTCCAGCTGTGCTGGTCAAACTCTCTGCCTCCGGGCAGGGAGCATCCTCAGACGAGGCTATGTCGAAGAGCAGAGTCTCGTCTTTGAAAACAGCTACCTGACCCCGTTTTATACGGGATCTACGGGGAATTTTAGCCGAGCCTGCGAGCTCGGATACCTCACATTAAATTCGGCGTTGTGCCACATCTGACCGCGTGCGGTGATTGGTAGATATCCTGCAGTTGGAGATTCGTTTCCAGCTGTGCTGGTCTAACTCTCTGCCTCCGGGCAGAAAGGATCCCCAATCGAGGCTTTGTCGAAGGGTGAGTCTCGTCTCGGTGAACAGGTATTCAACCCCGTTTTATACGGGGTCTACAGCGAATTTTTGGCCGAGCCCACGGACTCGGATACCACACATTGTATTTGGCTTTGTACCACATCTTACCGCGTGGAGCGGTTGGGAGATATCCTGCAGTTGGAGATTCATTGTGGAATTCACTTGACTCACTTCTAGCAGTTGACTACTTCTTCTACGCGCCGCTGGCGAATCTTATATGCGTTGTTCTTGTCCTAAGTATTATCGTTCATTATCAACCTTTGTGTGATTATTCTATTCAGTAACCTTCTCTAGGTTACATTTTCCTATTCGCTAAATAATTTTTTCATTCAGTTACCGTATTTGTCTTCGTATTGCACACACCCTCAAATAAGAGGCTCCCTATTTTACAAGGATATTTTGTGGAAAAAATGTTAGTGTGATTGATAAGGTATTTATTGAAATATATTTTAAAAGGTGTTTATAGGGGAATGTATCATTTTGGACATAGAAATGCAATATTGTAACAGTATACTGGAATAAAGTATAAGATGATATATTGTAAGTTTCAATTACAAAGAAAAATAAAATAAATTTAAATGTCATCTACATGGAAATATATGGTAAATTAGTGATTTTAAAAAAAAAAGCAAAAACAAAAAAAATTGATTCAAATCAGTTGGATTTAAATCGAACAACCCTGATGACAAACTTTTTTTTTAATTTTAGAGTGAAATGTCGTATACACTGGCAAATGTATTTCTTATATTAATGTTTCGGCAAAAAAATAAACTGACTGCTTTTTGTAAAGTAGAATGAAAAACGACTGACTGGATGAATCAATAGCTTCATCTATCGCAAAGAAAGTTGGTATTCTATGTCGTGTCAGAAAGTTTTTCTCGTCTGAGTCCATTCGACAAATTTATAAATCAACCACCGTCCTTGCATGGAATATTGCTGTCATATATGGTCTGGTGCCCCCACTGTATGTCGCGAGGTCCTCGACAAAATCCAGAGACGAATATGCAATATGATAGGTTCTGATCTAGCATCAAGTCTACAGTCGCTTTCTCACAGACATACCATGGCTTCCCTCTGTCTCTTCTACAAGTATTTTCACGGCAACTCTTCCAACGAGCAACTTTCCCTAGTTCCCAGAGAGCATGAATTTAAACGAGCTACTAGGCTGGCATCTCCGTCCCACCCTTTCACTGTCAAAACGGTTAAATGTAACCGTCTCTTCTACTCCAACAGCTTCTTCTCCTGCACTTCCTGTCTGTAACAATGAAGACTGCTACATATAAAGAAAGCAAAGCAAACAGTAAAGTACAATAAATGAAGAAGATAATAATGAGATAGATAATTAAACAAGATATAGACAAAGCAGTCAGTTAAATACAATAAATGTGAATTAATTCTTAAAAATGATTACAGTAGGTTCAGACAAACCACCCATAAAGTGCAATGAATGTCAATGCATTCTTGTAGATAATCACAGTAATTGCAGACAAATGAATCAGCAAAGTAGACTAAATGTGAATGAATTCTTAAGAATAATTACAGTAGATGCAAACAAAGCAAAATGTTTAACTGAATATTACCAACACTATACAACAAGCAACAGGCACCAAACTGAATGCATTCTCACATAAACTGGTATTTCAGCAAACAGTACAGTCTACCATACAGAGTAAGCCATAAATAAATTTAAAGAAAAGTACTAGAAACAATGTTTATGCCCAGCGGACTCTGACGCCCTAGTCTATCGGTAAAGCACTCGGCCGTTTTCCATCCGTAATACAGCTGTTTTAGTCATAGGGAAGTTTTTGTACATTTAAAAAAAAATGCGCCTTATACGAAGGCAAATACGGTAAATAATTACTGGATAGAGCCAGTTCGAATCTGGTCGAAATCATCACATTCACTTTCGCACAAATACTCTTGTGAAATTTATGAATCCAGTTCTTCTCTTCTCAGCTATAGACTAAGTTTTTTTTGTTTTTGTTTTTTAAGCGTTTCACCCCAAGCAAGGCGGGAAGACCTTATGTCTAACAATTGTTTTTATTTCTCTCTATGCCATGTCTCTTCAGGATATAGGCGATCATTGCTCCCCACATCTTCTTTTTCCTTATTATCTGTGAATCGCCGGAGAAACAGAATGGAATGGTTTCCTGTTTCTGTCTCCACGATTTGAATTCAGAGTTTTCTTTCTCTTAGACTGGCTGCCACTCAAGGCTAGAGACCCTAATTCACTTTGATCTTTAACGCAAATCTGCCTAGAGAAAAGTCTTTTTTTTAAAATTTCGCTTGAAAATGGAACAGAGCTTAGTACTTTAATTCAATTTAATTCAAATAATTATATTGAAGTTTTCGGCTCTTGTTTTGAAACACGAGAACTCTTATGTAGCTTGTTGGAATCATATTTTTAAATAATAAATAATTATATATATATATATATATATAGAGAGAGAGAGAGAGAGAGAGAGAGAGAGAGAGAGTAAGGTAAAAAAAAATCCGTTTGTATATGATCCAAGTAGATGCTTGTAATATGAAAATATTAGAACTGATTCACAAAAAAAAAAGCTCGATGTAAGTCCTCTCAACATAGATAAACCACGGGTTTTCTTTATGGTTTCCAATCGAGATTCTTTCATTCGCATACGTGCAAATAACGTTGGTAAAGGTATGATATCCACATCTTCTGTCCCCAGCTATGGGTTAAATAGTAGGACGAGTATCTGAAAGAAATCGTTGTTATACTAAAAACAGAATAGAACAATGCAAAACTATGTTTCGAATTTAAATAACCTACAAAAGGTTAGTCGTAAAAACAAATCAATTAACCAAATCTCAGCCCATGAAGATGTAGATTAGCCCGAAAGCGTTCAAATCTCTCCATGGTTTGTCAGGGAATAGTTTTCTGAATAATATCGGCTTGGAGAGAGGACCCCCAGAGTGCGACACCGTTGAAAAGTGCCTGAAAACCGCACCCAAAGGGTTGACTCAATACGTGTGAGTGAAATTAGTTAGACGAAACTGTTCAGAAGCCGTCAATTGTTGTGCTAAGATAAAGTAGCAAGCCAACAAATCGAAGGGTTGAGAGTACTGGCGTTGTTCAAACTGGTGATCACGTCAAATATTGCATTCGTTTCCAGAAACTGGAACTAAGGTCTGCAAAGCGTTGAAAGAGACATTAATGTCCCTGAGCAAGCGTTTGCAACACTAAATTAGCTAATGAACCTAACAAACAGGCATAGGAGATAATAGTATGGCAGCTTTAACACCTGCAATAACGACGACAAAAACTCACACACACATATATATATAGTAAGATAAAAAAATCCGTTGGTATATAATCCAAGTGGATCCTAGTAATATGAAAATATTTGAACTGATTCACAAAAAAGAGTTCCATGTATTATATTTCATTTATACAAAGCAATATAATTTAATTATATATATATATATATATATATATATATATATATATATATATAACAAAATTGTCCAATTGTTAGATTAAGCTTTGAGCCGTTTTAACTTTCTGTCGTGAAGTAACAAAGTGCCTCACAAGTTTTACGTATGAGTACATTTTCACTGTTCTTTGGACTGTCATAGGTGAAACTCCTCTCTCACATGCCAGACGTCGTATGGATTGAGTTGGATCTTTTCTAATAGATCTCTTTAGCTCTAAGTTGAAATGATGATCCTTCTTCCTGTCGTGACCTCTTGATCCAGTTTCTCTCTCTACTGTTCCTTCTTTTTTAAACTCATTCACCATTCTCTTCATGGTTCTTGAATGGACTTTGAAGATGGAAGCCAGAGTATGAATATTGGTACCATTACTGAAGGACTGAATGATCATTTTCCTCTCACCATTGCTCATTTGAGAAGATATAGTTAGACTGAAGCTAATCGATTTTAAACTGTTCTCTTTCTAGATGAATAACTCAAAGGGTTTTTGAGTGATTCTTACGACAAATGGTAACAATATGGCTAAACGCCTTATCTGAAAAGATGATAAAAAGAAACTTATTTTAGTGTTTATTTTTTTCGATATTAAACATTGTGTTGGATGAAAAATTATGCTGTTACACGATTTGGACAATTTTGCTGTTACACCCGGTATATATTTGCTGATATCTATTTTATTCTACTCATATCTTTGCTGTTAGCTAACTACTGATATACAGGAGATGCAAAAGTAAGTATACTGTAACAAGATAGATAGATAGATAGATAGATAGATAGATAGATAGATAAAGGTGATTTTGAGCGTATTTATTTAAAAAAAAACACGCTAGTAACTGGGAGAACTTGATTCGTCTTAACGAAGAATCTTGCATCACCAGCAGTAATAACCACTGTTTACAAATTCACTTTTCTTCCCGAGAGCTCAACCGAAATAATTTTTTTCGGGAGCATGAGTTTGTGACCCTGGGTTTCACGTTTTTGCGATCGTCAGACGGACTGATTTATTTTTTTTAAATTGGATCTATTTATGCTTGTTTATGTTTGGTGGTGGGAGGGGGAATTTGCTTCTGTGTTTGTTTGGGATGACACTCTCATTCACATAGACACACATACACACAGGTGTATGTATTTTAGTTCACACAAACACATCCATATAAACAATTCGAGGCTAGGCGCATATACACATCCATGCGTTCGGGCATGCATACATACATACGCAGTTGTAATTTTATTGCGGTGTTGGGACCGTAACTTTTATTATATGTAGCGATGTTCCGTCCAAGAAGGAGCGGGTAAGGGTGTTCTTGACGATTTTCAGGTCTACCCCACTGCGCTGTCAGAGAAACTTAGACTTCCTCACACACACATACACACACGTAGACGTGCAAATACACTCCTATTGGTCTAGGTCTTTCACTATCATTTTGGTTTTTGGTTCTGTTTGTGGACATGGTGATGATGATGCTTGTATTTTCAACGCTCTCTGCTTGTGTATTATTGACGATTGTGATTATCCTGATAATAATAACTGTGATATTAATTATTATTAATATGTTAAAAATAGGTAAGTACTGTGAATATAAAATAATATATATATATATATACACACACACACACACACACATATATATATATATATATATATATATATATATATATATATATATATATATATATATATATATCCTTTACTACATCCCCAGAAAATAATTAGGGGTGGAACTCGGCGAACATACTGTAAGTCTACTTTTGTATGTCTCAGACTTTTCATTATCTATCTATCTATCTATCTGGGTCGTATCATATCTATCTATCTATCTATCTATCTATCTATCTGTCTGTCTGTCTGTCTACTTGCTTGTCTGTCTCTCTATTTACCTGTTATATTGCATATTTGTCGACCTCTGCTCCCATCACATTAACCTGCTCCACTCAGCAAAACTGACTAAACTTGTATCCAGGCGTTGAGGTTTTTTTTTAGATATAAGATGGTGGGGCAGATGTCTCCTCACGTCTCTGTCCGCAACATCAGCCAAGACCACCCGATATGACGCCATTCGTCATTGTGTTGGCGACAGTTAAGATGTCACAATACGTAAGCTTAGCTGAGAACGGGGTTAAGCAAAGGGATCCCCACCCGCCGCCTTTCGCTCTACGAAGTCACTTCCTGACAGTTCACCAATTCCTTGAAATACTTGCAAAGATCGCACAGAAGAAAGAATATGTAATGTCGAAGGAAAGAAAAAAAAACGATGGAAAAGGAGGGGTTAAGAAGAATTGTCGTAGGGTGGAGAAAGGGTGACCAAAAAAAAAAGTGAAACGGGTGGGTCGGTAAAGTTGCAAGTTGAAGTATTTTTCTTTCCACCTTTATTAAACAGCTATCCACAATTGGCTAAATGTGATGTCAGTCACATGGATGGGTCGAATGTTGGCTAGGTACCTGCTTGTAATGTCAGTCGTGTAGCACTTGACGAAAGTTGATTTCAATTAGTTTCGTTTATTTTGAGCGCTGTTTATTCAATTCATGATATCATAGGTAGGATTTCTAAAACAACACTGCGTAAAAATTACCTTCACTTAACTCGTTGCATCCTTAGTGACTATCTCTATACACAGTAGCGGATCTACGAAACTAACGAAGCTTAAACTTCGGAGCCCTAATTCCAGAGGGGCTCCTGAAGCAACTTACTTTAACCCTAGAACACTAACCATCAATTAAAGTTACACCATTACTAACCATGGGTATATCATACCCGATTTTGAAAATATAAAAAAAAATATTAAATATAAATCTTTATTTGAAATATTTTACATGCAGGCACTTCAAACTTTGTACTTTGTGTTAACATTAATAGGAACTGAAAAACATTATTTAGGTAAGAAAATCAGGTACTGAAAATTGTAATTAAAAATAGGAAAATTTGCGCTGGGTACTATATACCCATGGTTAGTGTTTTAGGGTTAATAAGTGATTTTTTTTCAATAGAATCGATGTTTTTTTAAGTATTTCTATTTAAAATGCTGTCATTTTAGTGATAGAATCATATGCCAATGAGTTGATGTAACTAGTGTTGGCCATAACGAGTGAATTTTCCAACAAAATCGATGTTTTCTTTTTGCTTAAAGTGTTATAGAAATAAGGCCATTTTAGTGATAAAATCATAAGCTAATGGGTTTACATAGCTTGTGTTGGTCTTAATGAGTAAATTTTCCAACAAAATGCCAATGAGTTGATGTAGCTAATATTGGTTTTAATGAATAAATTTAGCAAAAAAAAAATCATTTTTTTTTAAATATTTCTTATTAGAATAATGTAATTTTACTGATAGAATTACAATCCAAGTAGCTAAAGTTGGCTTTAATGAATGAATTTTTCGACAAAATCATTGGATTCTTTTATAAAGTGTTATTAAAATAAGGTTATTTTACTGATAGAATCATAAGCCAATGAGTTGATGTAGATAATGTTGGCCCTAATGAGTGAGAAAATCTTTCAACAAAATCAATAGATTCTTTGTAAATTCCTATTAAAATAAGATCATTTTAGTAATAGAATCATTAGCCATTGACTTGATGTAGCTAATATTTAGTCTTGATAGTGAATTTTTCAGCAAAATCAATGGATTCTCTTATAAAGTGTTATTAAAATAAGGCCATTTTAGTGATAGAATTTTAAGCTAATGTGTTGAAGTAGCTAATGTTGGCCTTAATGATTGAGTGAATCTTTCAACAAAATCAACAGATTCCTTTTAATGTGTTATTACAGTAAAGCCATTTTAATGATAGAATCATAAGCCAATGGGATGATGTAGCTAATGTTGACCTTAGAATATGCTCTCATACTCATTTTATATGGCCACAAAATTCCCTTGTAACTTGTCAAATTGAAATATTTTCTTGGGGGTTGGCAGTGACTGGCCCGCCATCTCTATGGAATCAATGAGCTTCAGGGGCCCGAAAAATGTAGATCTGCCACTTTCTAGGTAGATGATTCTATTTGGGCACCTCCAAAACTCTGGAAGACCCCTAACCTTGCAGTTCCTTGCTCCGCTGACATAGCCTAGGTGACTCAATGGCGGAAGGATGGTTTGTAAAATTCAAAAGCAAAGTAGTGACGCTCAACCTCCAACCAAACGGAGCCTAAACTTTTACCTGTCATGATGGATAGGTCTTTTCTAAACGAGGCTCTTTGCCTTGAACGTCTTTTGGGACTCAAGCTCTATCCAGACCTCAATTAGAACTCGTATATCCGATCTAAAGATACTGGGAAAATGCTCGGCTCATTGTACCGATCCATTAAGTATCTGACTCTCCCTGCTATACTCTATTAGAGTTAGAACAGACCTAAAAAAGATTATTGCTGCCATATGTTGGCTGGAGCTGCAAAGTCCTCACTTGCTTGTCTTGGAAAGAGTTCCAAACCGTCTACGTAGCCTTGTGGATAATTAATAAATTTTCTCCGTGATGAAACGTTGTGAGCTTCTCGCTGCTTTATCGCTATTTCCATGGCATGTGTTCTAACGAGCTTCACTACTTAGTCCTACCGCCACTGATCTTTACAATTGGAACATGCCACTTGCGCAAGTGTGAATTATCGTCATCCCCTTTGTTATGGTCCAGGTCCTTCTACCACAGTGATGGTCCAAGGTAGAACCAATAAAGAAGAACTGGAATACGGATATGGAATAACACAGATATATTACAAACAGGAATATATACAGAGACGTAGAAAGTGTTAGTACGAACAATCAGGTTTAGTAGAGAGAACAATGTAGTCTCGACCAGTATCACTATTCCAATGTCTTGTAGTAATTGTCTGAACGACACTCTGTTTCGGACTGCCTCTGACTCGACTGACTGACTAACTCGCGCTGACTAACTGACGGACTTCTGACGGACTTCACTCCAGACTTCAGACTGAACAGTATTTAGTCACCCCCGCCCCTCCCCACACGAGGGCATCATGTAGCACAAGGCCGCTTTAACGTGGGATCTCCGAGCCCGTGGGCTCGGCCAAAAATATGCCCTTTGAACCCGTATAAACGGGTTCAGGGTCGGTTTACCTCTCCGAAAGAGACTCCGCCCTTCGGCGTAGCCTCATTCGGGTTCCACCCCGTCCGAAGGTGGAGAGTTCAACCGATCAGCCGATCAGCCGGTCGCCCGACTTCGGACTGAACTCCCTGCTTCCTCTTGAGGCGCAGCATTTATTATGTATGGAACAGTCCATTATGTTATTATGGGTAAGGTCCCATAACACCCTTCATATTCCAATAGTAATAAATTCCACTCGTACAGTTTTTTTGTTTTTTTTTTTTCAAAGAGCCTTTGTTTTGTGGGACAGACTCCCGACACGATGTTTTCCCAATCTTGACCTTTTTATATTTAGGATTAAAGGTTATCTTTCCTGCATAACACCACGAACTTTACTTCTTCTTTTCTGTTATGCCCACACAACGCAACAGAATACAGTAACCTTCTATTCTACCCTGGGATCTCTTCGCCAGGCCGATGTCATATTCCTGACAAATCAGAAATGGTGAGATTCGAACGCGGGTCTTATTGTCAGAAAACAAACGTTCTAACCACTCAGACACGCACAGCAACGTGAAGATTGTTGTAAAGGTCTGAACTAGGGAAAGTAGGGAATGAAGCTCGTTATAAGATATTCCACGGAAATAGCGATAGCGTAGCGAAAGGTTTGAGACTTTAGGTCTGTGAAGAAGGGGTAGAGGTTGGAAAATAATAAATCTACAACCCACCATTCTATTTTGGACTTTATATATTTTATTTTATTACTCTATTGTGGCTTTTTTTTCTTTTTTACAATTCTTATTATCGTTCCTGTTTACCGAGCTTCTTTTTCTTTTTTTTGCAATAATTCGGCTTAGTATGCAATTATTTATTAATAATGCTTCAAGAACTCCCATACTAGTTTACTTACCTGAAGACGATGTGTTTCTCGTTTTATATACTATTATTCACCCAATATAAGGCTTATGAACACTTAAACTATAAGATTACTGAACGAAATTCATTCATACGTTTAAAATGTTATCAGTTTTTCGTCTCTTTTTTGTTTGTCTTTCAATTTTTCTTTTCTTTTTTTATTATATTCGTCCGTTTTACTTTATTTCTATCTTTGTTTCTTTGATTTCCTTTTTCTATCTTTTTCTTTTTTCTTTCTTTCATTTCCTTTCTTTCTTCTTGTCTTTCTTTTTTCTGTCATTCATTTCCTTTGTTTCCTTCTTTCTTTCTTTCTGTCATTCATTTCCTTCCATTCTTTCTTTCTTTTTTTCTTTCTTTCTTTGTTTCTTTCTGTCATTCATTTCCTTCCTTTCTTTCTTTTTTCTTTCTTTCTTTCTATAATTCATTTCCTTTCTTTCCTTCTTTCTTTCTTTCTTTCTTTCTGACATTCATTTCTTTTCCTTCTTTTATTCTTTCCGTCATTCATTTCCTTCCTTTCTTTCTTGTTTCTTTCTTTCTATAATTCATTTCCTTTGTTTCCTTCTTTCTTTCTTTCTCTCATTCATTTCCTTTCTTTCTTTCTTTCTATAATTCATTTCCTTTGTTTCCTTCCTTCTTTCTTTCTTTCTTTCTTTCTTTCTTTATTTATTTATTTATTTATTTATTTATTTCTTACATTCATTTCCTTTCCTTCTTTCTTTCTTTGCGTCATTCATTTCCTTTCTTCCTTTCTTTCTTTCTATAATTCATCTCCTTTGTTTCCTTTTTTTTTCTGTCATTCATTTCATTTTTTTCTTTTTCTTTCTTTCTTTCTTTCTTTCTTTCCGTCATTCATTTCTTTTCTCACATATTTAAAACTGTCAGTTAATTAACTCTATCTTACATTTCCTTTATTCTTCACTATCTTTCATTCACTTCCTCAACTTCTCATAATTGTTTCTTTCTTTCTTTCTTTCTTTCTTTCTTTCTTTCTTTCTTTCTTTCTTGTCACTTCTTATTATCCTTTTCTTTTCTTGTTCTTTTCTTCTCCTCTGGCCACACTTTTCTTTTTCTTTCCCCTTCTTCTTTTATCCATTTTACCTTTTCCTTTCTTCAGTCGCCTTTTTTCTTTCTTTGCTCTCTTTCCTTCTTTAGTCTTCAAATCGAACAATATCCGTCAGTAAAGAAAAGATGACTTCTCTTTCCCTCCCCCCCACACACACACTCCCCCTCACATAGTAAACAGAGTTCCAGAGCAAACAGACGGGAGGACTCTCTCTACACAATCCTGACCCTCTTCAGTGTCATGTTCATCGGGAGTTGATATTTCGGACCTGATGGCCCAACCACTTTTTTTTTTTTCAATAACCGGCTGTCTTGAATCACAATACCCCAATCCAAACACGAAAGCATAATATCATAACATATCGTTATCACGTTTTCTAAAGAGACTTACCCACCCATTTTTTTCCATTTTTTTTTCTTTAGCCTTTCATATTCTGAAAACCTGAGAACTCCGTACTATATTACTGCCCCAGTTGCAAACATCGAAGGCGTTTTTCAAATAATACTGTTTCCAAACTACTTTTATTATTATTATTATATGCGCGCATGCTCAGAAAGAACGATTGAAAAGAAATCGCCTCTTCAACAGAAAGATGTCATCCACGATTGTCAAATATTTTGTTTACTCTTAAAAGTCTATTTTGCTCTCTATTGGCATATTCATGTCTTTTCTTCCCGACTTCTAGACCATTGTAGATGCATGTGTATATGTGTACGTGTAAGTGTGTGTATGTGCGTGTCTATGTGTGTGTACTTGTGCGCCTTTATATGTGTGCATGTTTGCGTGTATGTGTGCGCGCGTGAGTATGTGCGTGTACGTGTGTACAGGGACATATCTATACATTAATCAGCGCATATGTAGACACTTATTGGGCACCTCGTGGTGGTGTAATGGGTAACAAGCCTGTCTTGTTAAAACAATTAAGAATGAGTAGTGAGTTCGATCCTCGCTTGGTGCCCCCACTACTGTTGACCTTGTGCCACATCTAAGCTGCGCTTAGAAAATCACTATATAGATACGTATGGCTCACCTCGAGGCGGTGTAATGGTTAGCAAGCTTGTCTCGCTAGAACAATTATGATTGAGTAGCGAGTTCGATCCTCACTGGGTGCCCGCTGCTGTTGGCCTTGTGCCACATCTAAGCTACGCTTGGAAAATCACTATATAGACACGTATGGGGCAATGGATAGATTTAGAAATCAGAGTTCGAGTTCATAAAATTTGTTTATGCGCAAATACCCTTGGGAAAGCTGTGAATATGTCTCCTCCTAGCTATGGGTTAAATAACATAGCAGACTGGGATCTTTATTTTTTGTTACGCAGTCTAGGAGAAGGACAACTCTGAATTCAATACCTGGGAAGAGGCGTTTAGAGGACTTGTGGCACACCATGTGCATCAGTACTTTCTATTCCGTTCTTCCAAAAAAAGTGTGGGGTCAGCACACGCTCTCTTCATTGTGATCAAATAATATGTGAGAGTAGTTTGGCTGTTCGGTTCTAAGAACTGAGCTGCTGAACACTCATGAGTCGAAGACTACGGGAGAGTCTATCATATATATATATATATATATATATATATATATATGCATATTGTGAAATGGACAACAATTATTTTAAGGCATTTTTATGTTTATACATCCTTTTTATAGATACAAATATTTAAGTAAATGCTCTGTTATATAATAAATAGTATCAATAACATTTACCGGCCTTGTGTGTGAGAGAAATTTTCATAGAATATATTCGTCCTTCGACAGGAATCGAACCTGTATCCTATACGGAAACGTCATATAGCCTGACGTGCTTTAACCGATTGGGCCACAGAGGAACGTTCGGTTAGCAAGGTCGATTTTACTGCTTTTAAACTGTAATCTTCCATGAATCTCTCATGTACATTCATATCTGCTCAAAGCGTATACGGAACGGTCTTAAAATAATTGTCGGACTTTGCCCATTTCATAATCTGTGACGTCATTTGTTTACATTTGGATACGCTTTGAGCAGATATGAATGTACGCCAGACACGTCAGACTATATGACGGTTCCGTATAGGATACAGGTTCGATTCCTGTTGGAGGACGAATATTTTCTATGAAAATTTCTCGGACATTCAAGCCGGTAAATGTTATAAATACTGTTTATTATAAATCAGAGCATTTACTTAAATATTTGTATCTATAAAAAAGAATGTATAAACATAAAAATGTCTTAAAATAATTGTCGGACTTTAAACTACAATCTTCCATGATTCTCTCACGTACATTCATATCTGCTCATGGCGTATCCAAATGTAAAGTGTGAATAGATAAATAATGAAAATCCCCTTCAGTTCCCACCCCACCTCTCAAACTTAATGTTCTCATAAAGCTACTATATGTATGCGCTATGAAAGTCCCATTTTACGTCCAAAATGGCAGTTCTTTTTTTATTTTTATTTTAATGATTTCCCTTCAAGTAAGGCGGGAACGCAACTAGTACGCAGTGATTTACAGAGAGTGAAAGTAAAAAAAAAAAAAAGACTGAGTATACGGAAGATTGAGGAAAGGACAAAAGATGAACTGGATTCAAGAAGACAGAAGATGGCGATTGACGTTGCATTTAAATTTTTGTAGATTGTACTTATCAGGGAAGCAAGGAAACAGAAGGGAATCCCGCATGCGGGAAGTGCAAGAAAAGAAACTGTTGGAGTAGAAGAGGCGGTTGCATTTAGCTGTTCCAATACTAAAAAGGTGAGACCTAAATTCCAATCTAGTAGCACATCTGAATTCACGTAGTCGGGTAACCAGAGTAAAAAAAAAGCTTGTCAGACCAATTGCCATGAAAATATTTGTAGAAAAGACAGAGGAAAGCCACATCACGCTGGTGAGAAAGTGACTGAATTCGAGAGTCACTGGATCCCCAAGGATACATGGCCCAGTGGACTAGATCCAGTGACTAGACCCAAAGAGTTGTGAGTTCAATACCAGGCCACAGCATTGGTGAACCAAAACTTAGAGAGTTGTGTTAAACGGAAATAACTGAGACATCCAGAAGGGGCACGGCATGTGGAACTAGAAACATCTACCCCAGTGGACAAAATAAAGGGTTCGATTCGAAATTTCAATCAAAAAAAGGCCGGAGCGTATAACAGCAGAAACATTGTGAATATGGCAATGAAGATGAGGATAGCAGTTCGAATAATGTAAATAATGCAAGTAATCATAATACATTATCTCAGAGATAGAGAGGCCGAAAGGTTGTGAATATGGCAATGAAAATGACGATAATAGTCCGAATAATGTGAATAATGCAATTAATCATAATACCTCATCTCAAAGTTATAGAGACTGAAAGGTTGTGAATATGGCAATGAAAATGAGGATAACAGTTCGAATAGTGTAAATAATGGAAGTAATCATAATACCTCATCTCAGAGATATAGAGGCCGAAAGGTTGTGAATAAAGCAATGAAGATGAGGATAACAGTCCGAATAATGTAAATAATCCGATGCAAATAATCATAATACCTCATCTCAGAGATATAGATAGACAGCGTATATTATGTCTGACCTTCGCCTATTTCAAATACGAAGTGCCCACTATAATAACGTTTAGAGTAATAAAAACGTTGGATTAAACATAAATTCATTAATTTTTTTTAGACGTTGTTTGTGTGTGTGTGTGTGTGTGTGTGTGTGTGTGTGTGTGTGTGTGTGTGTGTGTGTGTGTGTGTGTGTGTGTGTGTGTGTAATCCATATAAAATGTCTGTATCAAAGATTTCTCTGTGGGCGTCGTTTCGTATATATATCCATTTGACATTCATTAGTCTGATGCGTCTTATATTTCGAGTCTCCCTTATCTGTTAATATAGACGTGACGTGGACCATTGCACGACAAAATACCAGCAAAACAAAGGAAGTCTAACTATCACCACATCGGTTCTTGATAATGACTCCAAAGGGCTTAACAAAATAGGTCTTAGGACAGTTTATACACAATACTCAGTCGGGCCTGAATTGAAAAATACAATTTTAAACAGACAGAGTTCTTTTATCCATTTTGACATTTGCATTATATCTGATATGTGGTTTTTTTTTTGTTTATTTTCCTTATCCTCAATGGGTTATTTAATAGACGTTTGACGAATAGAATATGTATTCTTTTTTAAATTGATTTGGTTTACCTTCCCAATGAATACCAGCATGCAGACAAATAGAATATGTATTCTTTGGTTTACCACAATATCAACCTCATTGGGTTATTTAATGCCGACAACATTTTAGGTTCTTCGTATGAATAGAATATGTATTCTTTGGTTTTAGATTGGTTTGGTTTAGTTTTACGGCATATCAACCTCATTGGGTTATTTAATGCCGACAAAAAAATAATTTGTAAATATAATAACTTTGGTTTAGATTGTTTATTTTTTCATTTTACACAAACCTCATTGGGTTATTTAATGCACAACATTTCCTGAATATTGAAAAATACAATAAAATAAACAGACAGATATTCGTATGAATAGAATATTATTTTTAATCCATTGGTTTGTTTGGATTTTGTTTATATCAACCTCATTGGGTTATTTAATATACAACATTTTTAGTAGTTTGTTTTTTTGTATTTTTGGTTTTTGATTTGGTTTATTTTGGTTTACCATATCAACCTCATTGGGTTATTTAATGCCGACAACATTTTAGGATAGATTTGTATGAATAGAATATATATTCTTTGGTTTCTTCGGACAGTTTATCCACAACACTCAGCACCTTATCCGGATATTGAAAAATACATTAAAAAAATAAACAGACATTGTCTATTCTTTTTAATCCAACTTATTTGGATGAATACTTGCTGCCTAAATAGATAGATTACCAGACGATTCACTCCTAGTGACCATGGGTGTGACATCCCTATGTTTTAACATCCTACGCGAGGAAGGAATACTGACCTGTAAGAATTTTTTATGTACCAGAGGCTTTCAGGAATACAACACACAAGACATCAACATTATACAATTCATACTTACGCACAACATTTTCGTGTTCAATGGTTACTATTTTCTTCCAAGTCATGGAAGCGAAAATGGCTCCGAGCAATGTGAACATATTCATGGAGGCCCTGGGATGAAATATGTTGAGTAGATACCCCCTGCTTCACCCTGCACTACCACACATCCATAGATGATATTCTCTGTATATGGACACAAGGAAAGAACAGTCTCCGAGATCTAAAAATCACGACATTAAATTCACAATGTAATATTCCACCATTTCTATTCCGTTTCTGGATGGACTGGTATGTCTAAATTGTAACCACATCTCCCTTACACTATACATCAAACCCACAGATTATCATTGATACCTAAATTTCAATAGCTAACGCCCCACCAACATAAAAAATCAATAATCTACAACCAATGTTTACGCATAAGACATATTACAAAATCGGGATTACAAAAATTCGGATAGGACAATTATCCCACTAGACACATCAAAACAAAAAAGTTGGGATAAAATAAAATACGAGGCCAATTTTACTAATTTGAGTCTCTCTCTGAATCAGCATCGCTTCGCCTGTCTACTATCTGCTTCACAACCGAGTAGTGGCGCCTGGCTCAACGCAGTGCCCTCTTCATCTACCGGTACCCTTCTAGATGATGAGTGCACTCGGGTCGGAGTCGCGATCCGTCTTGGACTCAAATTAGATGATCGTCATAGATGCAGATGTGGAGCCTCCATCGATGAGTTTGGTTTGCATCCTCTCTCCTGTCGTCGTACTGCCGTCCGCTTTCCACGGCATGCTGCCATTAACGGCATCATCAAAAGAGGTTTGGATGCAGCTGGGTTCCCTTAAACCCGTAGGCCTCGACCGCAGTGATGGAAAGCGGCCGGATGGCATTGCCATTTTCCCTTTTAAAATGGGGAAGTCGTTGATTTGGGATGCGACCTGTGCGGATACATTTTCGGCCGGTAATTTGATCAGGTCCGCGGTTGAGCCAGGATCCGTCGCCCGGGGTGCAGAGATGAAAAAAATAGTTAAATATTCTTCTCTTGCTGATAGAATTTTTTTTAATCCTGTACCAGTGGAGACTTCAGGGGCTGTTGGCCATCGTTCGATGGCGTTCCTTCGGTGGATTGGCGCGATTGCGTCTCGATTAAGGGACGAGTCTCGGGAAACGGAGTGGCTCTAGCAGCGTGTCTCACTGGCCATGGTTCGGGGTAATACTTTCTCCATCATTGCGGCTGGCAGAGGATAGAAAAAATTGTTTATTGTTACGTTGTTCTGGAATTGTCATCAGTGGTCAACTGTATTTGTTTTGTTTCAATAAATTTTAATTTATTAAATTATTCAGTTACTTTCTTAATAGGAATTGCCCACTTAAAACTATTAAAAAACAATTACAGACTAACCTCCCATCAACGGACTATTAGAAAGAACGGGTGGTCCGTTAAAGCCGATTGTCCGTAAATGAGAAGGGATTATTTTTGAGTTATAAAACTACTACAGTAACTACCAGTAGTTATGATCATAATGTAAATACTATAAACATGTATATATGGCACAAATGAACATATACTTAATATAGGTATACAGGGTGTCCATAAAGTTCGTGTGCACTTTAAAAAATTCATAACTTTATTTGTATTCGCGATAGAAATAATTTGTAAAATGGATTAGAAAGAAGTAAATCTATATTTTTTAAGGTTTTATTGAAATTTTATTTAAGTTTCCACATGTCCTCCATCATTAGCAATAAAAAGGGTAATACGATTTTGCAGTTCACGGAAAACATTTGCCAACTGATTTACAGTAATGCCTGAAATCACATTAGTTATTTTAGCTATACTCAAAACTAGGTACATTTAACTTTATAACATTTTTTACAGATTATTTCTATCGCAAATACAAATAAAGTTATAAATTTTTAAAAGTGCACACAAACTTTATGGACACCCTTTATTAATCAAAATAACAAAAAATATATTTCTCACAGCTACTTTCTCACACACGCGTTAATGTGTCGTACTTTATATACTGTACGCCCGGTTTTTTTAGAATTGAAAGGCCCGCCACCGCCGTTAAGTGGTCCCTTTGAGAACTAATACTACTCGTTCCGCTAAACCCGCAAATGTTGAAATACATCGATGTCGATTTGGAATTTTTTTTTTTCTTCCTGCGGATTTTTTTTTAATTTGCCTGCAGATTTTGTCCGTTGCATCCGAAGTCCATTGAAGGGAGGGTCCGTAGATGAGGGTTTTTTCTATACTTATATATTTCCTTTTTTGCATTTGTGACAGAAAAGCAAATATATAAGATTTGAACAGTCAAAATTCAGAGCCGGTGGTTTGAATAATACGTGAGTGCCAGGTGCAAAATTGCTATCAGTGATGATACGTCTACAGACTTGGCATCGGGGTTTGTTGCAGGTGATATCCCCATGGTGAGGTGGTGAATGATATATACAGGATGATGCTAAGAGTGTGTGCACATTGTGGGGCTGACGCCTAACGTAAAGTGGGTTCACCCTGAATATTTTTTTAAATTGTTTGGTCGAGTTTTAAATACTGGAAATCTTTTTTTTTTTTAAGATATGTGAATTTTGTGAATGTCGTAATTAAAATTAAAATCTACGGTAATTCTGTAATTATTATTTTTGTTTCATAGGTTACAAGAGTATATCTATTTTGTTTGGAAGCTCCAGTAATTAATTTTTTTTATAGTTTTAAGTAGTTTCAAGGGTAAAGTGGAAATACCTTCCACACACACCTCTCAGAAATGACTGCCACATAATGGTAGTGATTTTCGGCTTAGATGTGGCACAAGGCCGATAGTAGGGGGCATCCAGTGAGGATCAAACTCGCTACTCAGTCGTAATTGATCTAGCAAGACAAGCTTTCTAACCATTACACCACGTCGAGGTGTCCCTGCCACATAATGGTAAGAAACTAGTAGCAATGTTATCTTCATCTAGCTAATATCTTACCATTTTATTGGGAGGTATTTCTGGGAGGTATACGTGGGATGTATTTCTGCCGCCCCCTGTATAAGTTCCAGGAACTCAAGGCGATAAAAGACTTACTCGAGGAAAGAAATAAAATTGATATAAACTATAGTATTCATGTGATATTTTTATTTGTCAGTGAATGAAAAATGTCACTGCCAAGCAACCTTGTCCGATCCTCTGCTTACGAATGGCTGGAAAAAGAACAACTTGAAATATGAGGTGGGTAAACAAAGTGTCACGGGTTCATCAAGTGCAGTTAACCATTTTTGTTGGTTTTATATATTTTCTTTCCTTTTTTTTTAAAAAAAGTTACCGTGATTTCTACGACTATAAATGAAGAACGAGTTCCATTGACTAATAATGAAAACATCCTCCTTCCGAAGAATGACCTTTACGAATAGATCGTGCACAGAATTGACAGGTAAACAGGTTGATTGACAATTTGGCAGACAGGCGGCGTGAAAGAATGAGCATCACAAGGGAAAAAAAAAACAAAAATGACAAAATAATCGACGGGAAAGAAAACAGGGGGAGAAAATCCCCAGGAAGTGGTTAATGATGATAAGCAGGGTTCAAATTTCGGATTTATGAGTACACCAGGTTCGACGAGGTTATTGCTTGTTTAATAAACACGTCGGATTTCTGATCAGATTCAAGTCGTTTGCCAAAAATATGCGCAGAAGACTTTTGATAGGAACTGGGATAGATAGATAGATAGATAGATAGATAGATAGATAGATAGATAGATAGATAGATAGATAGATAGATATGAACAGGCAAAGATATGAAGAGGAAGAGATAGATAGATAGATAGATAGATAGATAGATAGATAGATAGATAGATAGATAGATAGATAGATAGATAGATAGATAGATAGATAGATAGATAGATATGAAGAGGCGTTCGAAGATAGGTTATATAAGGCGTTCGGTTTGTTATAAAGATCATTTCTTCATTACAAGAGTGAACTTTACTGACCATTATTTATCTATCTTTTGTCATTTTAGAGATAACTTTAGAATTGCTTCCTACTGTATCTCTCTCTCTCTCTCTCTCTCTCTCTCTCTCTCTCTCTCTCTCTCTCTCTCTCTATTAAGAACGGCTCGATGTCGTTTTTAAAATTTCCAGGGAATCCCGTTTTTTATTTCAGGGACATAATATTGTCGAAATAAAAGAGGATCCTCATTTTGTCTGGAAAGCAAAGGAACTTTATTTTTTGTTTCTTGATTATTTTTTTAAAAATCATTTCCCCACAAGCAATGCGATAATACCACCTAGGAGGTTCTGGGAGTGACAAAGAATGAGAAGACATTGTTGAGGGGAAAAGATAATAAAAGAACAGGTTTCAGAAAGACAGAAGATAGTGTCTGGCGTTGCATTTAAATTTATTGGAGACTGTAGGTGACAGGAAAGCATTGAACCGAAAGAGAGTTCTCCAGGCGAGGAGTGCGACAAAAGAAATTATTAGAATAGAAAATACAGATATATCTAACTAGTTCAAAACTAAAACAAAAATAATAGCACGCTTAAATTCATGCAATCGAGACATTGGGGATCGAAACTAATCAGAACACTTGTCATGAGGATATATGTAGAAAAGGCAGTGGGAAGCCATATTACAGCTGCTCGAAAGAAGTGTACGATCAATTGTGGAAGTTTAGGACTTTTCATTGGCTGACAATCATTCTGTTAGGAGTTAGTCTTTTCTTCTTGCATTTGTTTACTACCTCATTGATGTTACCACGTTTAACCCCAGCAAGCGGTTAATGATGATAAGCCGGGTTCGAATTTCGGATTTATGAGTACACCAGGTTCGACGAGGTTATTGCTTGTTGTAATAAACACGTCGGATTTCTGATCAGATTCAAGTCGTTTTCCAAAAATATGCGCAAGAGACTTGATAGGAACTGGGATAGATAGATAGATAGATAGATAGATAGATAGATAGATAGATAGATGAATAGATAGATAGATAGATAGATTCATAAAACATGAGATAGATAGATAGATAGATAATAGATAGATCGAAGATAGATAGATTTTTTTTCTGATACAATTCAGGTAGGTAGGTTAAAATGAGAAACTCTTGAGATAGATAGATAGATAGATAGATAGATAGATAAATAAGAACTATTTATTTAATTAAAAATTATTACTTCTATAGAGATTGATAGATAGAAAATTGAAACTCGATGTCTTCCGATTAGATAGATGACTGTTTTAGATAGATAGATAGATAGATTGTCCACTTCAAATACTACCAGATTGAGGTAGGTAGAAAATAAAAACAATCACTGAGATAGACAGATAAAAAAATAGATATATAATAAAGAATAGATAGATAAATAGATAATATATAAATGTGTGTGATGTGTGTGATAGATAGATAGAAAAATGAAAACGCGTGATACGATAGATTTAGATTTAGATAACATGATATTAGATTAAAATTATAGTATTTCGTTCAGTTTTTGCAATACATAGTTAGTCCTTTTTTGCATCTTTGCTTTCCAAATGAACTAATTTAGAAATTTATCTTCTGAATAGTTCTTTCAGTTTTTTCTCCTCTCAAAGCTATCAATTCAGTTTTTGTTATCACGTTTATGAGAATAGACTCTTTCGTACCCTGTAATTTGGTAAACGTTGAGTTAGTCTTTTCTCCTTGAATTTAAAAAACGAAATGGTGAAAACTATTTTATTTTATTATTTCTTCGGTTTTCATAATTATTACTTCTATATAATTATATTATATTCTATCTTTGTGTAGTATAATGTGCTTGCCTTGAACTCGATGTCTTCCGGAATTACTCCGTTCGATGACTGTTTTGGCAAAGTTTCTTTCTTTTCATTTTGCCATACCCTTTGCGTCTGGGTGGCAAATCTCTGACCAGATTGACGCTGTAAATTGTCTAAAAATACAATACAATCACGTATACCAACAGAAAAAAAACATTTATAGTAATAAAGAACTTATGTCGGATAAAATATCAATTCAATATATATATATATATATATGTGTGTGTGTGTGTGTGTGTTGATACTACCTAACATCCCGACACCAAAAAATCGCCGTATACATGTGTGTTTGGTTTATATATATATATATATATATATACATATAATTATGTGGACTATTATATATATATATATATATATATATATATATATGTTCAGTTTTGCATATTTGCTATTCTAATATATATATATATTAGTGTGTGTAGTAGGATGTTCTTTGCATGCTTGCATTTAGAAATGAACTGCTATCTTTTATTTAGAAATTTACCTTTCTGGAATATATATAATCTATGTCTGTTTGTGTATTTTCTCCTCTAAGACAAAATGGTTAAATGGTTTTATGTTTTTTCCCCCAAAGGGCTTAAAGACGGTCTGCTGGCGTTTTCGTCCTGAAATAAGGATACTATTCAAAATTTCTGATATGTAGTGTTTATATTTCAACTTCTCCTTATCTGTGTATTTATATAGACGAACGTTGGACAATTTCTAAAAGTCTATTCCCAATGAATACCAGGTGGACAAAGGAAGCTAATATCGAGGAATACACCAAATCGGTTCTTGAAATGACTGTGAAAACTATTTAACAAAATTTTAAAATAGGAACTTCGACAGTTTTCAGAATCAGCACCTTATCCTATATATAAAAATATATATATAAATAAATATATATATTGTCTGTTCTTTTTAATAATGTGTTTTGATGAATAATTGTAGCCTAAATATACCTCACCTTTTTTTTGTTTATTATGTTTTACGTACAGGAACCTAAATGGGTTTTTAATGCCGATAAATTTTTGGATAGATCATTAAAGGTTTAAATTCCGGTTTTTCTAAAACCTTTTCTTTAATTTCATTTTTTAGGATAGATTCCTTTGCGTCTTTGGGTTTAGATTGGCATTATCTCCTGACTTGTGACAGTGCCTTATTTAATGCTGACAACATTTTTACCTAGATTTGTATTGAATAGAATTGTACAGGGTTTAGTTGATTTGGTTTACACATTTACACATACAACCTCAATTGGTTATTTAATGCACGACACATTTTTTAGGATAGAATGAATAGAATATGTATTCACATTGGTTTGGTTTATTTTGACACATACAACTTCAATATATATATATATATAGTTTTATATATATATATATAGATATGTATATTTGGTTTATTGAATTTTGTTTTACGGAATACAAGTAAATTTAATGGACAACATTTTTAGGATAACTTATGAATGAATTGATACTTTGGTTTACATCCCGTTTTTACAAAAAAATCAACTTCAATGGACCGTTTATACAATATTTTTAGGATAGATTCGTATGAATAGAATATGTATATATATATATAGATATAATTTATTTTGTTTGTATATCAACCACAATGGGTTATTTAATATATATATATTTATATATATATATATAATATATGTATTCTTGGTTTAGATGCATTATTTTGTTTATATTATCAACCTCATATATATATATACAACATTTTAGGATAGTTTGTATGAATAGAATATGTATTTTTTGGTTTAAATCCACGGTTTATTTTGTTTTACGGCATATATATATATGCGTGTTTATCCATATATATATATTTTATATAGATTTCTGTGTATATATATTCTTTGGTTTAGTTGTTTGTCTGTTTGTGTATTTATATCAACCACAATGGGTTATTTAATGGCAAAACATTTTTATCATAGATTTTCGTCCCCCAAATATGTATTCTTTGGTTTAGTCTGATTTGGTTTATTTTGTTTTACGGACGGAACCTCAATTGCATTTAATATTATCCATTTTTACATTCAATTAACCAATATTATTCTTTGATATGTTGTTTGTTTATTTTGTTTTACATATTCTCCTTAATCTGTTTAATGTATTTTTATCCATTCGTGAATAGAATGGACCATTTCAAATTGTTCATTTTGCTTCCCAATGAATACCAGCATGCAGACAAATTTTAGAAATTTAAATACCACAGATAAAATTGATTTGGTTCTTTTGATTTAATGACAGCCAAAGTCGACAACATTTTTAGGATAGATTTGTATAACAAAATAGGAACTTGATTTGGACATTTTGTTTATATCAACAAATACTCAGCATTTTATCCCGACAATATTTTTAAAATACAATAAAAAATAAACAGACAGAAATTGTTTGTTTATTTTGTTTTACGGCAATCCACCTTGTTTGGATGAATAACATTTTAGGATAGATTCGTAAATAGAATATGTGTTCTTTTTTTTAAATTGATTTGGTTTATTTTGTTTTACGGCATATCAACCTCAATGGATTATTTAATGCCGACAACATTTTTTAGGATAGATTTGTATGAATAGAATATGTATTCTTTGGTTTAGATTGATTTGTTTTATTTTGTTTTACGGTATATCAACCTCAATTGGTTATTTAATGCCGACAACATTTTTAGGATAGATTCGTATGAATAGAATATGTATTCTTTGATTTAGATTGGTTTGGTTACTTTGTTTTACGGCATATCAACCTCAATGGGTTATTTAATGCCTACAACATTTTTTATTGCTGATAATATTTTGTTTTGTCAACAATCTGTTTCTGGTAATATTTTTCCTTCAAAATTGTATTGCTGGTAATAATTTTTTTTTTCAAACAAGTATTGCTTGTAATAGTTAACTATTTGCTCATAGCTGGGATCCTAACAGGTGCTACCACCCCGGGTCAGGGTGGACCTGGGAACACCAGCAATTAAGACGTGGTTCCACACTCCTCAAAACCTCCTGATCAGAGGCCTTGCTGCTGGACGTAGTTCATCGTCTTACCCAGGACGAATACCTTATAGATATATATATATGTTCACATAAGTATATTCATGTATGTGCGTTTATATATGTGTGTAATTACTTGAAACAATCGCGTTAGTTTCCTTTGACAGGGTGTAATCAATTGTTAAAAAAATAAACATATGGACTTCGGATAGATTATCGAGAATTCTGATCCCGATATACGGCATATGCAGATGACACAGTGTTGATAGTAGACACAGAAAGGAAGTTACAATAACCCTTACAGACATTAGTGAAGAAAGAACTAGACATTAACTGCAAGAAGACAGAATGTATGCACCCTTGTATATATATATATATATATATATATATATATATATATTAATACAAGTAAAAGGTTTGTAACTTAGCTGATTGATACTACCTTCAACATCCCGACACCAAAAAATCGTAGACGGACCGTATACATACATGATTATGTAAGTGTGTATATAAACCGCTTTAGTTTCCTTTCTTTCTCTATACGATCATTTTTAGACCCACTGGGGTGATAGGGTGTAATTGATTTCTATTTTTTCCTCAGATTAGCTCATTTGCAGTGCTTTGCAGTAATATGAATCTACTTTCGGGTGTATGATGAAATCTGTTTGGTCTTGAAAAATATTACGTCATTCATGATTGCATCAGATTTTCATCACCCGCTAACAGTATTGTCTCCACTGTCGATTAGTTGTCCTACTGCCACTGTCTACGATGGACCTTACTCCAAGGAAGCGTACGAAAATTATAACGCTACACGAACGCACTGGCAAGCTTTACCAGTGAACAATCAAAAGTACTACAGACTGGCCGGGAAACTCTCCTGATTTAAATCCAATCGAGAATCTGTGGTCAATCTGCAAGGAACGACTTCGTGGAAAGAACATATGAAGTACTAACATGTGTCATGATAATGGAATTATTCTTTTTGTTTCAAGTAATTTGCACAAGGGTGTATGTATATATGCGTATGTATGGTGGAAGTCAACTTGTAAGACCATCACTTGCACTATGTGTGTGTGTGTGTGTGTGTGCGCGCGCGCAAATGTGTGTGTGTGTCCGTCTGGGGTGCATTGGAGTAAGTGTGTGTGTGTGTGTGTGTGTGGGTGTATTACAATTAGTGTTTGTGTATGTGTGTGTGTGTGTGTGTCTGTATGTCTGTCTGTGTGTGTGGTTTGTGTGTGTGGGGGGGTGTGTGGAGCTAAGTAATTGCCTTCTTGGGCTTATTACAATTAATGTTTGCGTGTGTGTGTGTGTGTGTGTGTGTGTGTGTGTGTGTGTGTGTGTGTGTGTGTGTGTGTGTGGGTGGGTGTTGGAGCTAAGTAATTAGCAGCCTTCTTGGGCTTATTACAATTAGTGTTTGCGTATGTGTGTGTGTGTGTGTGTGTGTGTATGTCTGTCTGTGTGTGTGGGTGTATTGGAGCTAAGTAATTAGCAGCCTTCTTGGGCTTATTACAATTAATGTTTGTGTGTGTGTGTGTGTGTGTTGTTTATCATCCCGATTGCGTAACACATTCCTATTTTTTTTATTTACTCTTAATTTCCCGCCCTAAAATTTTCCCGCCGCCATTTCATTCTTTTCCGCCATAATTTATCTTCCTGATGTTTATCTGCTATTCAAAAACTGTCATCATTCTATTTTTCTAAACATTTTTTGCTTACGTTCGGTTTTTTGCTCTTCCCTCTTTCTTTTTGTAATCTCACCATCAACAAAAACCAGTGGCTTATTTTACGGTCCCATAAATATTTCTATTTGTCTCGTCCGTCTTCCGTTTGTTTAACTATCTTCTTCCTGTTTTAGTTGCCGATGCTCAATTTGGGATATTTTCGACGGCTAATGGCACCTGGCCTAGTTTCGCCAAAATAAATCCATTCTAGTCTACACACATGTGTGCGTAGGAATAAACACATGCACAAGCATAAAAGCAGATTCTTTCTCTTTCTTCCTCTCTTTCTCCCCCTCTCTCTCTCTCTCTATCTATCTATCTATCTATCCCAGTTTGTTCATATCTATCAAAATATGTAATATCTATGTATCTATCCATCTATCTATTTATCTATCTATCTATCTATCACAGTATGTTCGTATCTATCTATCACAGTATGTTTATATCTATTTATCTATCTATCTATCTATCTGTTCATATCTATCTGACTACCTATCTCTGGTTCTTCACATCTATCTCAATCTGTCCATATCTATCAGAATATGTTCATATCTATCTACCTATCACAGTATGCTCATATCTATCTATTTATCTATTGATCTATCATAGTCTGTTCATATATATCAATCGGAATATGTTCTTATCTATCTATCTATTTATCTATCTATCTATCTATGTCATTCTGTTCATTATCTATCTATCTATCTATCTATCTATCTATCTATCTATCTATCTATCTATCTGTCTGTCTGTCTATCTCAACCTGTTCATATCTATCTATATATCTATCTATTTATCTATCTATATATCTTTGTACCTCCAAAGATTTGCTCAAAAATTATCATACATAATGAAAAAAAAATGCCCCGAACTTAATAAAAAGAAGGTTTTATCGTCAAAATCTTTGTTATTTTTAAGGGGTAAGAATAAAGGATTCTTTGATTATCAAATAATATTCTTTAACTTTTTCAGGACGTTTATAAATTAGTATAGAAAATTTTAGCGTTTTTTATTTTTTTGGTGGGGGGGGGATGAAAAATACATTTTACAAAAATCAAATAGTTGTATTTTAATGATACTTTAGATGGTTTATTCACAAATGAATTAAATTATTTTTGAAATCATTTGTTTTTAGAAAATCTTGGTAGAACATATATTTTTACATCTGCTTTTTCCCACCTATTTAATTTTATGAAATTTCAAGAAATTATATTTTTGTACAGCTTAATGTATGTATTAGCTATAAGCAGTAATCTTTTTTGAATTTAAATCATCAATTTTTTATTTATTTTTTATTTTTATTTATTTATTTTTTTGTAAACTAACCTGGAAACTCGGTTACCAAAAATTTGCTCTGAATTGTAAAATTAAAAAAAAATGGATTAAAACTAAGACATTATTTAATTATAAAAAAAACTTTGATTTCCTTTTATGAAGAAGATATATTGCCTTAAGAAAAAAAAATGTCCGACAAATAATGAAATTTACAAGAATTGGTTCCATTTCTTTTAAATTTGAATTTGAATTATTTGTAAAGTTTTAAATCTTTTAAAATTTTCTATTAATTCGTGCAAGTTAAGTGATATTATTATTAAGTAAAAACTATATTTACTCATCCTTGCTACAATTCAGCGACCCCCAGTATTATTAAAAATATTTTTTTGTGTCTCTATAAACGTGCTGATTTTTATAAATACGGGCATCCATACACGACATTATCAGAAAATAAATCCTACAGTAAATTTAAAACCGAACTACCTAAAATTCAATAAAACATTAGATTGCATAGAATATATTCTTAAATTTTTTAAGATTATTGCGTAGTTAAAAATTATATAAAAAGGGCGCTCACGTTGTATTCCTCTAGTAATTTTTACAGATATTCCCCTGTAATAAAATTAAATAAACTTCCGGCCGTCAAATTGTCAACAAAACTGTTAACACCTATATAAAACACCTACCTCCGTGTTAAAAGATGCTTTTCTGTGATAAAAGTAAGTAAATCTTCTTTCATTAATTAAACTTTAAATCAGCTAATACTCCTCAAATAAAGTTTCATAAAAGTATATTTTATTTTTGAAGGGTTTTTACTAAAGATAATTACATTGTGTTGACAGATGACTAAAAAATGGATAAAACCAGAAACTTGGAAAAGATAATCAGAAATTAAACAGACCGAACTTGTCAGTTCTTTTCAAACTTTTTTGGATGAATTCCTGCAGCCTAAATGTATTCAGAGTGCGTATATATATATATATATATATATATATATATATATATATATATATATGTGTGTGTGTGTGTGTGTGTGTGTGTGTGTGTGTGTGTGTGTGTGTGTGTGAAAAGTGTGTGTATATAAATATAAATATATATATATATGTAATATATATATATATTATTATATATATATTATATGAGCGGTACTTATTAGAAAGCTCTCAATATTAGAGATAGAGCTAACATATTTGGTTGGATAGATGTGAGTTTGTGACCCTGCGTTTCACGCTTTTGCGATCGTCAGACAAACTGTTTCATTTTTTAAAATTTTGGATTTATGTAGATTGCGTGTATTGGTGTTATTATGGAAGTGGGGGGGATCGTCTTTGTGATGTCATTCATGCTAACGCAAACATAGATGCATGTCCATACACCCGATGAGGTACGCAGACATACATACACACTCGCTCGTCCGCTGGGGGTTCATACAGATATAAACATATGTGGACAGTATGGGATTTGACATATGTATGTATATGTGCGCTGTTGTCTCTATACATACGCATTTGTATGTTGAAATTCAAAGATCGGAAGTGTAGCGAAAATTTCTCGTGAATGTCTCGTGAAATTTTAAAAAATTAATCAGTTTGTCTGACGATCGCAAAAGGGGGAAACCCAGGGTCTCAAACTCACATCAATCCAACCAAATATATATATATTTATATATATATATATATATGTGTGTGTGTGTGTGTGTGTGTAAAGATATATAGAAAATAGAAAAGAACTCGTTAGGTAAATAATCCAAAGTTCTTTAGTATTTTTGTTATTATTTTTTAAAGATAGTGCTCGATACAAAAGTAGAGCATAAATATAATTATTTATTTAAAAATATAATTCTATGGCGATGGAATCATATTTTAAATATATATATATATATATATATATATATATATATATATATATATGTGTGTGTGTGTGTGTGTGTGTGTGTGTGTTATATACACACACTTTCACACACACACACACACACACACACACATATATATATATATATATATATATATATATATATATATATATGTGTGTGTGTGTGTGTGTGTGTGTGTGTGTGTGTGTGTGTATTTCAAATGAAAAATCTTTCTTGAAGCATTTATTTTAGGTTTAATGTCATGCTAGTAGATTAAATTTAATATTCCTAACAAGCAAAATATTTTGCCGTATATAAAAACTAATTTAAATTGATTGAAAGTAGTTTCTTTTTTTTTTTCTTTTTTTTTTTAATCGCTAAACATTTCCGCCGAATCCTCTGCGCTCCTCTCAGTTTGACACCCAAACACATTAAAATGTTCGCATTGGAACTTCCGGCGCGAATGCCAAGCAGTACATCATGCCGTTTCCAAATTTCTGGCAGAATGAACAGCGTTATGGTGCCCTTTTTCTCACATACGATGGCCAACTGACCTAACTGTGCAGTCGACAAAATCAAAAACAAACAGCACGCATGCGTGAAATTAAGAATATAAAATTGCGACAATTTACCCATCGCACCACGCGCGCGCGCACGCGCGGGGGGGGAGCACACACACACACACACACACACACACATATATATATATATATATATATGGATTACACATCTACTTTCAATATAATGCGGCCACTAAAGTTAAGCAACGTCGATCAGTACCAAGATGGGTGACCGCTTGAGAATATTAGGAGGTTTCAGATGGGATTTGTATCTAATTGATAAAGGCTGGGGATAGTTAATAACAGAGCCGAGTTCTTAGTTCAATTGGGTTCGTTATATTCACTTATGCACAAAAACCTTGGGAAAGGTATGAATTCACCTCTTCTCCCCAGCTATGGGTTAATTAGTAAAAACTTGTAACACGAAAGTGTTATTATCTCCAAAAAATAAAATAAAATTGCGTAGAAAATATTTAGAGTTTGGCATTAAATAATTTGATTGATGTGCCGCTAAGCAAAAAACAACCAACTTAGTTTTCTTGAGCTATATTTCAAAGACAAAAAATAACAGTACGATTGCCGATGGGACATGTATGACTTTAGTTATGCAATTTCAAACAATCAGGCGCAAACAGAATATTAATAAGCAGATCAGAACTAAAAATTACCACCAGTCACGATGAACGGATATCCCGACGGGGAGGCACCGTGTCTTGGGAGAATATTGGGTCTCAAACTCACGCCTGACCTCAAGTAGAACTCTTATTTACCACCCATTGCTAAAGATGCAAGTAAAATGATCGGCTTCCTGTACTCTTGCCATATTTAGGCGGGAGATGCCCAGTCCTCTTGATAGAGTTCAAAAGCGTCTCCGTTCCTTGTTGCAGGATGAATAATTTCCCACCATCCAACCTCTCTCTCACAGGCGGAATATGGCGTGTCTGTCACTGTCTCCATCGCTACTACATTCCTTCGTTCCGCTAGATCTAACCTTCACGACAAGAACCCGCCACTTCCATAGTATCAAATCACCCGCATTCCCTCCGTAATCCATCGGCGAGAAGTAAGTTCCACTCAAACAGCTTCTTCCCGCGAACCACAGCTCTGTGTAACAGATTCCAAAGAGGATGTTTCCCTGATCACTACAATCTTAACCTGTTCAAGTCTAGAGCTAACCATTATCTCCCCCTTATATCCATATAAACTGATATAATGGAATACACATACACCTGAGTTCTCCAACTCACTGGAATATGATTGGCTGGTGTCCGTCATAAATACAGACGGACATGTAGGTATGACAGAGTTTAAGTCTATGACGACGCCCATTGGACTACGCCATTGGCTATTTTATTGGTCTACACCTATTAGCTGCGACTACGGCGAGTACCAGTCGATTACTGCTACCGTGTACTACTTGGTTACAGTAGCCAAACCCACTTAGCTACTTTGATCAAATATATCGCTTTCTGGGAGATATCATCTTAATCTCTCAAGCTATTTCTATCAGCTTGGCTCTTTCTTTTGCTCTCTTTATGTGCAAAATCCCTGGTTCTCATTAAACAAGAATTTAGTCTTTCATGAACCATGAATCACATAAAGACACCAGTTTTCATTAAAATGCTGTCATGCTTAATAAAATTTTCATTTTATAAGATAAATTGATCCTATTTTATTACCAGTTGTAATTCATCTTTTGACAGTTGTTTTTATCACAACACATTTTGTTCAGCTCACACATTACTAGTTTTAACCGATTAAAATTTCAAGGTTTTCCTATTTGAAATTTCTGATGAATCTTGATTCTTCAGTTAATGAGTGAATAAGCTCATGGCAAGTTCTACATCAATAAAATATCTATAAAATTCCTTATCAAATCGCTAAATATTTGAGCTTAACAACTTTAACAAAATATTGCAGTAATAATCAAAAGATGAATGCTGGTTGTTATTTTTAGGAGGTACAGATGAAAAGATTTGAAATTGACAGCCTTTTCCATTTCACCAAAAAGACGTTAAACACTTCTGTCTTTCCTTCTTTCTTTAGTTTTCTAACTGAAACCAAGTAGCATCTGTGATATTCATTTTCTCTTCTCACATCAAAATGGGATAGTCCATTATGAGCAGAAGACGTTAGACAAGTTTTTTTTTTTTTTTTTTTTTGGTCACTGATACCAAGTAGCATCTGTGATATTCATTTTCTCTTCTCACATCAAAATGGGATAGTTCATTATGAGGTGTTAGCAGAAGATCATAGACAAGTTATCTTTTTTTGGGGGGGTCACTGATACCAAATAGCAACTCTGATAAGTCTTCTGTTTTTCCACACGATCAAAATGGAATAGGCCATTATAAGGTATTGGCAAGGCGTGACGGTCGTGCAAACTAACAAAAGTAGAGATCAGCACAATTATAAAAGGATTATCGGCTTACAGTCATATCCTGTCAAAACACCAGTTCTCGTATGATCACTAAAGTGGAGCAACCTCGAGCCTGGTCAGTACTTAGATGGGTATCTGCTTGGGAATACCAGGTTGTTATAGTGGAACACACCTATTCTTTAGTTAATAGACTCTCCCACCTATAATAAGTAGGAGTAGTAATAGTAACGAGGGGTAGCAGGTCGCTCAGTGGCTCAGTCAGTCGATGTCGGACGACCGTTAGCTAGATATTAAAGTATCAGCGACCACAACTAGATTTCTCTGCGTCATTACCTATTATATCAAGTTCCGAACGTTTTGTACGTCGAACCTATTTTAGGGCCGACTTAGTACAAATACAAGCCTCCACTGTGAAACCACTCTACAACGCAGGTGCTGTAAGGTTTGATGTGTGGGTGATGAAGCATTGTCAATTATTAATTTTCTAACTAGTATTTCTTTAATTTTTCTGTTGCTTTATTTACACTAGCCGTATTCGATGTAATTAATTTTTACTCGTTAAAATTTCATGGTTTTCCTATTTCAAATTTCTGATGAATCTTAATTCTTCAGTTAATGATTGAATAGACTCATGGCAAGTTCTACATCAATAAAATATCTATAAAAATCCCCCTATCACATCGCTAAATATTTGAGCTTAACAACTTAGCTACTTCGATCAAATATATCCCTTTTCGGGACATATCATAAACTACTCCTTAACACAACCCTCTACATCGAGTAGCTCCTGGGCCTTGTACAGGGTGAACCTTACTACAAGAAAATAAGAGAGAGATATTATTACTTAAATGCTAATTTAGACGATACCCATATTTATGTAGACGCTCCGTTTATTTAGTAAACACTATATTTATTTATTTTTGTCTACCGGCCTGATTATTCGGGAAATCTTATTACAGAAAAATAGGCGCTCTCCAGCAGGATTCGAACCTACTTACCAGACCTCCCACCCCGAGCAAGGGGTGAAACCCTCGTTAGATCAGACGTGCTTTAGACCACTCGGCTACGAAGCGCATCGGTGAACAAGCAACGTTTAAAGTCTGTGAGGGATTTGCGTTCATAAGGCACTAACCTTATAAAAGTAAATCTTTCGCAAACTCTCAAAATATACATAGCTACTCGGTTCTGTCTCCGTATCCATATAAACTCAACGTAACCTCTACATCGAGCGCCCACCGGGCCTTGTATTGGGTGAACCTCACTGTAAATAAAAAAAAGAAGAAAAAGGACTCAAATCAGTTACACCAATTTTCGATTTCTAGGGTTAGCGTTAAGGTTAGGCATACAAGGCGTATCAATTCGTATCTCTTTCGAGTCAGATGTGGAACACTTTGATAATCAGGCTTCATCTCAAATTCAGCTTCATTCATCGGAAGATCTAACGGAAAATCTCGTGACCCTTAATGACCCCAATAGTAAGAAAAAAAAGTGTTTTGAACTCAGTAACCCGGGGACAAATATTATCTGTATGTTTTTATCCTGGAATGGGGACAAGTAGATAAGTAAAGGCGTTCGTCGACAACACCTGTCAAAAGTTGTCTATTTTAGTGACCTCTGACATTTAGACGGAATGTTGAGAATAGTATTGTTTCGAAAGGGCCTAGTTGATCCTACGCACTTCGAAGGGCACATTTACGTGTTTATCCGAAACGTTCCCTGTTCGATGGGAAGGCTATTCCTGTCGGTGAGTGAGCAATTTACTAATATAATTATTAAATAGACTATAGAGATGAAAAGATAACTAGATGCAAACAGACTTAGATATGAGCAGATTTATATGTATGTTCATATATATATGTGTGTGTTTATATATATATATATATATATATATATATATATATATATATATATATATTTAGGCAGCGTTTTTTCCTTTCATTTCAGACGTTATGAAAAGAATTTACATAAAATAAATAGACAACACTTGTTTATAGTATTTTATGAAACATGTATGAATATATATATATATATATATATATGAAGAGAGAGAGATAAACAGATCTGCGGATATAGGCAGACTTAGATATGAACATAGATAGATATTAACAGACTTAGATATGACCAGACATGTATATATATATATATATATATATATATACATAGTTGGATTGATGTGAGTTTGTGACCCTGGGTTTCACGCTTTTACGATAGTCAGACATATTTATATACATACACATTTCACACACACACACACACACACATACACACACACACATATATATATATAGAGAGAGAGAGAGAGAGAGAGAGGAAGCGTCTAGTTAGCAAGATCGAATTACTACTTTTAAACTACAAATTTCGCATGATTTCTCTCGAACGCTTATATCTGCTCGAAGCTTAACGGAAACAATATGACTTAATTTAATCTTGCATCTAGTTAATATCTTAACGGAAACAAATGAACTCATATATTATGAAATGGACTAAGTCCGAAAATTATTTTAATATATTTATTGTTTATACATTATTGTTATAGATACAAATATCTAAGTAAATGCTATGTTTATAATAAACTGTATTAACAATTAACAATATTTTCCCACCTGAATGTCCGAGAAATTTCATAAAAAATATGTGTCCTCCGACAGGAATCGAACCTACACGGAACCGTCATATAGCCCGACGTGCTATACTATTTAGCTACAGAGGAAGCGTGTCGTTAGCAAGAATTGGTCCTGTCACCTTCAGATTATCTCACGTTCCGATTTAATGAACAGTGAGTGCCAAATTTTCAAGATGTCAAAATTTTTCTAAAAATTCAACGAATCAAAAATCGAATCGTTTTTCAGGATGGAATACAGGGAGTTTTTAATTTTTTTTTTTTTTTCGCGCATGTGCGTTGTTCATTTTGGATTTTGTCGACTGCACAGTATGGTAGGGTCAGTTGGGCACCGTCTACATTGCATCATGATGCAATTCATTCCGCCAGGAATTTAGAAACGGCATGCTGTACTGCTTGGCCTTCGCGCTAGAATCTCCAATACAACCATTTCAGAGTGATTGGATGTTAATCTTTCATACTTTTTCTTTTTAAATCAGTATTACCCTATGCAAGGCAGTAAAGCCACTAAGACAAGAGGATACAAGGTGTGGAAGAATTAGGAACAGAAACATTAATAATGAGTGTGAAGAGGAAAGAGTAATCCGGAGAGCAGTAGATAGCATTTAAATTTTTGCAGTTTAAAATCGTTTGGAAAGCATGGAGCCAGAAAGGAGTTTCACAAGCGAGAAAAGAAACTGTTAACATAGAACATCTAGCCAGCTCAACTGTAAATTGATGAGATCACGACGCCAGTCTAATACTGCACTTAAATTCTAAAAATCTAGGTACCATTATGATGAAAGTATTTATAGAAAAGACAGAGAGGCAACCTTACGGCAGTGGGAAAATGATTGAAGCTGAGCCGCCATATCAAGACTAATAATATTGCGGATTCTTTGGATTTTATCAAGGATCTCTAGATACATAGAGAGAGCACCATCTCATATGTGGCAGCAATATTTTAAGGTCGAATATGAACATTTCAGAGTTTTGGGGTGTCAATCTGAGGACTGTGCAGAGGATTCGGAAAGAGTTGGATGATATATCCAGTCAACATCACGGTGTTTAGAGTGATCACTAGTGATGGGGATGTTATACCTCCATTCATCTTCCCACAGGACCTCAGAGTCAAGATTGAGGTCTACAGCAAGTGCTTTGAGGTGGAAGTGCTGCCGTGGGTCAAGCGGGTGGCTGCTGGAAGACCCTATGTTGGCCAACAGGACTCTGCACCATGCCACACAAGCAGAAGAATCTATTCATGGCTGTCAAGTAATTTCTGCGACCACATCACCCCTTACATCTGGCTACCTAACTCCGCAGACTGCAACTCCTTGATTATTATGTGCGTTGTGCAGTTGTGCAAGAGACCAACTGTTGTGGTCTCCTCCCTCTTAAGAGTCTATGTTAGACTCTTCCGCCTACTATAAGTTTAGTAGGAGAGAAGGTTCGGGGAACAATGAACAGTGAACAGTAAATAGATTGAGCGCTAGTCCATTCGATACACTCTCAATAGTTGTGTAATACTCTTCTGGTGTACTTACTGTTTAATATACGATAAATCTGCAAACCTGGTTTTTGTTATTACTTAACCATTTACTTGGTCACAACACCCACAGAACTCCTTGTAACACCAAAGATGTACTAAAGACTATTGCAGCATTCACCATTTTAAACAAGGATACCGCCCAGAAGAGTTGCAGGGGATTTCGAACTTGTCTTGAGTTCGTGGTTGAAGTCAATTGCGATTTTATTGAATACATTTACTCTTTAATATTTCAAGATATTTTCTGTAATTTTGGTAAATATATCTGTTAATACGAGATGTCAGTGTTATTTTCATTTTTGCGTAATTTAGAGGACAATTTTTCCATCGCGGCCTGTACATAATTCAGTTGAAATCTGGTGCATGGTCAGAGAATGCCACGGAAAACATATTGATGAGTCAATAATGTCGCTACGGATAAAAAGGAATAAAAGAATTTTGTCAACAATACTGGAACCTTTCACTGAAAGGTTGTGTAAGGTCATATAAAAGCCAAAGGAAATACGTTAGTGGCTGAATAATGACGATATGAATTTATATGAATAAAATATTTTTCTCAATAAACAACGCCGGAAACTTTTGCATCAACATAACATGATGGCGTACACAATTTAGCTGAAAGGTAGTGTACGCTTATAGAAAGCGAAATAAAATACTTTGATAGCTGAACGATGACGCTATGAATTTGTATGAATAAAATAATTTATCCAAAAATAATTCTAAAAACTTTTATCTCAACCTATATTTATTTTTATTTATTTATTTATTTGTTTATCGCCATATCAACACCTTATGGGTCATTTAATGCTGAAATTTAATTTTCTTGGGAGAATTAGTAAATTCCTTTACAAAAATGTATTGCTGGTATTTTTTTTTTCCTTACAGAAATGTATCGTTGGTAATTTTTATTTTTATTACAAAAGCGTTTTACTAGTAATTTTTTACTATGAAAATGTATTGCTGGTATTTTTACTTTACAGTTTTTCCAATTTCATAGTGTTTACATCCCAGGTTGGGGTATAACTATTTGCCCATAGCTGGGACCCTAACAGGTGCTACCACCACGGATCAGGGTGGACCTGGGAAGAACAGCAATTAAGACGTGGTTCTAAGCTCCTGAGAAAACCCTCCGATCAGAGGCCTTGCTGCCGGATGTTATTTATCGTCATACCCAGGACGGGCTTCAAGTTTATGGAATATGCGATTCATCTGAAAAGTGGCGTATGCTCATAGGAAGCAAGCAATACACATTGATGGCTGAATAATGCTGCTATGAATTTATAGGAAGAAAAGAATTTAGTCGCAAAAAAATACTTAAAACATTTGCATCAATCTAATAAACTTTCTCATAAAATAGAAACTCCACCCAATATTTTCCATTTGAAAAGAACCCACAGAATTTAACCCAAGCAAATGGCAAAGCCACACGTGTTCGCAGTAACCTTCTTGATGCGAAAACAGTTGATTGCCAAAGACATAACAGAAATATTGCTGAGGAACGCAAATGAATTCTACAGGAGTGTGAATCATTAGTGCCAGGTTATTTGTCTTGTAGAAACGCAATGAAATGTTGGTAAGATTCTTGGACTAAACTGATACAAAGCTGTGGCGTCTTAGGCGCACGTGATGACGTCATCAACTGTTAAAGATGACGGCTCAGCAAGTATTAACAATAATATAGTTTCAATACCAGCAGGAATTCTTCAGAGTACAGATTAGAATCACTCGAAGAAGTAACCGATGAAGATGCAATTAATCCAATGCTGTAAATGTACAGTCATGTATATAGACATTTTGCCCCAACCTTGGCGAAACATAATCTTCAAAGAGGAGATAATGTGTAAAGTTTTTAATTTCTAATTAACCGTCTGGGAATATATTGTTTATTTGTTCATAGCAGGGATTTTTCAACCGTTGCGCCGCGACACACTGGTGTACCGAGAAAGGAGCATAGGTGTGGCGCAAAATTTTTCAATTCAATTTTAAAGGTCATTAATTACATTATTTTCGAAAGAAGTGCAAAACACAATACAGAAAACCCTCGATTAATGCGCATTCGATTAATGCGCATTCGATTAATGCGTTTTCGATTACTGCAGTAAAATTTTTATAGACCAAAATTCGATTAGTGCATACATAAAACTCAATTAGTGTGGTAAAATAAGATGAAAGAAATGATAGTCGAAAATTAAAAATAATTTTAAGAAATTCAAATATTACAATTGGCGTAAATAACGCAAGCGATAAAGATGAAAGAAATATTAGTAAAAATTAATAATGACTGACAATGCTTCATCTAAGCAATTCAAATACAGGAATCCCTCAATTAAAGTGCATTCGATTAATGCGTTTTCGATTAGCGCGCTAAAATTTTTATATAATTTTATTAGTGCGGTTAAACATTTTTCAATTTAACCATAGTTATTGAAAATTGATTTTTTTAGAGTTACCGATGTACACATTAGCCTCAATAATCAAGGGAGTCCTGAATGTGTACACATCAAAATTAAAACCCCTTTAAATTGATTATACGTGTATATTGTAGTAAAAACAGAACCAGTGAATAAACTTATACCAAAGCTTTATTGCACTTTACTCTGACTACTTGTCTACTGACGGACGTATAGGTTGATTTTTATACCTCCTAGATTCTAAGGGGAGGTAACTGATGATTTATCAGTACATATATAATTGTTATAATAAATAAACGTATAAATATTTTATGTAAAATAATATTTAAAAAAAGAAAAAGAAGCTTTTCTGCAATAGAAAATATTAAAAACAAAAATCGGCTACGGCCAAAATCGTTGGAAGATTTAAGAGTATATCATCCCAAAATTCTACCTTGCAAAAAAATATTCGTTAATATTTTATTAAATATTAAATTATAATAAACAGAAAAATAATTAAAGATTTTAAGAAATTTAATTAGCTTTTTATACAAATTATATGAAATTATTTTTTCGTTAATAAATAATTCATAAAAAGTTTACTTTTTAATCATTATAATTTAAGTGTGCCGCAGAACTATAAGTTCAAGTGCGGTATGAGATAAAAATAGATGAAAAACATTGGTTTTTCTTATGATGTGAAACGCTCACTCGTTCTAATTTCAGTTAGGCCAACGAATGCTCGTTATCACTTCTGAAACGTTCGTTGTAGACGGGACATTATAAATGAAGATACTGGTAGTAGTAGCCCCTTCAAATACACTCACTAGTAATACTTGTTCAAATAGTAATCGCCGAATAGTAATTCGTATAATGATCAGTATAGAGAAATAGTATAGTGGATAGTATAGAGAATAGCGATCACTTTGACGTCACGCTAATTCCCATTTATATGTTTCCTTTCCGATCACGTGATCTACTTATTTAATAATGGAATCATTCGTGTTTGCTCGCTGTCGATCTGGGTTCAAACTACGGTATCGGCAACGGCACTTTATTCCTATACAACAGGTTTATATCCTAATATTGGATCTTTTCCTACTAATAAAGTTTTTGTCTATATATCTGAGATGAGGTATTATGTATATTATTTACATTATTCAGACTATTATTCTCATATTTGTCGCCATATTGATTATAACGTTTCGGCCGATGCATGCTCCGGCCTTCTTCAGTATTTGTCAATATTTCTGAGATGAGTTATTATGTACATTATTTACATTATTCAGACTATTGTCCTCATATTTGTCGACATATTTATTACACCGTTTCGGCCGATGTACGCTCCCGCCTTCTTCAGTATCTGTCGATATTTCTGAGATGAGGTATTATGGACATTATTTATATTATTCGGACTATTGTCGTCATCTTTGTCGCCATATTTATTACAACGGTTCGGCAGTTGTACCCTCCGGCCTTTTTCAGGTGGTTGGAAATAAAGGGTTCAGTTCGACATTCCAAACACCTGAAGAAGGCCGGAGCGTACAACGGCCGAAACGTTATAATAAATATGGCGACAAAGATGAGGACAATAGTCCGAATAATGTAAATAATGTAAATAAAGTTTTTGGTTTCAAAATTCAACTTTTTCCGATTTTAAATTCAGCGTTTTTAATTTGAAGTTGAGCTTTCTAATTTTAAGTTTTCTAATTTGAGGATAAAAAGATGTAGAAGTCGTGACGTTAAAAAAACAAACGACCTCACATAAATAAAATTCGATTTAGTTTACGAACAAATATATTAAATATATTTTATAAATAATAAAATTTGAAATAGGGAAAGATGCCTTCAAATAAGCTAAGTATTTTTTAAAAGCATTTCACTCTAAGCAAGGCAGGGGTGCCACTAGCACGTAAGGGGTTACAGAGGACTGAGAGCAAGAATAAAGAGGCGTGTTTGAAGAAAGCCTAAAGAGAAGGACGCGAAACAAGATCAAGGCACTAGAAGATGTTGATTGACATTAGATTTGAAGATTATAGTTATCAAGGAAGCAAGTAAGAGGAAGGGAGTTCCAAAGACGGGAAGTGTGAAAGAAGCTGTTGGAGTAGAAGAGGCAGTTACATTTAACCGTTTTAACAGTGAAAGGGTGGGACCGAGATTCCAACCTTGTAGTACATTTAAATTCATTCAGTCCGGGAACCAGCGAAAGTAGCTCGTCGGGGCAGTTACTGTGAAAATACTTGTAGAAAAGACAGAGGGAAGCCACGGCACGCCTGTAGGTATTAATAAGCAGGAAAATTTGGTTAGAAACAAAGAAAAAATTACTGAATTGATATGTAATATCGGTACTCCTCGTATATGGCAGTGAATGCTCGGACAACCCCCTCGCAGATGAAGAGACTTGAAGCAACAGGATGAAAATGTGTTTTGATGCCTATTTCTGCCAATAATCTTTATTGGATAGCGAGCTTCCAAATTGTCTTCAAACTCTTCTAGTTGGTTGTGACTAACAGTGTTTAGTAGGGTGTATTCAAAGAGCTACTACAGACGTTTCCTGGAATTACGAAATTTGGCAGGTCAGCTTATTAGTTGTATATTAATGATATAATAAAATGATCTAGGTCAATTTCAAGACGTCTGGAATTTTTATTGTCATTCTACGCTACAAAAGAAATACAGTTATTGGATCTAAAAATCAAACAATAGTATCTACAAGTTACACTTACACCTTACCCCAAACCAACAACATCTAATTTTCTGTAACTTGCTCCTTTGGGACTATACATGATAAGACCTTGGTTCTATTATAGCGATTTGACGTACTTTTTTGTTCTGAAAGACCACCAGAGGGCGTAACTGTTTAATTCAGGCTTATATTATATTCTGAAACTACAACATCTTTTGACAGGTCTGGTCTCAAGACTGTTTACAGCTGAACGGATTTTTTGTGTGTGTTTAGGCGGTTCTGGATGGACGTTCCTTTAAATTGACATAGTCGTTTAAAGTCACTCCCAGTAACTTTCTGTTTGATCTTTGTGGGGAGTGTCTGAAGCATTTTACAACCATATTGCACGTATATACATTTCGGACAACTAAAGAAAAAAGTCTGATGCCAATAAACTTCCAGAAAGTGTTAGGCTCCTTAAAAGTTATTTGCATTTTTCTTTAACACGAAGTGATGTTTATATTAGCTTCACGTAAAATAAGATGGCTTTACAGCGAAGTTTTATTCCAAGGCCTGCTTACAGAGTTAACTGCTTATCAAGAGGTTATTATTGTCTTCATACTAAATAACAATGTAACTGGAATATTTTTTTGTTCAGCTACTTCTTCTTTATATGCCGTGTCCCCTCAGGACGTGGGCGATCACGGTTCTCCACAACTTCCGGTCGTTTGTATCGCTTAATAAATTTTATCTTTTCGTTATTTCTATTAAACTTTGTTCCGCCATCTATTTAATCAAGCGCACTACGTTATTTTACGCGTCATTTTCCTCTCTCCATCTTGTCATAAATCTGTCCTGGGAGTATCAGCTTTTCCAAGCCCTCTTTCCTCATTATGCGCCCTAGAAATTTCAACTGTTCCTTCTTGATTTTAAGTATAAGATTCCTTTTTGTTTCCATTTTCTCTAAAATTTCGTCGTTGGGATACTCAGCATCCTTCTGTAGCAACACATTCTTATTGGTTTAAGTCTCTTATTCCCCTTTCAGGAGATTATACAGCATTCATTGCCATATAGGCGGACTAATATCACGTAACAGTTTAGTGGTCTTTTCTTTGTTTCTAACCAAGTTTTTCTGTCTCTTAATACATTGATAAACTTTTGGAATGCTTCTTCTATTTCAAATAGACGCCAGTCCAAAACACCAAGATATCTTGTCTAGCTATGACCGCGAAAATGGCAATTTTAAATTTGGAGAACAGCCAATTCAGTTAAAAGTATGCATAAAATAATTAACAAACTTTGTTCATCTACTACGAGCAATGAAAGCTTGAGAACAGAGTCCTTACGAGGACTGAAAGCCTGGAGAACAGAGTCCTTACGAGGAATGAAAGCCTGAGAACAGAGTCCTTACGAGGACTGAAAGCTTGAGAAAAGAGTCATTATGAGGACTGAAAGCCTGATAACAGAGTCCTCACGAGGACTGAAAGCCTGGAGAACAGAGTCCTTACGAGGACTGAAAGCCTGAGAGCAGAGCAGATATATGTACTCTGAAGAAGCCCAATATGCAGCGCCTTGTCGCATTTGAATTTCGACGCTGCCGCCGTATCATCATTGTTAGATGGTTTCTTCTTTTATATAGTATTGTTCACTCAATCCAAGGCCCATGAGCCACTCAGAAGCTTATTAAATGGAGTTCTTGGAAGGAAGCACAAAGTAATAGTAAGGATTCATATTATTCTCATATGTAGGATAGATAAGAGTTGAGCCTTGGAAAGAAACTATCTTAGTGGAACTTCATCTTTACCAATGGAATATGAAAGGAATCATTACGAGTCGACTCAGTGTGAGCTTGTTCTTTTACGGCTTATCAAGCGTGTTATTTAAAGGCAGAAAATATAATTTAGATTATAAGAATTTTTTTTAGATTATGTTTTTTACTGATACAAGTTCTACTAATTAACCCATAGCTGGAGGAGAAGAGATGGATTCATAACTTTCTCAAGGTCACTTGCGTACAAGTGAATACAACGAACCAGACTGGAATTGGAACACGGCTCTCCGTTTTTTGTTGTGACCACGTAAATGGTTGAATATACCAGAAGAGTATTACACGACTAGTAAGAGAATGAACCAGCGCTGAGTCCATCTGTTCACTGATCACTGTTCCTTCTCTCCTACTAAACTTATAGTAGGTGGAAGAAAACTCCTAACCGTCATCCACTACACCACTGGACTGAAGGAACTAAGGAATGGAGTTCGACTGAACATTTGACATGGGATAGAGTAACCGGGCCAAATTCTTTTGAACTCTGCCAAGACTGGAAAGTGAAAATTGAGCAGCTACAGCCTAACTAATTTTTTAAATCAAATTTACTACAAGCAAGGCAATAAAACCACTAAGACACAATGGTGTTACTGGTTGTGAAAGAATTATTGAGGAGCGATAACAATAGAAGAGTAGTTTTGTTTGATCTATCTCTTTTAAAGATATGTCATGAGAAGTCATGTAATTTTTTGAACAATGGACCGACCATTTTCTCGCGGATCCATCAATGGATTGTTTGAGCTTGACCCCCATTAGGTGTTGCAGGCAAGGAGTATCATAGCGAGTATCATAGAGAGAACAATCGTTTATCACGAACCTAGAATCAGCTTTGTGATAATGAAACGTTACTATTTTGCTTTTAGAGGGATTGAATGCTAGCAGTTCTTTCACCATTAAACTATGTGAGAGAGTATGTGTGTTTGTGCGTGTACGTGCGCGTGTGCGTGCATGTGTGTGGGAGTATGTATGTGTGCGTGTGCATATGTGTGTGTGTGCGTGGGTGTCTGTGTGAGTGTGTGCGCGTGCGTGTGTGCGTGCCTGTGTGTATGTGTGTGTTTGCACACGCGCGCGCGTGTGTGTGGTTGTTGGCGTGAAAATGCAATCGGCGTTTACTTTCGTGTAAATAACATTCTCCTCCCATCTATGGATTAAATAGCAGGTCAAACTGCTCTCTTTGAGCTTGATTTGCAAACATTCTGGGAGGAGGACAACACTTAATTCGAAAACTTCCAACGGCGCCGCCGGAAATAGTGCAGCTAGTAAGGTGGTGACATATAATGGCTAAACAAGAAAAAATGCTCTGACCAGCGGTGTCAAAAAGGTACTCGATGATCTGGTCGGTCAATGTAAATGTGATGAAATTGTTCATGCAATTTAATATTTATGTAATACTAGCAGCATGGCCCGGCGTTGCCCGTGCTTGATTCAAAAATCGTACGACTCATACAGCAATTGCTATCACTTGACTTAAAATATTTTTGCCCTTCCTTGCCTTTTAATGCTCTTTTCCGTGCTGATGTTGCTACATACCTTACTTCTTGCCTATCTCACACTGCGAATTTTTTTAAGATCTATGCTAAACATTAAATCTGTTACGAAAAAAAGCACTAAACAAAATTAACACAAAACGATCAGCTTTAAAAAAGGACACGTAACTAGAAAAAACGAATGAAAAAAGAATGTTAACAACAAATACTTTTTCACACCCAACCCAGTTCTGCGGAATCAGAATCAACGTTGAGTTTAAGTAAGCGAATGAGCCAACTGGAGTAAAGTGCCATGCAGATTTAAATTTTTCCCACTTGTGACGAATACATCTATCGATTTTTTTTGCATGCTAGCATGCTAGTTAACATTCGTGTCAGTCAGCTGTTGGCTCTCACGCTGGCCAATAGAATCTCCCTGCCTATTCGTGGCAGCCAGCTATAGGCTCTTACTCTGGCCAGTACATGATGGCCGCAAACTACATGAAAACTGACGTAGAAGCATGAAAAAATCGATTATTTCCACTATCGATGGGAGTTAGGAAATGCAAAGTCGGTCTTGACCTTCCCACTAACTTGGAGCATGTGCATGTAAATTTTGGTGCAAATCCATCGAAAATTGCGGCCGTGCATTCGTTACACACATCCTGCATTTTATAAATAGAGATCCTCTTTTTTCATCCCTCTCTCTGTCTCTCTGTCTGTCTGTATGTCTGTCTTTCTCTCTCATTCTCTCTCTCTCTCTCTCTCTCTCTCTCTCTCTCTCACGCACATTGTATCGTTTTTAATCATTCGCCCTTGCATGAAGTATTGCTGCCATATATGGTCTGGAGCCCCTTCTTTGTGTCTCGGGGTTCTTGATAAGATCCAGAGACGGATATGCAGTAGAATTGGCCCTGATCTAGCATCTCGTCTACAGTCACTCTCTCACTGACGTGCCGTCGCCTCCCTCTGTCTTTTTTACAAATACTTTCACGGTAACTGCTCCGATGAGCTTCTTTGGCTGGTTCCCAGACTTCATGACTTCAAGCGTCCTACAAGGCTGGCATCCCGCTCTCACCATTTCATTGTTGAAACTGTTAAATGTAGCTGCCTCTTCTACTCCAATAGCTTCATATCTCGCACCTCTCGCCTGTGGAACTCCCTTCTCTATTCCTGTTTCCCTGATAGCTATAATCCCCAACTATTCAAATGTAATGTCAGTCGACATCTCCAGTTGCCTTGATCTATCCACTATCCTTCTCCCCATTCTTTCCTCTATCATTCCTACCTGCTCTCGTTGCAAATCCTCTGTAACCCCTTGCATACCAGTGGCTTCCCGCCTTGCTTGGGGTGAAACGCTTAAAAAAAATCAGTGGCGCCCCAAGCAAGGTAGTACAGCCCTTAACACGCAACGGATAACAGGGTATGTATGAATTAAGAACAGAAAAATAAGTAGAAAGAGAAAAGAGCATTTAGGAGAACAGGAACGAGCAATTGGCATTATTTTTCTTGCTGATTCTTCATTGGATTTTATCAAGAATTTCTAGATATTCAGCAGGGACACCAAACCATATGTGGCAGCAATATTCGAAACATACATGTATGGTAGACTTATAGATATGTATGATAGATTCTGGAGAGAAAAATTGTATGACACAGTGAACCAACTTTCTTAGTAACTGACCTAGTGATGGATTCAATATAGTCTTTCCAATTCATGTTAGCTGAGAACATTAGTTCGAGTCATTTTTCTGGAGGTTATCATCAGCCATACTGATTGAAGGCAGAGAGGAATCTCTCAGATGATTAATGGAGAGAAGTTTAGTTTTGGAGACATTAAAATTAACAAGTCATCTTTTGCCCCAGTTAACAATAGACTTCCTTCCTAACCCTTTCTTTAAAGTAATGTGGAGCATCAACATCTTGATTATTATTTTTTTTTTTCAAGTGTACATGTGATATCTATTTTAGGTATTGCTTTTTATTTGGTAGAGTTCTTTGTGATTTTGTAGCCCCAGTCCACAAACATTGAAAAAGTATGGTCCTCGCTTAGACCTACAGGCTTCAAGAATATTACATCTCTATTAATTTTTGATTTGCATTTTTCATCATTTTCGGTTACTTTGCATTATGACTAATCTTCTTTTTAATTTTTAATCAATTTCACCCCAAGCAAGACAGTAAAGGGGCTACTGAGTGTGGAAGAATTATGAACAGGAAGAGAAAAGAGTAATCAGGAGAACAGTAGAGATTGATACTGCATTTAAATTTTTGCAGATTAAAGTTGGCTGGAAAGCATGGAACCGGAAGGAAGTTCCACAAGTGAGAAGTGCAAGAAAAGAAACTGTTAGCATAGAATTTATGGCTACATTTAGCCAGCTCAACTGTAAATTGGTGAGATCTTAATGCCAGTCTAGTACTGCACTTAAATTCAAAAAGTCTAAGTATCATAGCAAAGAGCTCGTCCTAATATTTACCATGAAAGTATTTATAGAAAAGGCACGGGGAGGCAACCTTATAGCAATGGGAAAGTGACTGAAGCCGAGTCATCAGATCAGGACCAATAATATTGCTGATTCTTCTTTGGCTCTTTTCAAGGAACTCCAGGTAAACTGCAGCGGCACCGGGCAGCAATATTCTAAGTATGGACGAATGGTATTATATATATATGCAAGATAGTTTCAGGGAAGAAGCATTGTCTCACCTGACATAGTGAGCCATCTTTCTTAGCAGCTGACCTAGCTAAGGATTCGATATAGTCTTTCCATTTCATGCCAACTGGAGAATAGCATTAGCTATGCTGATGAAAATCAGAGAGGAATCTCTCAGATTAACAGAGAAAAGTTTAGTTTTGCAGACGTTAAAATTGACAAGGCATCTTTTGCCCCAGTTAACGTAGGTCTTGAGGTCGTTTTGTGCATCAGCTGCCATTTTGAACTTGTTGGACTAATCGAGGCGGGAGTAAATGGTATTGTCGTCAGCGCAGATGGCAAGTTGAGAGCTGATGTCATCGGGAAGGTTGTTAATGAAGATTAAAAAATAAAAGTTTGCAGATGAGTGACCGTTCAGGACAACTTTCATTTCACGATTTGATAGGAACGACTGGATCAGCTCAAAAATGTCCCCGAAGTTACCGTAACTTTTTAGCTTACGGAGAGGACCTGAATGCCAGAAACTGTCAAAGGCTTTCGGGATGTCCATAGTTACAACCCAGGCTTCACTGTTTTATCTAGAGCACGATAGATCCTTTCCGCAATTATCGTTAGTATATTGGCAGTTGACCTGGTGAAACAAAAGCAATATTGATTGTCTAAGAAAAGCCCCTGATGATAGATGATGAACCAATTCTGCGTTGATTAGGGATTCTAGGAGGTTCCCAAAAAGGAGCAGAACGCTAATAGGCCGAGAATTAGATTGGTCGGACAACTCACCAGAGTTCTTAAAAACTGGAATATCTGATGATGAATTCCAACAGGCAGGTAAGCAGAAGGTAGCGATGCATTTATTATACCGTTTAGAGAGAACAGGAGTCAGTTCGGGAGCACACACCTTAATGACTATTACAGAGATACCATCGGGTACACATGCTTTGTGGGAAGTAATATTAGAAATGATAGCAGAGACCATGGAAGGGGTTATATGCATATCACTCAGCAGAGAATCAGTTCCAAGCGGGAAGTTAAGCAGAGTAGAGTTTGAGGAGAATTTGCGGGCAAAGCATTCATCTTTATCAGCAGGGTATGATAACACCTCAAATCGATTGAAGAGGAGAATAGAGAACTTTCACTTATTTAGTACGCTATTACAGAGACACCAGTAATCACGCGAGTCAATGTTTTTAGAAGCTATGCGTTGCCTTATTCTCTCAGCAAACAGAGACTTGGCTCCTTCAAGGACTCACTTACATTTATTATCAGCAGCAGCAAATAGGCAACTGTTATGGTGAAAGATGTCACGCTGGTATAGCCGGAAATAGTGGTTTCTGTGTACGGTAGCCGAGCATGAAGAGGATTACGGTTTCACCTGGTATTTCCGAGATGGGATAAAAGCGTCCATGCCGTCTTTGATCCAGGAAAAAAAAACCAGTGGCGTAATTTTCAATTGGGGGGTTGAAGATGTCACTCCAAGTAGCGTCACGAAGAAAATCCCTGAATGGGTCCCAATCAGCATCCTGGTAACGGAAATAGGTCTTATAGATTGGGGGTCCTGTTTAACGGATGTTTGGAAGGAGATATCAATAGCTACTATAAAGTGGTCCAAGTTACCTAGAGGGCAGTATTGAGAACCTCGATCGAGAAGAGGTTAGAAATAGATCCGGTAGAGAGGTCTGTTGCTCGGTTTGCCTAGGGAAACGAGTAGGGAGGTCCACGATTTAGGTGAGGGATTGGGCAATGGAAAAAGTTTATGTCTGTATACCGGCAACATCAGTACCGTTGGAATGTTTCAACTATGTGTTGTGGTGAGCATTTCAGTCACTGAAGACAAAAATGTTCCCATATGGATAGAGAGAAAGCGCTGTTTTTGTGCTAATATGCCGCAGCCTTGAGAAGAGGGGGTGGCGATAAAAGAAAAAAGATAGCTGACAGAGTTTAGGAACTAAAGACGGAAGCACATGAAAGAATAGTCGGCGGTCTTAAGTATGAGTTCTCTGGTCATCTGAAGATTATCCCGGATGTAAATACCAAGGCCATGTATGTGAATACTGGAATCGTTTAGGCAAAGGGGAAGATACCTTGGAGCCAAGAATTTATTGGTATCAATGGAAGAATATTGAAGATAGAAAGATAGAGGTGGGGAGGTGTTTCTTTATCGTTGTTTGTATTTTGGGGGGGTTGCTTTGGGGGGTGTTTGTTTTTTGCTATCTGATATAGCTGGATTTCTTTTTGTTGTGATTTCCATTTCTGTTGTCAATGGCAATGCGAACCAGCCAGTGCGTGGCTCAGAGCAGAACATAATGTGGCCTCAGGGCTGCCCACAAGAAATATATGCAGCGACACTGACCCATGCGCGACATGACACTACAGATACCCCGATATTATGCAACTGTTGATCGGAGCAGCCTCTCTAAGCGCTACAAAAGAGTTCAGACTCCTAACGACCAGTCGGAAGCAGCAGCCAGCAAACTGCCAACCAGGTACCCTCACAATGGAAAGTCATAACCACTGGGTAGTCCGATCTCCAAAAAGTAGATACATTTAAACCATTGTTGTTCTGGTTGAAGAAAGACTGAGAACCGGTAAACCATATCCTGATCAGGGAACAAGGGATGGGCCCCTATTCTTGTTCAATAGACATGTGATGTAATGGAATAACCAGTCACACTCTTGAATGATTACACTATAGGTATAAAGTCATCTGTCTACGAGAGACTGGAATAAGAGTGAGAGACAGAATAGTGCTCTCTCCTGTTCGTCATTGCCGAACTCTTTGTCTCGAGCAGAGAGGAACCCGGACGAGGCTTTGCCGAAGGTCAAAGTTTCGTCCGGGGAGGTAGCCAGACCCTGAACCCGATTATGCAGGTTCTAAGGGAATATTTTTGGCCGAGCCTACGGCAAACTCGGCCTTGTGCCACATACATTCCTCGTGGGGGCGGGGGGGGCTATTAAATATTAAGAGTGAGAGAGAGAAAATGCAAGCATGTCCGACCTCCCAATTAGTGGCACTCACTACTAGATTGACCTGTGTGTATAACTGTACCGTATTTCATATTGTACTGGTTGTGTACAATAAACCTTTCTTCTATTATTCACCTGGTGTTAAGTATTTATTCCTTTAGCATGGAATATAACAGTGGATCTCATTCTCATCTCCACTTCTTAGCTTTGTCTAAATATACTGAGCACAGTTTTCTTTACACCTTATATTAAATTGATGTAATGGGATAACCAGCCACCCCACCACTGAATGATTAGACTATAGGTAGTAAGTACCTATAAAGTCAACTATCTACGAGAGACTAGAAGAAGAGTGTGTGAGAGAGAGAGAAGATGCCAGCACGGCTGACCTTCCACTTAGTGGCACTCACTACTAGATTGACCTGTGTGTATTACTGTACCGTATTTCATATTGTACTGGTTGTGTACAATAAACCTTTCTTCTATTATTCACCTGGTGTTAAGTATTTATTCCCTTAGCACGGAATATAACAAGTAGATTGTCACTTCTCATTTTTTTTTCACTATTCCAGGATTTGCTCTGCTGGTAATATATTTTTTTGATCATGAATGATGACATATTGTCTAGCAAAGTTTCCTCTAGAGATTTGATTATAATGAATCTAAGGAATTCTATTCTGGGTTCTATTTCTGAAGCAGAGTCAGAGAGAATCTGTTTGGGTTTTTATTTAAATTTATAATGTGATTTTTTATTCATTGTTTCTGAGAATCACCACCGACTTCATGGAGTCCAATTACTATTGAGAATTTACCAAGGGGGTTAAATCCATTCACTTTAGTTGAAATGGGGATACATCTACCAGTATACTGTTGTCATGAGCTTCATGACTCGAGGAAGAGTGAGAGAGAGAAGACACAAGTATATCTGACCTTCCAATTAGTGGCACTCACTACTAGATTGACCTGTGTGTATAACAGTACCGTATTTCATATTGTACTGGTTGTGTACAATAAACCTTTCTTCTATTATTCACCTGGTTTTAAGTATTTATTCCCTTGTTTTATTCCCTTAGCACGGAATATAACAACATTAAATGAGTGCGGACTGGGCGATAGGTAAGCCTATCTATTCCTATTAACCTGTGGGAAAAAACACGTGAAATACGAAAGTATTCATATTAAGTTATGACTTAGTTCTGATGTTCACCTCCAGCTGAAAAATGGCGTTGTAATACTTAATGTGCTCTTGTCGTGTCAATCTTTCAGCATTGATAAGCAACCGTCTAATGTAAACACATTCAAAATGAAACAAGTTGGAGGAGAGGCTGAAGTAAGAAGTTTGACAATTAATACCAATGGTGAGAACAAAATACAAACAACAAAATATGAAGGATAGATGAAAACATCACAGTCTATGGCAACAAGCAACAACAATAACTTCGAAAATAAAATAAAATTCAAAGAATGACACAGACATTTAAACATCTACAACAGCAAGATGGCACAAGGCAAGGTAATTTACATACGGGTTCTTCTTAAGCTACGTACGGAATTATTATCAATGGTGTTTGGAAAAAAATTATGGCTGTTATAGGATTTCCTCGGCCAACACTTTCTATCCCTTTCTTGTATAGATATTTCTTAAGCATAATCTAAGACAAGGCCACAAATCTTAACGGATTTAAGACTGTAGCAATGGTCTTCAAAATGAGTTTGATTAACTTTATAGTGTCTGTCTCAATATATCATATATATATATATATATATATATATATATATATGTGTGTGTGTGTGTGTGTGTGTGTGTGTGTGTGTGTGTGTGTGTGTGTCTGAGTCTGTGTGTATAAAATTATATCACTTGTCCTAATGGCTTGTTAGGCTACTATATATATATATATATATATATATATATATATATATATATATATATATATATATATATATATATTTTACATTATTCGGGCTATTGTCCTCATCTTTGTTGCCATATTTATCACAACGTTTCGGCTTTTGTACACTCCGGCCTTCTTCAGGTTTTTGGAATGTCGAACTGAACCCTATATTTCGTTCGCTGGGGTAGACTCTTCTAGTTATACGTACCATCTCTAATAGATGCCAGTTATCAGTTATCTCTTGTTAATTCCCCTCTCCAAGTTTTCCACTGCCTTAACCAGGTACTGAACTCACAGCCCTCTCTTCCAAACTGTATTAGCTCGTCAGCCACCTGAAATAGAAAATTGTATTACGTAAGTTGCAAGACTTTCGGACCAATCTGTATATAAGGCGTTGACAAATGGAAAAGTCAAGTGAACAATTTAGGATCAAGGAATCACCAACAGGAAGAAAAAACAAGTAAAATCCGCAATATCCTAAGCTATAGATCTCCATTCAAATAAAACCTGTAAGCTCCCTGGGTAAGGATCTTCATTAGAAAAAGTCAAGGAAAGCCAATTAAAATGTGTAAGCTCAAAGGGTAGGGAATTTCCACTAAGTAAAGACGTAAAGACCTGTAAATTTTCTAATAGTCAATGATAAAGTTCTTTTTTTGCGGAAGAGAAGCAAGATTGGCAAGAAGCATATCCCAAAAGATGCTTCTACAAAAGGAAGGGATGAGTAAACAAAAGGATTATAAAACATCCAATGACAAATGCCAAGTTAACAAGCAAAAAAAAAACAAAGAAAAAAGTTGACGAGTAAGAGATAAGAGTGGTAGGTGACGTTCGAAAGGATCATGCAAGAATTTGATACGGGTGGACGTGGGATAATGCCGCCCTTTTTTTTTTTAACTTAGAAGGTCAATGGTTCACATGACAGAAAATAAATTATGCTTTTGCTGATTGATTAGGACACAGACAAACATATCTAAAGATATTTAGATCTTTACACATTAACGGACGCACAGAAACAATCTAGGATGCAAAGTTTTAAAAAAAAACTTACTACATGAATACTTCCCTAATTACCTGCAGAGATATATAGACATCAAAGATAAATGATCCTTTCTCAGACTTTAATATATATATATATATATATATATATATATATAGGGGTGAGTGTTATCCACATACAATCCTGTTTCGCTGTATCACAGGTCATCAGTGCGGCTAGGCATCCGAATGACTCAAGCGAAACCCGACCGATTTGGTGTCAGTCGGAGTTTCGACCTCTAAGACATCAGCACTCGGCTGAGAGAAATGGCGAATTCTAGCGTATTGTTTTTACGAATGTAAACAAACGCCAGTCAGCCAGAGTGCTTCATTTATTAAATGAAGAGCGTTGCATTAGCGCAAACGGCTGCTGGTTATAGAATTAGCTCATCACTTAACATTGGTCGGTCGAAAGATATTTTCGAGAGCGTAATTATGTCATTCGCATACAGTCCTGTTTCGCTGAATCACAGCTCATCAGTGCGACTAGACATCCAAATGCTTCAAGCGAATAAATTTTATAAATTATTATAAATACTACATATATAATATATGCATAATTATATATATATATATATATATATATATATATATATGTGTGTGTGTGTGTGTGTGTGTTTGTGTGTGTGTGTGTGTGTGTGTGTGTGTGTGTGTGTGTGTGTGTGATATGATTATTTATATATTTAATGATATTATTTATATTGCTCCTTAAGTTGAGCTCTTATTGGAATATTATCTTTTGGATCACAAGTCCACAGTTTCACCAGAAAATCGAAAAAATGATTCCAGACTTCTTTGAAAAAAACATTCCTTATCCTTCATTACATTCCTTCTCTTTCTCCTGCTTTCTTTTTTTTGACGTTTTTCCCTTCCCCATATTAAATTTATATATATATATATATATATATATATATATATATATATATATATTATAATAATAATGGACGCTCCCGTCGGTTTCGACGACGTATGAGGATCTGATTGCTTATTGATTCAGTTGTGAAAGTTTGTGCGATATATATATATATATATATATATATATATATATATATATATATATATATAGAATGCACACTATGCCAGAAACAATATGTACGAAAATCTGAATGGCCCTTTCACTACAGAATTAATTATTATCGTAATCGAAGGGATAATGTCGACTCCCCATGAAAAATTATTACCTGTAGAACAACATTTCCGCCTGGAAAAACACGATTTCAAAACCCATGCCAAATTCACTATAATTGAGAGAATAGAAAAGTTAAGAGCAGATAACATTAGAAAGATATTAGAGTTCCATGAAAATAAGTGGATACAACGTCTAAAAACAATATCCAGCCGGGCTAAATCATAAATTTAACAATACAGATAGTACCAATATGTAACTCAACAAATCAAAACCTACCCACATTTCTCACCCACACAAGACAGACATGCTTACGGAGGTGTGGAGGCCTAACACTTATACACTCACCCACACGAATATACACACTTACACACATCATACTCACTCACTCCCTAATCAGCCAAATGATAACACACACCCACAGCAATACACACGCTTACACATATCATACTCACTCACTCCCTAAGAACCAAATAACACACACACAAACACTAAACAGAGACACATCCCCTCACCAGGTCCAATAAAACTGTCAAACTGACCAGAGAATTCAGAGCAGCATGTATCTATCCAGCTCTTATCTCAAATAACAACTTAAAAGAGACTGTTTGACCAACACAAGGAATGTTAAAAGATTCATGTTATAAAGATAAAAAAATAAAAAAGCAAATGAAAACTACAGACAAAAGTTCATTTTCTCCATCAAGACATTCATTTCTGTAGTTTACTGCTACCAGCAAGCAGAAATATTTCTCCTCCCGATGATGGCCATTTTGGTCGAAACTAGTCGAGGAATCTAAATGAAATAATAATAATAATAAAACGAAAGAATATTAATCTTCAACCCAGTGTGTCTAAAGATTTTAATTTTTTAATATTTTTCATCGTTGAAAATATATATATATATATATATATATATATATATATATATATATATTTATTTATTTAAAAGACATATTTTATGTTTAACGTTGTTATTTTATAGATACAAGTATTTAAGCAAATGCTCTGTTTATGATAAACAGTATTAAATAACATTTACCGGCCTGTTTATCATAAACAGAGCATTTGCTTAAATACTTGTATCTATAAAATAACAACGTTAAACATAAAATATGTCTTTAATAAATAAATTGTCGGACCTTGTCCATTTCTTAATATATATATATATATATATATAAATAAAAAGAAAGAACAGTAAGATATAAAATCCGGTGTTCTTAGTTACTCCAAAATTCGCTTGAAGATGAAATGGAACTAATGCTTTTAATTTAATTGCAAAATTAAATTCGGGGTTTTTAGCTTCTATTTTTGGAACATGGTTGGAACTGTGTAGCGAAAAAAAACATATTTTAAATCAATTAATTTATAATATATATATATATATATATATATATATATATATATATATTCTCACTTTCCAGTCTTGATAGAGTTTAAAAGTGTCTCCGTAGCTTTGTTAAGGAATAATTCTTTTTCACTCCCATATTAAAACTATTTTAAAACCCATCTTATGTTTGGAAATTCCTTTTTCTTTTGTGTCTGGATGAATTTTTAAAATTCATTTATTGCTGTGAAACCATTTCGTCTGATGAGACGAGATCGATTAATCGATCTTGCGAAATAAAATTTTACCATGGATTTCTAAAGTCTCCGCATTTATCATAATATATATATATATATATATATATATATATATATATATATATATATATATATGAGTCTGTCACTGTTCTACGCTACTGCCATGGAAAGTGCTCGGACGAACTACATTTCCTTAGTTCCACCAGGTCTAACCTTCACGTCTAGGAACCTCCATGCCACTTACATAGTAGCAAATCACCCACATCCCCTCCGTATTCCATCGGCAAGAAGTAAGTTCCACTCAAACAGCTTCTTCTCACGAATTACTACTCTGTGGAACAGACTCCTAATAGGTTATTTCCCCAATCACTACAATCTTAACCAGGCTAAGTCCAGAGTTATCCGTTATCTTCCCATCCTATCCATATAATTTACTCGTAACTCTCTACCTCGAGTGGCAATCGGGCCTTGTACAGGGTGGATCTTACTGAAAAGAGAGAGAAAAAGATATATTATTGCTTAAACTTTACTTTTAGTAGATAACCATAGTTGAGTGAACTCAGCGTTTATTTTTTGATTACACAGTATATTAATTTATTTTCGTCTACTGGCCTGAATATTCGAGGAATTTTATTGGGGAAAAATATGCGCACTCCGGCAGGATTCGAACCTGCAACCCCTGGGCAGGAAAAACCGTCGTTAGATCCAACCTGCTTTAGAACTCTCGGCCTCGAAGTGCTTTGGTGAGCAAACAAATTTGAAAATCTGAGAGAGATTTGTGCTTATAAATCACTAGCTTTATAAAAGCAAATCATTCCCAAACTCACCAATATATATATATATATATATATATATATATATATATATATATATATATATATATATATATATATATATATATATATATATATATATATGTGTGTGTGTGTCCAGTTTTGTATCGTCGTCTTGGGTATGACGATAAACTACGTCTGGTAGTAAGAGACTAGAAGTTTTGAGGCGCGCAGAACCACACACACAAAAATTTTGTAGCAAAATGACATTCGGCGCAACACTAAAAAATATTAAAATACATTTTTATAGTAAAATTACCAACAAACTACATAATCTAAAAAGCATACTTTTTACTCAGAAAGTATAAAATTATGTACAAAAGATTTGTAGTTGAAAGCATAATATTACGTCAAGAATATTTAGATTTCGGCATTAAATTATCCATAGATGATGATATGCTGTAAGACAAAATCAACCAACCAACATCAGTTTCATAAATATGTTATAAAATCACTATAAAAATAGCCATTTTGTTTCAACACCTCTGGTGTCTTATCAAGTGATGATGTTGAATATAGAATAAAGGGTTTTAAAAGGTTCAAATCAATCAAACATCCCTTGCTAGGGGAAAGGTTGTTACATAAACTGGAATGACTAATATATATATACGAGGGTCATTCAATAAATAAGGTGAATTTTTCGGTATAAGGACTTTTAATACAGAAAGCTTACTTTTTTTTTTCTTCTTTTTCACATGGATTTAATTTCTTTTGCAGATTAAAAAAAAACTTTGAGAGTTTTGGCGATTAACAAAGATGGCCGACCAAGAAGCATGCTCCAGGATTGAACAGCGGTCAGTTATCAAGTTTTTGGTTGCTGAAGGGTGCAAACCAGTTGAAATTCATAGGAAAATGTCAACTGTGTATGGTGCCACATGTTTCAGCCAAAAAAATGTCTACAATTGGGCTAAATTGTTTAAAGAAGGATGGAGCAGTGTTGAGGATGAAGACAGGCCTCGGAGGCCTACAGAAGTGTGGTCTCCTGAGGTGGTCGAATCAGTCAACGACCTCATTCAGTCTGACAGAAGAACTACTGTGAACTGCTGAGGCAGGTCAAGAAAGACATAAAGAACAAAGGCAGGGTTCATCAGTCAGAAGGAGTCATCTTGCATCATGACAACGCAAGGCCTCACACAGCAACCCAAACGGTGCAGACCATCAACGAGCTGGGCTGGGAACTGCTCCCTCATCCCCCTTACAGCCCAGACCTTGCCCCTTCAGACTTTTACCTGTTTGGTCCCTTGAAAGCGTTCACGAGAGGCACGAAGTTTAAAATGAAGTCAAAAGTGTTGTGACTGACTGACTGGCTGAGACATCAGTCCAAAGATTTTTACGCTGAGGGAATACGGAAGCTTGTGCACAGATAGAAAAAGTGTGTCCTTATACCGAAAAATTCACCTTATTTATTGAATGACCCTCGTATATATATATATATATATATATATATATATATATATATATATATATATATATATAAAAATGGACTCTCCCGTCGGTTTCGACGTATGAGGATATTGATTCAGTTATGAAATTTTGTGCGATAATCTTAAGTGGCACTTAAGACTCGCTAGTGATTTACAAAGGAGGCCAATAGGGAGCAAGAGTGTGGATTGTGAGATGAGATCACTGTTAGATTGGCTGACCTTTTAGATTTTGCTCTCGCTTCTTGAAGATGATTCAGACAAACAGATTGAAAATTGCTGAGTCCACTAAAACACGTTGATTTGATCTTCATTATATTCTCCAAGGCTAAGCGCTCAAAATAATAGATTTTGCTGTTTCTCTCTGTTGGATGAAGATAGCTCAGTGCTAAAGACTCTGACTGACACCAAATCGGTTGAATTTCGAGGCATTCGGATGTCTAGTCTCACTAAGGTGCCGTGATACAGCGAAAGAGTACTGTCTGCGAATGACATATATATGCGTATGTGTTCTGGTGTGTTATATTAAATTCTGACGTTATTATTTGTAAGACACCGCCAAAATCAACTGACTCTTCTAGTATTATAAATACTCATTTTCAAATCATGTCTATGAACTGAAATTTAAGAAAATTCCAATTCGAAAACGAGGCTGCAAAACAAAACGCACGGAAGCGACATTCTCAAAGAAAAAAAAAGCCAACGTTAACAACCTCGGCTCGTCAGGACTGTTATTTCACAACTGCTACTTTTTTACTATATATATATCTGTCTGTCTGTCTCTCTCTCTCTCTCTCTTTTTTCTTTTCTTTTCTTTACTTTTTTTACGCGTGAATTCCTCCTGTTGTTTTTTTTTAAAACCTGACAGTTATTCAAAAGATAACTGACATTGGCATTTACAACAGCAATCATTCTCGTTTCTTTTTATTACTTCTAATTTGTTGGAAACACAGTATCGAGTATAACTCTTTTGATCCACAGCGGAAGACGAAAGCTGGGAGAGACTTATAAGCTAGACTGACCGTAGCAATATTCGGGCTTTGACACAATTGCTCATATTTCATGTCCTTCATCTGAAATTTCAATACAAACTCCACACTTTAATGCGCACAATTCGTCTGGAGTTCTTGGGTGAAAAAAAAAAGATCGGTAGCGAGTTATTCGAAACAACGATTTTCATAGAACTTAAAATGATCACTTGATTACTTATTTTAGTGTATCATTTTACTTATAATTATTACCACGCGACACAAAACCAATAACTAAATAGTGCCATTTTATAGCTAACCAGGGCCAATGCAAGAGTTTCATACTCCCACAATTTATGATACGGCCCCCCACTATACTGCATCTTAATTTTCATATAAAACACAAATTTTATTTTAACCTAAACATGTACAGTAATGGATCACATGCAATATAGGTGAGCAATCCAGTTAGAAAAATTGAAAATAAATACAATGTATCAAAATACAAATTAGAGACATGTCATAATAGATCCTTCCATCTTAAATAATTAGCGACATATCATAATAGATCCTTCCATCTTAAATAAATCAACAAAGTTTTACGGCAATTTTTAGCATCAGCCTGAGATTTTTCTTATTAACCCTAGGATGGCCGAGGTGTCGTTTTCGACACCTTCAAATTTTCAACAAATTCCTATGGAATAACTAGTTTTGGTTCGATACTAAGGGTTATGGACAATTATTGAATTTTAGCAAAGATGCTTAACAGACTTAATTCTTTAAAAAATATTCAGTGGAATTGCTGATATTTGAGGTTTTACCTTGAATGGCTGAGGTGTCGTTTTTGACATCTAGGCTATTGATAGGGTAAATGCATTGAAAAATTTCTCACAAGCAATAATACTTGTGTTTATGTCCCCTATCTATCTATTTATCTATCTATCTATACACACATAATTTATATATATATATATATATATATATAATATAACTGATCCAACGTGCAACTTTCGGATAATAAGTGTGACATTACTGTAATTATTGAACAATATAGTTCATGCCACATAGACGAAAAATCTACCAGTAAAAAGAATTCTCTTTTGTACAAAAACGCAAAACCTTAAAATTTAAATTCAAACTCAGCGTTGCGACCGCACGTTCCAAAACAATAACACATTTCTGATAACATTTTTTCGGATTTCATCTCTATTTTCGTTGTCCTCTTATTACCGAGAAGTAAAAACAAGAACAAAATCTATTTCCATACCTGATGATGTCTGTAGGAACAGACGAAAGCTTGTAAAAATTAAAAGACCTTGGAATTTATGAACAGGGATCATATCATTCATATACAGGTTCGGGGTTGGTGTATCTTATTTATATTGTTTTCGAAGATGTATTCTCGCCATTTAAATCATTAACCTCTATATTTGTTTTTGTGTGAATGATTCATGAATTTATATATATATATATATCTTATAAACTCCTTCGACCTTGTCTACCGAACGCTTCTTTGTAGCCTAAGCGGTAAGGCACGTCAGCGTATATATATATATATATATATATATATATATATATATAATCACTTTCTTTCAGTATGAGGTATACTAATATTTGTGAATTTCTTTTCAGATTGTTATTCCTGACTTGAATATTGATTATATATTAGAGATGGCTGCTTCACGGCGTAATGTAAATAAAGATGTCAAAGGAGCTCGCCATCCTAGTGTTAAAAAGTTGAAGAATTTTAACGCATTCAAGATTATGGATAAAATAATAGTGATTTTTATAACGTGTTTTTTCGAAACTTAACATGAGCAAAAAAGCAAAAACAGATTTGGATCCCAAAAAATAACCCCAGAATGACGTCAAAATCCGCGAAAATGTTTCATCCTTTAATAGTTGTGTTTAGTTTAATTTATAACGTATATAAATGTAGGTAGAAAAACAACAAAAATGTTGACGATAGAGAAGGTCACAGATCCCTGCCCGAAGCCAAAATCAGGCTTGGCTTCCCTCCTGTCATTTCATGAATAAATTGAACATTCAAGGACATTTTAATTCAAATTTTCATGACAAACTGATGTGGACCCAAAGTTGGGACCACGGAAGGAAAACACGGAACATGGATTAGAGGTAAGAAAGATATATTAAACAAAAAGGTTACAAGGATAGTGTAAGTGTAAGCGGAGCTTACTATGTGCTAGTGTCCAATACCAATATTGGTAGTCGTACGCGGCTGATACTACGGTATTAGAATATACTCTCTCTCTCTCTCTCTCTCTCTCTCTCTCTCTCTCTCTCTCTCCCCTCTTCTCCTAGAGTGTTATATCGCATACTTTATATAGTCCTGGAAGAGTCCATGTTGTAGGTCACAACACAAACTGAGACTTTCTTCACATAAAGTTGGGTTTAATGAGACACTAGGACTCGCTAATTATGAAATATACCGATTTTATGACCGTAGAATTGGTAGAAAACGTTTGTACTGCTTAAACTATCTACTTACACGATCTCAGTGTTTTGTATACGTTTTGTCTCAAGCTTTAAAAACACCCTTCTTAAGGCTTTCTCCACATAAAGCCAGACCTTATGGGGTGCTAGGACTCCCTAACTATGAAATATATCGAATATGAGACCTTAGCATTATTAGAAAACGTTTCTTATAGGTTGGATCGATTTATTATGAATTTCTCCAGCAAACAGAGCGTATCTATAAACTCGTAAAGTACTCGAGCGAAATGAATCTCGATTGTGCATATAAGTGTATATATTCGATATTATTAATTAGCGTAAAAGCCGCCCTATCTGGCGGCAATTAAGCTATCTCCTGAAGGTGGAGAGATCTTGACTGGGCCTTCGTCTTCTCCAGGAATTTGACAGTCCATACGCTTTTGCATATTGTTCAGGATTGAAAGCTCTCTTGGCTGCCGTTTGATCTGGGCTTTCATTTGCACGGGACTTGATTGCAATCGGGTCCTCTGCTGGCAGAGATTTCTTTTTGCGAGGCATACTGCTGTCGTATGCGATCGAAGAACTCAAAATTGATCGCTGCATTCAAGTATTGGACTAATATTTAAGCTTACCTTTTTAAAAGTTCAGGGATAATTCTTCTGCTGCCACTTAAAGACAATTAAATGTACGTACGTCCTTACTTTCCATACAAATAATTATTTTTTATTTCATGGGTGATTTTCGCTGGATTTCGGAATTAATTTCGGTTATTCCCAAATTTAATTCCAAGTTGTAAAAATTGGTATCATACAAAAAACTTCGTCGCAAAAAAAAATCAAATATCGTCTAAAAAATCGCAATAATGAAAATTTGGGAATTCAAAATTTCAGGATTGCAGGTCGAGATCCAGCCTGGAATGTTTTTAATTTGTTCACGGTGTCGGCCTGATTCCAAAATAGTATATGTTGGGCTACGACCTCTAGGAGTAAAGTTGGGAAATGTGTGACACACTGACATTCGCATTTATTTATATAGATGTCACAATCTGACATTAAAATTTGAATTAAAAGTAACTTGAATTTTCCATTTATTTATGAGACTCTTATTTAGTCAACATTTGGGGTAAGGGGTTGGGCTTATCTCCACTGGGGTTTTTGTCCTAGGTTCATAAATTTACTTGGAGTGAATTGATTAAAAAAGGAGAGATAGATAGATAGATAGATATGAACAGAATAAGATAGGTATGAACAGAATAAGATAGATAGATAGATAGATAGATAGATAGATAGATATGAACAGAATAAGATAGATAGATAGATAGATAGATAGATAGATAGATAGATAGATAGATAGTGTTATGAGATCTTACCCATAATAATAATAATGGACTATTCCATACTCAGGAGTAGGCAAGGAGTCAGTCAGTCGCTTTCTCGACCGACTGCCCGGTTCAACTCTCTGTCTACGGACGGAGAGGAACCCGAAGGAGGCTACACCGAAGGGCGGAGTCTCCTTCGAGGAGGTAAATCGGCCTGAACCCGGGGTTCAAATGGGCTATTTTTGCCGAGCCTAAATGCTCAGGAATGCCCACGTTAAAAAAGGCCTTGGACACCCCTCGTGGGTGGGGGGTGACTGAATATCGTCAGTCACGCTTTCTCGACCGACTGTCGGTTCAACTCTCTGTCTACGGACGGAGGGAACCCGAAGAGGCTACACCGAAGGGCGGAGTCTCCTTCGAGGAGGTAAAACCGGCCCTGAACCCGTTTATACGGGTTCAAATGGGCTATTTTTTGGCCGAGCCTAAATGCTCGGGAATGCCCACGTTAAAAAGGCCTTGTGCCACATGACACCCTCGTGGGTGGGGGGTGACTGAATATCGTCAGTCAGTCGCTTTCTCGACCGACTGTCCGGTTCAACTCTCTGTCTACGGACGGAGAGGAACCCGAAGGAGGCTACACCGAAGGGCGGAGTCTCCTTCGAGGAGGTAAAACCGGCCCTGAACCCGTTTATACGGGTTCAAATGGGCTATTTTTTGGCCGAGCCTAATGGCTCGGGAATGCCTACGTTAAAAAGGCTTTGTGCCACATGACACCCTCGTGGGGAGGTGACTGAATATCGTCAGTCAGCCGTTCACTTTTGACTACACGGTTAAACTCTCTGTCTGCGGATGGGAGGAACCCGAAGGAGGCTCCGCCGAAAGGCGGAGTCTCCTCCGGGGAGGTAAAACCGGCCCTGAACCCGTTTATACAGGTTCAAACAGGCATATTTTTGGGCCGAGCCCGCGGGCTCGAGAAAACCCACAATAAATAACCGACCTTGTGTCACATGTTGCCCCAGTGGGGGGGGACTGAATATTGTCAGTCAGCCGTTCACTTTTGAACAGACTGATCGGTTCAACTTTCTGTCTACGGACGGAGAGGAACCCGAAGGAGGCTATGCCGAAGAGCGGAGTCTCCTTCGGAGAGGTAAAACCGGCCCTGAACCCCGTTTAGGCGGGTTCAAACGGGCATATTTTGGGGTCGAGCCCGCAGGCTCGGGAAACCCACAATAAACAACCGACCTTGTGTCACATGTTGCCCCAGTGGGGGGGGGGAGACTGAATATTGTCAGTCAGTAGTTCACTACAGACTGTTCGGTTCGACTCTCTGTCTTTGGACGGAGAGGAACCCGAAGGAGGCTACGCCGAAGGGTGGAGTCTCTTTCAGGGAGGTAAAACCGGCCCTGAACCCGTTTATACGGGTTCAAACGGGCATATTTTTGGGCCGAGCCCACGGGCTCGGGAAAACCCACAATAAATAACCGACCTTGTGTCACATGTTGTCCCAGTGGTGGGGAGACTGAATATTGTCAATTAGTAGTTCACTTTTGAACCGACTGTTCGATTGAACTCTCAGCCTTCGGGCGGGGAGGAAGCCGAACGAAGCTATGCCGAAGGGCGGAGTCTCTTTCGGGGAGGTAAACCTACCCTGAACCCGTTTATACGGGTTCAATGGGCATATTTTTGGCCGAGCCCACGGGCTCGGAGAACCTACAATAAATAACCGACCTGAGGACTGAATATCCTCAGTCAGTAGTTCAAGTTAGTCAGTAGTTCAAGTCGCGTCACGAGTCAAGTCAGAGGCAGTCCGAAACAGGGTCGCGTTCAGACAATTACTGCAAGGCATTGGAATAGTGATACTGGTCGAGACTATATTGTTCTCTCTACTAAACCTGATTGTTCGTACTAACACTTCTACTTCTCTGTATATATTCCTGTTTGTAATATATCTGTGTTATTCCATACCTGTGTTCGAGTTCTTCTTTATTGGTTCTACCTTGGACTATCACCGTGGTACAAGGAATCGGACCATAACAAATAGATAGATAGATAGATATGAACAGAATAAGATATATATGAACAGAATAAGATAGATAGATAGATAGATAGATAGATAGATAGATAGATAGATAGATAGATGAACGGATTGTTGATGTTATTGAGGAAAGATTAGAACAAAGAATTGATACTTCATGTTCTGGAAGTGAGAGAAGAAAACGAACAAAGATGGGGAAAAGGCGAAATAACTATCGAGAGTTCGAAAAAGTTCACACAAAAAAAACTCTTAACTGAAGCTTCGGGCTATTTATAGATAAAAAAAAAACGAGTTCTGCAAAAAATAGTGCAAAGCCTCCAACACGAGAGGCGAATTTCGCATTGACGTTTTCCCGTTGGATGGTTAACAATAACAAACAAGTAAAATCCAAAAGACGGGCACCAAAGCAATAAAAACAGACCCCAACTTCGGTCTATTACCATTCACTGGAGACAATGGGCCTGCTTCCCTCTTTAGGGTATTTTCTGGTGCTTTGCCGAATGCCTGACCCGACCCCACACGTACCCAATAACATTTCGTGACATTTTTACATTTTTTTAATTTTTTTAGTTTTTGTTGTGAGGCTCTCCCCTTTTTAAATAAAATGGACTCGTCCAAAGGATACTTATACTGACAGAGAGAATACCTGCTGTTGAGATACGTTGAGACAGATTGAGAGATACGGAGACAGACACAGGGTGTTCTCAGAGAGTTATACAAGAGTCCAGAGAGAGAGATGATTACGGCTTTACTTACATATACTTTCTACTAACCCGCATTCCTGGACTACTAATCTTCACTTCAAGTCTGTATTCTTACGTTTAATACACTTATTTTTCTATCTCAATTACTGGCGTTTTTTATTTCGTTGTGCAGGATTCCATTCACGGAATCCACAACAGTTTTACTCGAGTTTTGATTTTTTACTATATTCTATTCTTAGTTTGACTCTCAGTTTTCCTCTCTCTCTCTCTCTCTCTATATATATATATATATATATATATATATATATTAATAAATAATATAATAAATATACATATTATTCCTCACTGCTAGCACGACTCTGAGTTTCATGCCGACGCAATCTTCAGGAACTGAGTATTGACTGACCGTTGCGCAATTTCAATTATAATATATCTGGTTAGCACAATGTTGGCCTAGTTATATATTATGCTAGGATTACAGCTTTATTTTTTTAATTTTAATATTGTTAAAACATATTCGGAAATTAAAATAAGCGGGAATTATATAAAAAGAAAGAAAAGTAAACGAAAAATTATAAAATAAAAATATTATTATTTTTTTAAATTTTGTAATTAATGGAGATTACTTGTTCCTATTTAAAAACAAAAAACATGAATTTATATATGATGTTAAAAACTGCCGCAAAGCATTGTTGATTTATTTAAGAGGGAATGATTTATTATGGCAGGTCTTTAAATGATTTATTATTTATTATTATTTAAATGATTTATTTATTATTTATTATTTAAATGGTTTATTATGGCAGATCTTTAAATGATTTATTATTTATTATTGTTTAAATGATTTATTATGGCAGGTCTTTAAATGACTTATTATTTATTATTTAAATGATTTATTATGGCAGGTCTTTTAATGATTTATTATTTATTATTTTTTAAATGATTTATTATGGCAGGTTTTTAAATAATTTATTATTTATTCTTATTTTAATGGTTTATTATGGCAGGTCTTTAGCTCGTATTTAGATATATTGAATTTATTTTCAATATTTCTAAGTGAATTGTTCACCTATATTGAATATGATCTATTATTGTACGTAATTCAGTTACAATAAAATGTGTATTTCATATGAATACTACCTTATATAGTAGAGTAGATTCAAGAAAAGGACACGATACCTTTTAACTAGCCTTGTTCATAGTATGCATAGCTGGCCACTGGCCACTAGGGTGGCTAGCCAATGAGCCACATTTATTTAGAGCCAACAGGTGGTTTATACTGCAACTATGCTGAGCAGACCTTAGTTACAGTTTCTGGGAAGGGCGTGTTATCTGGCGTGATCAGCAATTTGAACAAGGCCAGCACGCTCAAGCCCTCGGCCACGATGACTTCTTGCTAGCACAGCTATCGACGGCCCCCAATTTCACTCACAAATCTTGGGTCACGCTACGGTTTTCAGGCACTTTCCAATGGTGCCGCACCTCCAGTCAGATAACATTAACATCCTTTCTGACAAATCGACCATGGTGAGATTCGAACCCGGGTATCATGGTCAGAGTACGAACGTTCTAACTGATATAATGGAATATGCGTACACCTATGTTCCCCGTCACTGGAATATGATTGACTGGTGTCCGTCATAAATACTGACGGACGTGTAGGAGAGTCAAGAGAGCCTTAGTCTGAGAGTTAAGTCTATAACGACGCCCATTGGACTACGCCATTGATCTACACTTCTTACCTGCGACTACGACGCGTACCAGTCGATTACTGCTACCGTATTCTACTTGGTTATAGTAGCCAAAACCACTTAGCTACTTCGTTCAAATATATCCCTTTCCGGGACATATCACTAAACACTCGACCATGTGACCATATCTTGTTCATAGTACATAAATAAGAATTATCTTGAACATAAAATCAGCATCCTGTATTAACTTTTCCAAGAATGGGACTCAAGAAACAAAAACAAAAACTATGATCTGGAATTGGAATGAAAGCAATAATGGCACCTACCATGAACCCATCATAAAAATTCAAGAGGTGGAATTAGTAAATGCTAAACACTTCACTCGCCGTATGGATCAGCGGTAGTTTCACCGAACAACTCAAAGTACTACGAAATCAAAACATCAACTTGACAACTTGTCAGATCGATAATTTTATATGGCGCCAAACCCATTTAGAAATGTCTAAAATGAGCGAGTAAATCCTGCGGTTCTTGGCAGTGATCATCCATCTTTGAACATTGTGAACTATTTCTACAGAATAACAAGCAAAGAACTGTACCAAATAACAGAAACCACATCACTTATTCTAAAGTGATGTAGTTTCTACCAGGAGCAGCGACAACTAAAATGCATAATACATGTAACTCGAAGAGAAAATTGTTGCAGTTTTTTAGGTATGTCTGTACTAGTGAGCTAGCTTAAATGAGCTGACTCATTTTATAGTTCACCAATAGAAGTGTTAACCAATCAGAAAGCTCAAAATATCCAATGCGACGTGTATAAAGGCAGCCATTTTTTTCTCCCAAATTGTCTGCACTGCCAACCTGATATCGAAGACTTAAAGAATTACTTAACAACCGCTACTTTCTCTGAATCTTCACTGCCGACCTCTGATATTGAACAGATTACGGACTTCACTGGATTCCATATTCAGAGACTGCGGCAAACATGGTCAACAAAAATAATGATATTATCAAGATGTTAACATTCCACATCACTTCAAATATAAGGTTCGGAAAGAAACCCCCATCAATATTAGCGATAATAGCTACTGGACTTGAGAAACCTGTTTTCATTAAAAAAAAAAGTGTTTTGAGAGGAAAGCAGTACTAACTGTTCGGTAAATTAATGCCAAATGTTTCCTTATAGGGAAACGGCTAATATTACATTACCATAATATAGCCTTCTTCTATCTGTCAGTAACGCTTACTTTAATTCCGTACACCAGATTATATATATCTTCTTTATTCTCAACGTACAACATAAAGATTGCTGAATTTGGCTGAAATATATATGTGTTGCGGCAGAAATACCTCCCACATTTTAAACTGTCACCTTTGTGGTGCTAGGAAACTTTGGCAAGTAGAAATGGTATTTACATTTAACTAATGTCTTACCAATTTATTTCATGTACTATCAATTACGGTTATGGCTTGGACAGGTGCAAACTGTGCGTTTGCATTTGAAACGTGTAAAGAGCAGTAAATCTTTAATTGCCAGAAGAGAGCTTTTCATGTTCGGTTCGGTTTGGTTTGGTTTGTTTTTACAGAATATTATTCAACCGCCACAGAAACTCCCCCCGACACACACATCAGCATGGTTGATGCTCGACTCCGTGAAAGTGTCCCACTGCGCCATCTTGGCTTCACGTTTTCCAATGACCTGAGGTGGAACAACTACATTGAATCAATAACTGCATCTACTGCAAGGAAAGTGGGTTCACTGTGTCGTGCCAGAAGGTATTTATCGTCACACTCCATCTTACACATCTACTAATCTACCATTCGTCTATGCATTGACTATTGCTTCCATATCTGTTCTGGTGACCCTGCTGTTCATCTCTAGGTTCTCGACAAAATCCAAAGAAGTATCTGCAATGTAATTGGTCCTGACCTGGCATCTCGACTTCAGTCACACTTTCATAGACGTGATGGGTATTCCCTCTGTCTTTTCTACAAATATTTTCATGGCAACTGCTCTAATGAGCTTTTTTTTTCCCTGGGGCTGGACTATATGAATTTATTCGTGCTACTAAATTGTCATCTTGATCTCACTCTTTTGCTGTTGAAATAGTTAAATACAACTACCACATATACTCGAGCAATTTCTTTTCTCACGCTTCCCGACAGTGAAACTCCCTTCCTTATACTTTGTTCCCTAATAATTACAATCTTCAAGAATTAACGTCAATCGCATCTTCTGTTATCGTGATCCCCGTTCTTCTTTTATTCTTTCTTCAATTCCCACTATACACAGTCCCTCACTTTCGCTCTCTGTAATCCCCTGCGTCCTAGTGGCTCTCCCGCCTTTCATGGAGTGAAAGGCTTAAAAACAATATCATCCTCAATGGGTTATTTTAATACCAACTAGATTTTTCGGGTAGGTTTGTATGAATAGAATTTGTATTCTTTGTATGAAATCAGTTTATAGATCAAGTTTCATTAGCGTATTTTTATAAGAAGGTTTTTTTTTTTCTGGAGAGTCAAACGT
>CAHIKZ030000424.1:140000-312500 GCA_903632075.3 Acanthosepion pharaonis | reverse complement strand
TATATATATATATATATATATATATATTAAGAACGACGTTTTGAGTTTCTATTAATTTCCAAGTTATCAATGATCCTTCTCAGACCAGGATGCTTAAATACACAGATTAAATATATATATATATATATATATATATATATATATATATATATATATATATATATATATATATATATATATATATGTATGTATGTATATATATATATGTATGTATGTATGTATGTATGTATAGATAGATAGATAGATAGATCCCTTGAGAAAGAAAAGAGGGAGAGAGAGGGGAAGACGATAGGGACGGTACTCTCTATTTTGTTCCTCGGTGGGTAGGGAACTATGCCTGACAGGAAACGCTATGAATGCTTCAGAAATGTATTTTGAGTGTACCCGTAAAAAGTTGACAGCTCTTTATTATTTAAAAGAAAACGCTCAAAAGAAGATTTGTGAATATATCCGTTAAATGTGCCGTTTTCTTCAGAAATGAAAGATAACGTCTGACTACTTTTGTGTTAACTCTACCATTAATGTTAATCATAGATACAAGAGAATGGTTTATATTGTTACTTATTCCTTTCATTCAATTTCCTTTGCATTTTTATGACCCGAGTAGCAGAAGGCTAAGGCACAGATATTTTGTTTTTAATGTTTGATTATAAACGAGACGAGCTTATCAAATATGGCAGACATTGTCGTCTGCTCGTCTAGTTTTGTTCAGAAGAAAACTAACGTGTATCTGAAGAGCATTTTGATGAATTCAGTTGCTCTAATTTATTATGTGGTATTATTCGTAAATTTAAAAATTGCTTGACGAATAGATAATGAAAACATGCCTTCCGTATAACTCATGAATATTTCTATGAAGGGGACGTTCAAGAATTGCTTTCAAAGATTGCAACAATAATATTATTGTTTAAGATCGTTGAACGAGGATTGTTTAATAAATTCTAGGTCGAGTCCTGTTCGGATGAGATGTAAATCAATTCAGGGGAGTATAGTAATTGATTCATTGTTGCATCCTATAGGATCTATCTATCTATCTATCTATCTATCTATCTATCTATCTATCTATTTCAGTCTGTTCATATCTATCTATGATATACTTGTGTGTGTGTGTGTGTGTGTGTGTGTGTGTGTGTGTGTGTGTGTGTGTGTGTGTGTGTGTGCACTGCGTCTCATATTAGCAACTTCAAGTATTATGAATATATATATATTAAGTATTTCACTCCAAGCGAGGCGGGAGTGCCACTAGCACGCAAGGTCTTACAAAGAGCGAAAGTTGTGCAAAGTATTTATACTAAGTTGAACAGACTCAACTATGAATACTGCAGTAATGTTCTGAAATACCAGTAAAGGAACAGTTTTTTCACGCTTTAAATGCGTGCGTGATCATGACATTATAACATAGAGAGAGAGAAAAATTCCATAATGGATAAGTTTTTTCACGTTCTAATGAACGCCCAGCACATTGTCAACCGTTTTTCATTTAAAGGCATAATGAGAAAATAACGGTAATGAATAACAACGCACAACTTTGTATAAATACTTATAATAATGAAAAACATACAGTTTTGTATTGCTGGCAATCCTGAAGATGATCTTGGAAAAAGATCGAAAGTTCATGGAAAATGAAAATAAAGAATTTTAAACAGCTATAGCACATTTCTCTCATCCTTTAACACGGAAGGTTATTCGTGAGCATGAACGGATTTTGTTAAAAAAATTAGCAGACATAATGTCTGTAATTTATTCAATCAAACATATATATTTTAAGACATTTTTATGTTCATACATTCTTTTTATAGATACAAATATTTAAGTAAATGCTCTGTTTATAATAAACAGTATTAATAACATTTACCGGCCTGAATGTCCGAGAGGAATCGAACCTGTATCCTATACGGAACCGTCATATAGCCTGACGTGCCTTAACCAATTGAGCCACAGAGGATCGTTCGGCTAGTAAGGTCGAATTTACTGCTTTTAAACTACAATCTTCCATGAATCTCTCATGTACATTCATATCTACTCAATGCGTATCCAAATGTGAACAAATGACGTCATACATTATGAAATGGACAAAGTCCGACAATTATTTTAAGATATTTTTATGTTTATACATTCTTATTATAGATACAAATATACAAAGTAAATGCTATGAAAATTTCCCGGACATTCAGGCCGGAAAATGTTATTAATACTGTTTATTATAAAACAGAGCATTTACTTAAATATTTGTATCTATAAACATAAAAATGTCTTAAAATAATTTTGACTTTGTCCATTTATTATATATATATATATATATATATATATATATATATATATATATATATATATATATGTATGTATATGTATAATTTTTATTCATTAATCCGACAGATTTTTATCATGTAAACGTTATTTTTAATGGATACCCACATTTGAGTAGACGCTCCGTTTTTATTTTGATATACTATATATACTATCAGCTTGAATACTGTGAAGTAATGAATATGGGATTGTAATCAATCCTGCACGGGATTTGCAAACAAATCCACATGAGGGACATCCTGAAGCGTTGGCCGTCATATAGGCTGATGTATGGCCCAAGATTTAGTGTTAGTTCTTAATTCTCTAAGATGAATGAAATGATTCTTATCAAAGTTAGTTACACCTCAGTAGCAGTTATTTCTCCAGTTTGCTCCGTTTTCAACAGCAAATTCGAACTCTTCTGTAGGGATGTTTGCAGCATTTAATTTGTATTTGAGTTTATCCTGAAGAGTAACCAAGAACGGCCTACATTACGCTTACCATGAAAAAGTTGGCTATGCATGAGGATTTTCGGCATCTGATCATCACTCATTCTTATGACATGACCAGCCCATCTGAACTGTGATTGCATCAGAAAGGATATATATATATATATATTATATATATATATATATAGGTACCTCCATGAGATTGCTAAAAAAAAGAGCATAGCATGATGAAAAAGACGCCAAACTTGACGAAAACAAAATTCTATCGTCTAAATGCTTATGTTATTATTAAGAGGAAAAACCAAAGTTTTTTTTAATTATTTTAAAATTGTTTCCTTCTTTTTAGAACATTATAAATTTTGATTAAAAAACCTTGTTTCTCTTTGTATCACCAGAACTAGTAAAATAACATAGACAATTTTTAGCATTTTTTTTTTTGTATGACACACATTAATTTGGAAAATCTTGCAAAAATAAAAATAATTGTCGGATGTTAATGAAACTTTCAGAAACTATTCACAGATCATCAATATTATTATAAATTTGTTTTTTTATTAAAGTCATGGCAGAATTTTTTTTATATATTTATTACCCCCTCCTAACTAATTTTATGAAAACGCTAGAAATTCGATCGAGTCTAGTTTAGTGATTACAATAGTTAAAAGCACAAGGCTTTGAGGAATGCAAATCATGTTTTTTTCGTTTTTAATTGGACCCCCCGCTACCTGAAAATCAGCTCTGAATTGTAACATACAAAACTCAATAAAACAAAAATATTATTTAATTTCAAATGTTTTTATTTGCTCTTAGTTGTTTTTATGAATATGGACAAAAAATTTTTCGATGAAAAAAAATTTTTTTCGATGAAAAATGAATTTTTCATACAATTATTTGTTATTTCTTTAATTATAATAGATTTTTACATTTAAGTTTTTTAAAATATTATAAAATTAGTTAAAAGCCGCATCAGGTTTCCAAAGTGTCCTTATGAGATAGATCTTTTTTAGCGCGTTGTAAATTGTATCATTTTGACTAATCAGAAGATCCGCAGTAATTAAGAAATTTAATTTTGTGTTTATAATCGGGCTGTAATTATAAAGTACGGATGACCAACCAGAATACAATTAAATTGCGTTATTTGAGTTAAGCATTGTTCTCCGCTGTTAAGGCCTTTACTTTTTCGAAACACGTGTGGAGAAGTTAATTTGATTTTTCAATTTCAACTGAGAAGGGTACCTACAAGTATCAGTATCATCTTATGAAATTTATATGATCTTATTTTTATATTAATCTCAGTTACGACATTTTTCCATAAATGAATATCAAAATTAATAATAAAATGAATGGAAATACGAATAACACAGTAAAATGTAATAAATGTGCATAAAATTATAGTATTTTATGTACACTTCTGATAAAATTTCATAAGAAAGGTACCTATAAATGAATTAGATACCTTTCTTATGAAATATGAAATTTAATCTCACACTTAACAGTCTTATTTTAATTTCTTTATAATATATTTCCCATAAAGCATCGTAAACGTAAAGGTGAAAGCTAAGTACAAAAAAAAATAGAGCGCTGAAAGTTTTCCTTAAAAATAACGAGGTAAATAATTTGTTCACTTAAATCTAAATAACTTCATTTTGCGCCTTCCGTAGAACAAATTATGATCACGTATTCCGTGAATACGTCATTCAACACCCGTCAAGTGACGCGAAAGATTATAACCTGCTTTGTTTTATTTTCAAATTACATCTTTTTGGCGCAGAAGCAAAGTTAAGCTTTGTTCAAAATATTTTAAACAAATATTATAATTTCTGATTTTCTTAAAATAAATTTTGAAAAAAATGATAATTGATTTTTAAAAGAATTTCAAAGTGAGATTTTCATTTTTTTTTATAAAATGGAAAAAAATGGATGCCATGATTGATTATCTGTCAACAAGATTTTTAACGAAAATTTCGGACGTGCTCGGAACGATTAAAAAATGTAAAAAATAATCTCCTAAAAATACACTTTGACCTTTCCTCTTGATAATAATATGAACATTTCGACGATAAAATTTTGTTTTCGTCAAGTTTGGCGTCTTTTTTCATCATGGCATGCTCTTTTTTTAGCAATTTCCTAATTTAGTACACACACACACACACACACACACACACACACATATATATATATATATATATATATATATATTTGTTTAAACGTTATATATATATATATATATATATATATATATATATATATATATATATATACCAATTTGTGACTGTTAGGAATAATTCCAAGGAAGACAGTAATCCAAAGAGTACTCAATGTAAATTACAGAACATTATAGTAATAATAAATCAAGAAAATCTTTAAAGATCCACTTCGGGTATAATTTATTTCGTTAATATTGCTATATTCATCTCTTCAGACCGAAAGTTCTTAATAAATGGAGATAATTCACCTGGACCGTTATACTAGATTGACAGGGGGAAGGGAAATCAAGAAGGAAACATGTGGGAGAGGAAGTAAGAAAACTAACGGATGTCCGGATGAATTGTCTGTATTTAATAAGAGCTTTCGGTCAAATGAGATGAATATAGCAATATTCACGAAATAAATTATAACCAAAATGGATATATATATATATATATATATATATATATATATATATATATATATATATATTTTTTTTTTAAATATGATTCCTACGCTACATAAGAGTTCTCATGTTTCAAAACAAGAGCCAAAAACCTTCAATATAATTATTAAAATTAAATTGAATTAAAGTATCAAGCTCTGTTTCATCCTCAAGCAAAGTTTTTGGAATAACTAATCTTGAAGTTTACGCATCTTTATAAGCATATCCATTCGTAAAATTAATTTCTATGGAAACGGATGAAGCAACCATTTTAATAAGGGGCGTAAGGGTTAACGATTTATATCAACATATCAGTCACCCTCAGAAAGAGGCTAAACCAAGGCAGGACCGGGGTGTCTTACAAAGCGAATGATGATATTCATATACGCAGATTGTCTAGTCCGTCTTAGCGACAGAGAGTTAATGGCACCATTGTACGCCGTTAAGTGTCTAAAGTTTTGTTTTTTTTTTCGCCTAAAAGGGCTGTTCGTACATAAACACATTGCACTGAACTACAATTTATTTTTTGACGACTTCATAAAGGGTTTTTTATCTTATGAATGGGTTAAGCTTTTTTTCCCTTTTATTAGACTATGAAATTTTAATTTTTTTATGCTAATTATTTAATGTGAAAATTTGTTGATGTCGAGACAGAGCTTAATACTTTGATTCAATTTAATTTTAATAATTATATTGCAGTTTTTGAAACATGAGAACTCTTATGTAACGAAGGAATCATATTTTTAAAATATAATTATAATTATAATTTAGGTTCTACTTTTGTATTGAGCACTATTTTTTTTTAAATAAAAACAAAAATACTAAAGAACTTAGGATTATTTACCTAACGTGTTCTTTCCTATTTTTCTATATATTTGCACACACACACACACACACACACATACACACACACACACACACACACACATATATATATATATATATATATATATATATATATATATATATATATATAAAAGAAAGAACAGTAAGATATATAATCCGGTGTTCTTATAAATATTTTTATTTTACAAAATAGTGCTTGATGTAAATTTACAGAGCATTAATATTATAAATTAATTGATTTAAATATGTTTTTTTTCTTCTTACAGTTCTAACCATGTTTCCAAAATTTTTTTGAAACATGGTTATAAATGTGTAGCGAAAAAATATTTTAAATCAATTAATTTATAATATATATATATATATATATATATATATATATATATATATATATATATATATATATATATTAAAAATTAATTGATTTAAAATATATATATATATATATATATATATATATATATATATATATAAAAAAAGAACAGTAAGATTTATAATCCGGTGTTCTTATAGATATTTTTATTTTTACAAAATAGTGCTCGATGTAAATTTACAGAGCATTAATATTATAAATTAATTGATTTAAAATATGTTTTTTTTCGCTACACAGTTCTAACCATTTTTGAAACATGGTTAGAACTATGTAGCGAAAAAAACATATTTTAAATCAAATAATTTATAATATATATATATATATATATATATATATATATATAGGAGAAAACAAGTAGATAGATTTTCCTATCGCCCGATTCACACACTTTCTTTGCCTAAGAGATATCTCTCTCAATTGTCTAATGTCTACATCGCCCGAGTAAATACTGCAGAATATCCTGGCTCTTTTGTCTTTTTATACTCTATATTTCTTTCTCGCCAAGTGGTTCATTAATCTTCTGTAAATTGAAAAATAATTGATGTTTTCAGATCGTTATTTGTACAGTTTAGCATTACTTCAATTGCTATTTTTATTCGATACACGTGTTTGAAAAAGACATCCATTTTTTTTTTAAACTGTGGGAAATACGTTTTCCGGGCTGCAAATTAGAGAAAACTTTATACAAACACTGCGCTTGTTTTTTAGGTTTTCTGATGAAAAATAAATCCATTAATTCTCTCTCTCTCTCTCTCTATATATATATATATATATATACGTTCTTTTTATAGATACAAATATTTAAGTAAATGCTCTGTTTATAATAAACAGTATTAACAACATTTACTGGCTTGAATGTCCGAAATATTTTCATAGAAAATATGCGTCACTTTACCGATTGGGCCACAGAGGAGAGTTCGGTTATCAAGCTCATATTTAATGTATTTAAACACAATTCTCCATGATTATCTCTCGTACATTCATATCTGCTCGATGCGTATCCAAGTGTAAACAAATGACGTCACACATTATGAAATGGATAAAGACCGAGAATTATTTTTTAAGAGATTTTTTTTATATAATATGCGTTAACGTGTATTTTTTACGAAATTTCTCGAACATTCAGGCCGATAACTGTAATTAATACTGTTTAATTAAAAGCAGAGCATTTCTTTATATAAATCTAAGTAATATGTTGTCATTGTTTACGCTAAGATACCTTTCGTGAGCAGATATGATCGATCGAGAAAAATCGTTGAAGATTGTGCTTTTAAAAATGGTAATTTGGACCTTGTTAACCAGACGCTTCCATGTAGCTAAATGGTATAGCACGTCGGATCAAATGATGGTTTCCCTGTAGGAATACAGGTTTGATTCTTATCGGAAAACGCATATGTTCTACGAAATTTCTCGAACAATCAGGCCGTTAAATGTAATTAATGCTTTTAATTAAAAACAGTAACTTTACTTAAATAAATTGTATATATAAAAATAACGTATGAACAGAAAATATGTAAAATAATTGACGAGTAATTATGTGCTTTGCTTGTTTTGGTGGTTTTTGTCTGAGCTTGAAATCTGACGATTGTTTTCGCCTCAATTACATATTTTTAGTTCTTTTTTTTATCCCTTATTTTTCATTGGGCATTGGTTTGTTCATTTACAAGCCAGAAGACGTAAGGTTTTTCCAGACGAGTATAACTATTTATATTTATATATTATATATAAAAGTGATCATAGAAGTCAACACTTAGAGGCAACAGTCTGTTTCATGCTAAATGCAATCGTCAGGCCTGAAACAGACTGTCGCCTCTAACTGTTGACTTCTATGTTCAATTTTATATTTACACACGCTCTATCTCTGATATTGAGCACTTTATCCCATAAATTTAGCACATCTAAAGACTATATTTCTTCATATATATATATATATATATATATATATATATATATATAGGCAGCGTATCTTCATTTAAAAGATGTTTCATTGACAAAATAGTTAATTGTGACTACTTATTATACTGATCCTTTCGGGTTGTTTAATCTGTTTTTTCATTAGTTTCTAATCAAATTCCATAATTATAACGGATATATTTTAAATTCTAAAACAAATATAACAGGGCGTTTGTCCTTGTAATTTATCCCTGAAAATGATCATAGAAAAGTCGAAAGTACTTGGGTTAAAAAAAATTTACGCCGCCTTCCTTCATGAATTTTATTTTAACATCAATAAACTGATGAGACAACTGCAAACGGTCAGTATATATATATATATATATATATATATATATATATATATATATATATATATATATATATATATATATAGTACAGGTAAATATTTCCGGAGGTAAATAATCCAAGTAGATCCTATTAATATAAAATATTAAAACTAATCCACATAAGAGAGCTCAATATAATTTTTATTATAGACCATATAAGTGAATTACAATGAGATTCAAACAATTTACCTAAAAAAAAAATTTACTTTCTAGTAAATGTATTTGCATTGAGAAGTGCAGGGAAAATCTAGGTTCCCATGGACGAAATGATCATCTATATGAGGTAAATCGTTAGGATCTCATTATATATATATATATATATATATATATATATATATATATATATATATATATATATATCCAGGTAAGATGAGAATATTTTGTCAACAGTTGCATATTAATTTACCAAGTAATTCTATACGTTTACATTATTTACTGGTTTCTTAAAGAAGCTATTTATCTATCAACTATAACATTTTTTCATGCAGTAAACTCACAAAGCATATAACTTTAACATTTTGTTAATTATCACAGTCCGTCACATTTTTTTTTCTTAGGAAATAAAACTAGTGCGTAAAAAATGTATCCATTAACATCCTCTCCTGTTTAACGTCTGGGCTGCCATTGACTGCCAATCTACGGGTCATGACACATTTATGGAAAATAATTTCTTAATTTTTGCTTCTTCAGTTCGTTTAAATTTAACGTAGGTCATATACGACTGGTTGATCTGAGTAAAACTAGCAAAACTTATACTTCCATTTTTTTCCGTAAAAAGAGGTTTTATTTCTAAATAAATCGTTCACTTGCTAGTAATTTACAATCGCCTGATGAGATGCATTTGATACGCATCAAAAAGCTACTGCAATTGTGTAGCGATTGTGACATGTTTTCGATGTAATATCCTAATACACACACACACACACATATATATATATATATATATATATATATATATATATATATATATATACATGTGTGTGTGTGTGTGTGTGTGTGTGTGTGTGTGTGTGTGTGTGTGTGTGTGTGTGTGTGTGTAACTAGGCATTAGAAATTGCTTCTAGAATTTTTAGTGTCACTGAAGTCATTCGAAATTATTCAGGAAACTGGTGACACACGTCACCACGCGTACACATGAGGTGACGGGTAGATAATGCGCCCTGAAAATGCATCCAGGTGCACCCCAAGTTAACGCAAGTCTAATTTATGAATCATTTTTATATTTAAAAAAATCTTTATTTTTAAAATGCTAGAGTTCCATATTGTTATTATTTAATGTTTTCAACTGGATGCTAAGTTAATTAATCTTTAAGGAGTGGATAATCCTTTCTTTTTTTTTTTTTTTGTCTTCTTCAAGAGATTTCAATCAATCATAAATCCTCTTTAAAAACAATAGCATATTCTTCATAAATCCCTTTAAATGAAAACTGTACTGCTTAAATATATAACAGAGAACACTAATAGAGATTTCTTATTTACTTATTGTCTTATTTCTTATTTTTTGTTTTCCAGATGGCCGGTCGTTTGACTGTTCAGGAGCGAGCTCAGATAGCAGCACGCTATGAAGTGTGGGATTCCATTGTTGAGGTTCAGAGACGGCAGTGTGCATGGAAAGGTAAGCTTGTAACACTACGCCCGGAGACAATAAAAAAATTGTCATGCAATGCTGATGACCACGGGTTCTGCGAACGATGCAAGGAGAAGTAGCCGGCCAACCACATCCCGATCAGCGGAGAACGTGGCAACAGTGCAGGAAATGTTTAATCTCAGACCGCAAATATTAACACGTCAAACAGCTCGTGAAAGTGGACTAACAAGACACACAACACGTACGGTGTCGCATGAAGAATTGAATTTCCGTCCTTGGAAACCCGTTATATGCAGGATCTAAAAACTGAAGTCTATGACCGCGGAATGGAATATGGAGAGTTAACGCTAGGTTGGCATGAAGATTGGCCTGAATTGTTTGAAAACATCCACTGGAGTGACGAAGCTGTATTCCATGTTCATGGTTTCATCAATCGTCACAACTGCCATTACTGGGCGTCGTGTGATAATGATCCGAACTTGACGGCTGAAAAAATACAAGCTTGACCAAAAGTGATATCCAGGCTCCTGATCATCGCTATCGAAACTGCATGCCCAATGGTGATAAGTAGGTGAAAATATATATATATATATATATATATATATATATATATATATATATATATATATATATATATATATCTCTCTCTCTCTCTCTCTCTCTCTCTCTCTCTCTCTCTCTCTCTTTTTGTTTTCTACTTCTATTTATATCTATTTCTTTCTGGTGCCCACTCTCTCTTTGTTTCCTTCTTTGCCTCCTTCACGCTTTCTCCCTGTCTCTTCTCTTTACTCTTATCTCTTTCTTTGTGCCTTTTTTTACATCTTATCTCTCTTTTACTCTCTCTCTCTCTCCCTTTCTCCCTCTTCCGCTATTTATTCCTCCCTCTCTCTCTCTCTTTCTCTCTCACACACATTCTCTCTCTCTCTCTCTCTCTCTCTCTCTCTCAAAAAAAAAAGAAACGGGAACGGTTTATTTCTAGTTCTCTTTTCTTTCTCTTTCTCTCTCTTCTTTTTCTTTCTGCTTTCTTATTTCCTTTTCACTCTCGTCCTCCCCCCTTCTTTCTCTTTCTCCTTCGCTCTTCTTCTTTCTTTTTTCTCATTTCTCTTTCTTTCTTTTCTCTCTCCCCCTCTCTCTCTTTCTTTCTCTCTCTCTCTCTTTCACTTTTACTTTTAAATTTTAATTTTACATAAATTTGGACGAACAGTGTGTGAATCCTTTTAAAGAAAGAAAGAAAAGAAAAAAAAAATAGACCCCCAAATCTTACACTCCCTCCTCTCTTTTCTTTTTTTTTTCTTTTTTTTTTTTCTTTTTTTTTTTTTTTCTTTTTCGAACGCTTCTTTGTAAATGTTTGTCAGCGGAGCCACGTTATTATATAACGGATTTCACACAGATTGGCCAATTCATTGTGTTTCTAAGAATCCTACCATGGAATGTTTATTTAGTTCAGCTGTAAATGTTTGCAATACACTTCCAAGGAAGAGTAGAGCACATGTGAAAAGTTGAGAGGTCCGCTCCTAAAACAACAGAATCACTGATGACATAAACTTATGTCTCTTTATAGAGGCCATATGTCGACGTCATCGCCATTATCGGAAGAGTTGGCTGTTTTTCGTCATTGTTAATCTCAGCGTAGCTAAACTTGTCTATTCACTTTTGACCATCTTAAAGAGATGACGCCTCTGTTGAAATCATTGTTCTTTCCCCCCACGCTAGCGATATAAACAGAAATCACGAAAAGAAAGAATATCCTTCGCTGATTCTCATAGTGGGTTTATCAAAGCAGAATTATGATCCTTATATATATATATATATATATATATATATATATATATGCAAAGTCGTATCCCATGTATTATGTATATTCACTAATATATACTTAATAGCTCTGTTATATAACATTGAGCACTGTTTTTATAATACGTGTACTTGCAAGTTTATGTACATATACGTATGTTTTTTATCACGAAAATTTCTCGGACATTCAGACTTAAAATAATTGTCGGACTTTGAGCATTTCATAATGTGTGACGTCATTTGTTTACATTTGGATATGCATCGAGCAGATATGAACGTGAGAGAATCATGGCAGGTTGTAGTTTAAGGACAGTAAAATCGACATTGCTAGCCGAACTCTCCTCCGTGGCCAAAACGGTTAAGAGCACGTCAGGCTATATGACGGTTCCGTATAAGATACAGATTTCGATTGCTGACGGAGGACAAATATTTTCTATGAAAATTTCTCGGACATTCAGGCCGGTAAATGTTGTTTAATACCGTTTATTATAAACAGAGCATTTACTTAAATATTTGTATATAAAAAGAATGTATAAACATAAAAATGTCTTAAAATAATTGTCGGACTTTGTCCACTTCATAATATATATATATATATATATATATATATATATATTGGAAATATAATTCTGCTTTTATATATATGTGTATGAGTGTGGGTGTGTGTGTGTCTGTGTCTGATTGAATATATTACAAATATTGTTTGCTTATTTATTCAATCAGACATGCCTAAAAGAGAATTCGCTACCTAAATACACAAATCATATATATATATATGTGTGTGTGAGAGAGACAGACATATATATATATATATATATATATATATATACATATATATATATATATATATATATATATATATATATATATATATATATATATATTTAATTTATATATCATTTCCCATATAAGAAAGGAACAACTGAAGCTTCTTTTATTTATATATATATATATATATATATATATATATATATATATATATATATATGCAGAAATTTAGTTTTAAAGTGTGCTATATTTATGGGATAAAGTGCTCAATTTCAGAAAAAGTGTGTACATAAATATACAAGTGAACATTGAAGTCAACACTCAGAGGCGACAGACTGTTTTATGCTAGGTGCAATCGTCAGGCCGACGATTGCACGTAGATAATATATATATATATATATATATATATATATGGGGAAACAATATATAGATTTTTATATATCAAAACAAATTCAGGAAAAAAACGAAAAAAAAACCTTTCATGCGATGCACTTCGTCCCTTAGGACTTCATCAGCCTAAAGTCTTCTTTATGCGCATGCGTAATCGCATCGACGTAAATATCACTTTAGTCCGATGAAGTTCTAAAGGACGAAACGCGTCATACGAAATACTAGGCTGGCATCTCGTTCTCACCCTTTCACTGTCGAAACTGTTAAATGTAGCCGTCTCTTCTACTCCAATAGCTTCATGTCTCGCACTTCTCGGCTGTGGAACTCACTCCTCTTTTCTTGTTTCTCTGATAGCTATAATCTCTAACTATTCAAATTTAATGTCAATCGACGTCTCCAGATTCCTTGATCTATCCCCTATCCTTCTCTTCATCCTTTCCTCTATCACTCCCTATTTGCTCTCGCTCCAACTCTATAAGCCCTTGCGTGCTGGCAGCTAACCGCCTTGCTTGGGGTGAAACGCTTAAAATATATATATATATATATATATATATATATATATATATATATATATATATATATATTGAGATGATGAGTGTTTCCGCGTGCGTGTATTAAAATGACAAACACATACGTAGGGAAAAATACTGATATATCTGAAGAGGTATTTACAACAGAGAGATTAGTAGTCAAACGAACGCAGGTTAGTCAGTAACAATCAGAAAGAGTATAAAGTCCAACTGTATCTTCCGGTAGAGAGACGGAAGTGTGATGGTCACCTGATCTCCCCAGAACTCTATAGGACTGTCCTATTAGTAGTAGAGAGATCAGTCCATTCTGATGAAAAGGTGGGTGCGCCCCAACAGATATATATATATATATATATATATATATATATAAATTTATACATATATATATATATATAAATTTATTTGTGTGTGTGTGTGTGTGTGTGTGTGTGTGTGTGTGTGTGTGTGTGTGTGTGTGTGTGTGTGTGTGTGTGTGTGTAAGACAGGATACAGCATCCCGACAAAGTTTTGAAGAAATTCGACAAACTGAAAACCGTTTCGTTGATTACTAGATTTGATTACGCGTTTCGCCTTTCTAGGCTTCATCAGCGCCAATAACAAAAGAAAGAAATGTAGGTGTGCGAATGATCAAATAATAAGTGAGTAAAACTTCCTTCGCCAAGCTGCCACTTTTCGTAATGAAAGAAATGAATGGAAATGAGTGAAGCCATTAAAAAGCCATTGATATTTATTCTGTATCTTTTCTTCATAATTCCTAGTTATTGTCGAAAGTTATGAAGATATTAGTAGCGTCTCTGATCAAGCAAAGTTGGAAACGTGACTTTAATCGAAATGCTTCTCGCTTGAAACTTTCATCGATGAGGCTGCTCCGTGATCGCAGGTTCGAATCCTCCCGGAAAGTGCATATTTTTCTTTTATAAGATTTCTCGAATATTTAGAACGCATTCAGATATGTCTTAACTCTCAGCTATATAGAACAAGAACTGTTTTTTCAACATAATATGGCCGTAAGCCCTTTTAGTATAAGAAACTGAACATAGAATAGGCTGCGATAGTGGTAGTTTCGCCTAATACCGCAAGGTGCTACTAAACCAAATGATTAACCCAAGAACTCGAGTTATATTCGTAAATAACCTCCTGAGATCGAGGCTTTTAGATGAATGTCATGTCAGAACGCGTTCAGAAATGTCTTAACTCTCAGCTATATAGAATCGTTTTCTCAAATGAATGATTAAGAATGGTTTCTTGAAGTGAATAAATCTTTTGGCTCTTAAAGAAGGGAAAAAAAAACCTTCACCAGTTCTTAGAAATAATAATATAATGAAGATATTGGCTTTCCACTCTGCCTTAAACATAAGGCCTGGAAGGAAACTCCCATCGAAACTTAACATTGGTCATGAAAAGCGTATTTTACAAAATACTATTTTAAGAGAATAATTTTATTAATTCGCACCGACATTAACGCGAACTGTTCGGTTTTCTACAGTTTTCTAAAGTTTTCTGTATGGAGACGGCCATCTCACTATTTTTCAGATCTTATGATTATAAGCGGTCTCTACTTAGATGTCAGTTATTAGTTATCTTCTGTTAATTTCCCTTTGACAGTGTGAGTTCAATACCCGGTTAAGGCAGTGGAGAACGTTCAGAGGGAAATTAACAAGAGATAACTGACATCCATTAAACATGGCACGTGGAACTAGAACAGTCTACCCCAGTGAGCAAAATAAAGGGTTCAGTTCGACATTCCAACCACCTGAAGAAGGCCGGAGCGTACAACGGCCGAAACGTTGTAATAAATATGGCGACAAAGATGAGGGCAATAGTCCGAATAATGTAAATAATGTTCCTGCTCCTTGTAGCTCTTAATAAGATTTGATTGTTATTTCACCCATATCTATGTTCTACCATGCATTTCCTCAAGCTCTGTTCCTTTTTCCCCCTCAATCTGGCCCGTGAGTATCAGATTTGCCAAGCCCTCCTTCCTCATTATCCTAAACTGTCTCTGTTAAGAATACTTTTCCTTTTTGTTTCCATTCTCTTCAAAACCTCACATTTTCGGTCCATGGTATCCTCGGCATCTTTCTATAGAACCACATTTCTGTTGCTTCAAGTCTCTTCACCTTTTTATTCACTGCCATATAGGAGGACAGATATCACGTAACAGTTCAGTATTCTTTTCTTTGATTCCAGTGATTTTTCCTGTCCCTTAATACTCTGCTTAGCTTTTGGAATGCATCTTTGGCTATCCCAATACGTCTTCGGATCTCAGTATTGCACTTGCCGTCCTCTGTTAGAACATTTTCCAGATATTTAAATTTCTGTAACTGCTTGATTTTAGTAACCCCGACCTGTAATTTGCATTTGAGGCTCTGCTGATGACCATGCATTCTGGCTTCTTGTAGTTTATGCTTAGTTTTTTCTTATCGCTTTCCTTCGGTAACTTCTGAGGGAGCTCTTGTAGTTTCCTTTCCGTGTCTGCTATCATCACTGTGCCATCTGCATAATGAGCTTAACCCTAGAACATTGACCATCAATTAAAGTTACACCACTACTAACCATGGGTATATCATACCCGATTTTGAAAATATCAAAAAAAATATTAAATATAAATCATTATTTGAAATATTTTACAGGCAGGCATTTCAAACTTTGTACTTTGAGTTAACATTAATAAAAACTGAAAAACATTATTTAGATAAAAAAATCAGGTACTGAAAATTGTAATTAAAAATAAGAAAATTTGCGCTGGGTACTATATACTCATGGTTAGTTTTCGAGGGTTAAAAAGAAGTGTTGAAATGAATGCATGTAATATTTCGCAGCTTTAGTATGAATCCTTTATAGTCGACCTATGAAATTTGTCAGCCTGGCCTCGTAGACCAAAATTAGTCAATTACTACTATTATGAAGTGATTAATATACGTGTGACAAGTGTTGTTATTTATCGTATTTTAAAGCAAAGCAAGTTTTACAACAAACACAGAATGATTGACAAATAAATTTTATTTAGGTGAGATTATTTATTTCTTAAAAAATATAAAAGGCCTAAAGGGAAATGGGCTGAGGCTGGTCTTCATTAGCTATCCGAGTCGTATGAAAAGTCAAATGTCAGTTTATCTGGAAATAAACAATGCAGTTATTTAACCCTAGAACACTAAACATCAATTAATGTTACATCACTGCTAATCGTGTGTATATCATACTCGATTTTGAAAATATCAAAAAAATATTAAATATAAATCTTTATTTGAAATATTTTACATGCAGGCACTTCAAACTTTGTATTTTGAGTTAACATTAATAGGAACTGAAAAAGATATTATTTAGGTAAGAAAATCAGGTACTGAAAATTGTAATTAAAAATAGGAAAATTTACCCTAAAACACTAACCATGGGTATATAGTATACCAATGGTTAGTGTTCTAGTGTTAATGGCAGTTTTTAATAAGGAAGGCTTTAAGTGATAAAATGCGATGGAACAGAAAGTATTTACAGGGATCAGTAAAGACGATAGGGGCCGAGGCGTGACGAACAATGAATAAATAAATAAATAAAACAAAGAGACTAAAATGTACAAAAGAAAGCAAAGGAAACAGAGACGCTTTCAGTGATATTAGAAATTGAAAAGAATAGGTGGGAAAATGATTGTAGTTTTATTGTCTAGAAAAAAAAGGGGTGTTGTGGAGAGGAAGAAGAACAAAGATTTTTCATTCATGAAAAGGAAGACGGAAAGAGAAAAGAGAAAATAACTAACGAGAAAGAAAGAACATGATAAGAACCAAAGAAAAATTAGAATGGTTGACCTGTTTCAAGACAGGTCAACTCTTGTTGCTTTATTTAATGTTGTTGTGACCAAGGTTGCAGATAAATAGTGCATTGAACAGTAAATACAGCAGAAGAGTGACACACGACTTGGGAGTGTGTGTCGGTTGACCAGTGTTCAGTCTAGATCACTGTTAATATTTAACACCCCGCCACCGGGGATATATGTGGCACAAGGCCGAGTTTAACGTGGGTCATCCGAGCCCATAGGCTCCGCCAAAAAATCCCCGTAGAACCCGCCTAAAAAGGTTCGGGTCTCTCTACCTCCCCGGACGAAACTTTTCCCTTCGGCACAGGCTCATCCGGATTCCTCTCTGCCCAAGACAGAGAGTTCGACAGGATCTGCGAACAGTCACAGCCTCGGAAGAACAGTCTATATCACCGTTAATATTTAACAGCCCCCCAACGAGGGATGTATGTGGCACAAGGCCGAGTTTGCCGTGGGTTCCACCGAGCCCGTAGGCTCGGTCAAAAATATTCCCTTCGAACCCATATAAACGGGTTCAGGGCCTGTCCACCTCTCCGGACGAAACTTTGCCCTTCGGCAAAGTTTCGTCCGAGTCACTCTCCGCCTCGGCGGAGAGTTTGACAGCAATGAACAGTGTGGCACTGTTATATTTAACGACCCAACCATGTGGGCCGTATGTGGCACAAGGCCGAGTTTATCGTGGGTTCTCCGAGCCTGTAGATAGATAGATAGATAGATAGATAGATAGATAGATAGATAGATAGATAGAAACCACAAAATAGCCATAGATAGATAGATCGGCACAAACCAATAGATAGATAGATAGATAGAAACCACAAAATAGACATAGATAGATAGATAGATATTGTTGGCTTTCCAAATAAAAAAAATTAAAAAAAAACACGTGCCCACATTTATCTCGGAGATTAAGAATATTGTACGCAATTAATCATTCAAATGCTAACGGAAGACCTGAACTGAGAATTTAACTGGAGAAAACGAACATTGAAAACTCAAAATTCAGAATTATACCAAAGCTGCATCGTGTTACCAAACGGATTTTGAATGTCATCTTATTTCTTTCTCTCTTTTTTTTGATTATAACTGAACGCAATCAAAAGCTCAGAACTTTAACAAGAACTAACACGAATCGTCTTTTTACAATCAACTTTAAGACGACGGAACATATGTTTATCAACAAGAGAAGTAACTCAAGATGCCAACTACGACTTGAAGATGTCAACATTAAACAAGTGCAGATGTTCATTGTTTGGGAACAGGGTATGGAAAATGCGACATCGAAATCCGAACGCGCAATGGATTAGCGAGTGATGCCTTCAAAAAACCAAGCAAAGTAATAAGCAACAGTGAATTTTCATTAGAAACAAAGAAAAGGGCTCTAAATTGCTATGTGATATCAAGTCTGTTGTATGAAAGTGAATGCTGGATAATCTTTTCACGGACGAAGAGAAAACTAAAGACAACAGAAATGTGGTTCTACAGAAGGATACTGAGAATTTCGTGCAATGGAAAAAATCAACAAGCAAAAATCAAGCAATGGGAAACTCATAAAGAAAATCGTAACAAAAAGAACCCTCCGTATCAGGGAGAGGTAGCTGAAATTTCTTGGAAATTTAATAAAAACAAAAATAATAATAATAATTTTAAAAACACATAATGAACAAAGGACATATCGATGGCAAAAGAGAGAAGGCAGCTGACGAGCTTGTGCGAATGACTGACGGAACGAGGGGTGGGCGGATGGCAAATGGAGAAACGTTGCTAAGGGCCACAATAGATAGGAAGCTGTGGAGAGCCATGGTCATATATGCCCTGAAGGGACAGTGCGCACCGAGGAAGATCCCTTCATCTAACAGGATTTATTATCGGTGGGCATAACCTTAACGCCATAAGATACACAGATGACACTGTGTTGATGAGAGACGCAGAAAGAAAACTACAGGACATCCTGAACAAAGTGGGAGGAGAAAGCAGAAAGAAAGGACTAACTATCAATTGCGATGTTGACCATGTTCACCATAGTCTATGAATATAGAATACAGCGCAGTACGTAATCTGTTGAATGAAACAACTCAGTCTTCGGGATCAAAAGCTGGCAGAATATTTATTCAGGAAAAACATGGCCGCCTTTATACACGTCGCATTGAATATTTTGAGCCTTCTGATTGGTTAACCTTTCTATTGGTGAACTATAAAATGAGTCAGCTCATTTTGGCTGGCTTACAAGTACACCAGAGTACCCAAAAACTCCAACATGCGAGAAGACAGAATTTATGTTTGTTAACAACAGAAGAAGCCCAAGATGCAAACTACAACTTGGAGATATCACCATCAAACAAGTAAAGAAGTTTAGGTATCTGGGAAATATTTTAACAGAAGATGGAAAATGCGGCACCCAAAACCGAACGCGCTTTGGAACAGCAAAAGATGCATTCCAGAAACTAAGTAAATAAAAAACATGAAAATTTCGTTCTTCTTCATCGTCTTCCTCTTCTTCTATGTGCCGTGTTACTTCAGGAAGTTGGTGATAATGGCTCTCCTCAATGCCCTCTACTTTGTAAAGTGTAGGAATATTAGAATTATAAATAAATAAATTTAAAATCTAAAATAATAATAATGAAACTTATAAATAAAATGAAATAAAACAATGACATAAAAACGTTGTATAAAATAAATTAAATAAAAATAAATAGTAAAAATACTCCCAGCATGCAACAAAAACTGTTCCTGCCGGAAATACGGACATCCCGTCAAAGGACGTTAAATTCAATCTCTTCGACACGAACCTTGGTACGGGCAACATGTGTCCGACTTTTCTCTGTAATACTACATGGTAAAGTTTTCTCTTTTATCACATGTATCATAAAACAATTGTAAACTAAAAATAAACACACCAATACACACAAAAATATAAATAAATTGTATGTAAGTAACATACAATTTACTATGCTTTTCCTGTTATTTGCGTACGTTTTATTTCCTGTCAAGTATGCTTTTATCTCTGTGAACACAAGGCTATTTTCTGCTGATATGTTATGAATGACCACTCCCATCATTTTGATGACGGCCGACATGCATAACAAAAAACAACCTATTCACCCAGAACCTCTTAATAAATTTTGTCTATTTGCTATCTCCCCACAAATCCTGCTCTGCCATCTATTAACTCCAATTCGCCAGGTTGTTTATGAGTTGTTTTCCTCTGTACCTCGTGTCTTTGATCTGTACTGTGAGTACCAAATTTGCCAAGGCCACCTTATGATGTGCCCTAGAAATTTCAACTGTCTCTTCCTGATAATTCTCCTTTTTACTTCCATTATCTCTAGAACTTCGCCGTTGCTCGCATATTCGCTCCATTGTATTCTCAGCATACTTCTTTAGAGCCGCATTAACTGATTTTACACAAAGAAAATCACTGCTGTAACTGTTGTGTAATATCAATCCTCCTATATAGCAGTGAATGCTGGAAAATCTCTTCAGAGATGAAGAAGGGAATTGACGCAATAGAAACAAAGAAAAGAATACTGAACTGTTATGTAATATCAATCCACCAATATGGCAGTGAATGCTGGACAATCTCCTCACAGATGAAGAAGGAATTGACGCAATAGAAACAAAGAAAAGAATACTGAACTGTTATGTAATATCAATCCACCAATATGGCAGTGAATGCTGGACAATCTCCTCACAGATGAAGAAGGGAATTGACGCAATAGAAACAAAGAAAAGAATACTGAACTGTTATGTAATATCAATCCACCAATATGGCAGTGAATGCTGGACAATCTCCTCACAGATGAAGAAGGGAATTGACGCAATAGAAACAAAGAAAAGAATACTGAACTGTTATGTAATATCAATCCACCAATATGGCAGTGAATGCTGGACAATCTCCTCACAGATGAAGAAGGGAATTGACGCAATAGAAACAAAGAAAAGAATACTGAACTGTTATGCGGTATCAATGATCCAATATGGTAGTGAATGATGGACAATCTCTTCACAGATGAAGAGAAAACTGGAGGCAAGTGAAATGTAGTTCGACATAAAGATGCTGGGAATCCCATGGATGGAACCCGTAAACGCTGAAATTTCTGGGACACATAATGAGGAATGAGGGCTTGGAGAATTTGACACTCACACGACATACCGAAAGCAAATGGGACATCTGGCTGCCTACTTGACGAGTTTGTGGGAATCGATGGCAGAAAGGGGAATGAAAGGCTTTGCTAAGTGCTACAAGAGGTAGGAGGTTGTGGAGAGCCATGATTGACCACGTCCTGAAGGGACATTGCAAATAGAAGAAGCCGAAATGTGGAGAGTTATTTTAGACCTTCAAAGCCAAGATAGCGAAGCTAATCCCCCCACCCAGCAAGAAAAGAAAAGCGTTAAAATATAAAAGATATAATTTGTCTTTGACAAACTCGTTTGAGTGTCGAGATACAATATATATGAGGTCCGATCAAAAAGTATCGGTACTGTTGCTGTGATAAGGGAGGTAAGGTACTCAGAGGGAAGCCACTTGGCACGAATTGATTTTAAACTCATACACACTAAGGTATAACGTTCTCCCCCATTTCCGTTGTTTATAGCAATGCTTGGAAGGAAAGTGTGTAGAGTGTGGTTGTCTCACCACAGCAGAGAGGTTCCCTCAGTGACCATTGTTTCTGTAGCCGTTTTTGACCAAACACAAGATTCCCCGTGTTCGACAACTACTATATTCCCCAGATCTCGCCTTTGCGCCCCTTTTCCTATTAAGAATCAAATCCCACTTGAAAGGAACATGATCTCAAGAGAATACGACGAGGCAGCTTCTCGCTATCCCAAAAAGGGGGTCCACGAATGCTTCCATCAATGGAAACGAGGCTGGATAAAGTGAACGACTTCGAAGGAGGTTAAAGAGTCGTTGTTTTCTTTTTATAGCACGAGTCATGATACTTTCCAGCGATTATCAAGACTTCGAACTCTCTGACTTCGGGCAGAGAGAAACACAGATGAGCCTATGCCGAAGCGCAGTGTGTCGTCTGGGGAAGTGGAAAACCCGTCCCCGTGTATGCAGGATCTACAGGGAATTTTGGCCCGACCCTACGGGCACGAATCACCCCACATAAAAATCGGCGTTGTGCCACATCCTGCCTCGTGAGGAGGTAAAGTAATACTTTGTCATTAGCTATCATATATATATATATATATGTGTGTGTGTGTGACTGCTTAGGTGTAGATTCTCCGACAGACGCCAATTCAACCGGATTACAATCCTAGCTATAGGCATCCGAAGGTTTAGCCACACTGATAAGCTGTGATACAGCGAAGCAGTCTGTCTGTGGATAAATATATATATATATATATATATATTATTAGTAGTAGTAGTAGTATACCCTGAAGATACGTTATGTGAAACCTTGTTCTGGCTCACTAGGTTTTATATATATATATATATATATTTATTAAAGACATTTTTATGTTTAACGTTGTTATTTATAGATACAAGTATTTAAGCAAATGCTCTGTTTATGATAAACAGTATTAAATAACATTTACCGGCCTGAATGTCCGAGAAATTTTCATAGAAAATATTCGTTCTTTGACAGGATTCGAACCTGCATTCTATACGGAACCGTCATATACGCTGACGTGCCTTAACCGTCTCGGCCACAAAGAACCTTACGGTAGACAAGGTCGAATTTACTGTTTATAAACTTCAATCTTCCATGAATCTCGTACATTCATAACTGCTCTGGCGTATCGAATGTAAACAAATGACGTCATATATTAAGAAATGGACAAGGTCCGACAATTTATTTATTAAAGACATTTTTATGTTTAACGGTTACGGTAGACAAGTTTATAAACAGTAAATTCGACCTTGTCTACCGTAAGGTTCTTTGTGGCCGAGACGGTTAAGGCACGTCAGCGTATATGACGGTTCCGTATAGGATGCAGGTTCGAATCCTGTCAAAGAACGAATATTTTCTATGAAAATTTCTCGGACATTCAGGCCGGTAAATTTTATTTAATATTGTTCATCATAAACAGAGTATTTGCTTAAATACTTGTATCTATAAATAACAACGTTAAACATAAAAATGTCTTTAATAAATAAATTGTCGGACCTTGTCCATTTCTTAACATATATATATATATATATACGAGTATATGATTGGTGTATACGGAATGAATTCCAATAACCAACAGTTACTATTATTAAAAGAGTGCTCAATACAGAGTAGAGCAGATATAATTATTTATTTAAAAATTATAATATAAATATGTTATAAATCACTACAAAAATGATCATTTTGTTTCAACACCTCTGGTAATCTTATCAAATGATGTTAAATGTAAAATATTATTATTATTTACATTCAACATCATCATCATAAGACACCGGAGGTGTTGAAACAAAATGGCTATTTTGTAGTGATTTTATAACATATTTATGTTATAATTTTTAAATAAATAATTATATATATATATATATATATATATATATATATATATATATATATATATATATATATGGGTGGGTGTGCAAAAAATCAGATATAACTAAAACTACATCTGCAAAAAACACCATACGAATGAAGACAAAAGACAACTTTAGTTTTCCAAATTTTTAAATTTAAGAACACACATAAATTTACTTCAGGTTAGCCGAAAATCAAGGTTAAGTATGGAACACGCTAAGTGTTGTAATTTAATGTCTAATAAATGTAAGTAAATGTTGTTATTTTATAATATAAATATTTATGTTATTTTAATTGAAGATATTCATTTATTTATTATATAAATTACTTATATTTAAATATAGAAAGGTTTTAATATAACCATTAGATATACGCTCCTTTCATGAATAATAATTATATAATAACTGAGCAGTCAAAAAATATAAGAACAGGACGAGATATGTCTATATTTCTGAGACGAGGTATTATTTACATTATTCGGACTATTGTCCTCATCTTTGTCGCCATATTTATTACAACGTTTCGGCCGTTGTACGCTCCGGCCTTCTTCAGGTGGTTGGAATGTCGAATGTTATCTCCTGTAAATTTACCTTTGAAAGTTCTCCACTGCCTTAAACGGGTATTGAACTCATATTCTTTGGGTCCTGTCACTGGATCTAACCAACGCCTTTATCCACTGTGTATGAAATTCTGGGTATTATAAACCTAATGTCTTCATTAAACATTTTTTTAACAGTGCTCATATTGCAGGAGATAACTGATAACTGACATCCATCAAACATGGCACGTGGAACTAGAACAGTCTACCCCAGTGAGCGAAATAAAGGGTTCAGATCGACATTCCAACCACCTGAAGAAGGCCGGAGCGTACAACGGCCGAAACGTTGTAATAAATATGGCGAAAAGATGAGGAGAATAGTCTGAAATATGTAAATAAAGGACGAGATATCCCCAGTCATGGGCAGATGAAATGAGAACAGAACTTAGATTAAATAAGTTCAGTTAAGAATTCCCTGTAGGTTAGTGCTGTAACCTAGAGCAGGTTACTGAATAGAATAATCACACAAAAGTTGGTAATGAACGATAACACTTAGGACAAGAACAACACATATAAGATTTGCCAGATGCGTGATGAAGAAGTAGTCAACTGCTAGAAGTGAGTCAAGGGAATTCCACAACGAATCTCCAACTTCAGGATATCTACCAACCACCCCACAGGGTAAGATGTGGCACAAAGCCGAATTTAATGTGTGGTGTCCGAGCACGTAGGTTCTGTCAAAAATTCCCCGTAGACACTGTATAAAACGGGGTCGGGTAGCTGTTTCCCAAGACAAGACTCATCCCTTTGACACTGCCTCGTCTGGGGATTCTCTATGCCTGGGGGCATAGAGATTGACCAGCACAGCTAGAGACGAAACTCTAACTGCATAATATCTACCTACCCACTACGCGGTCAGATGTGGCACAAGGTCGAATTTAATGTGGCGTACGCTAGCCCGTAGGCTCGGCCAAAAATTCCCCGTAGATCCCGTATAAAACGTGGTCGGGTAGCTGTTTCCCAAGACGAGACTCTTTCCTTCGTCTGGGGATCCTCTCTGCCCGGAAGCAGAGGGTTTAACGAGCACAGTCGGAGACAAATCTCCAACTTCAGACCAACATACAGTATTTACTACTGTTATTATGTGAATGGGGACATTCACATTATCATCTGTAGGTATGCTACAACAGTTACCCGGATCAATATAGACCCGAGCAAGACCGGAGGGCACAACGGCTGAAAGGTTGTGATAACAACAACGAAGATGTGTACAATAATTCGAATTTTAATAGCTTAAATAATAAATATAAATAAAAAATATAAATAATATTTACATTTAAAAAAAATCAACAATAACATTTACTCAATTTCGTTTATTAGACATTACATTATATCGCTTAGAACCCTCCATAATTTAGCTAGACTTTTTAGTTAGCCTGATTCATGAGGGTTCTTTAATTTAAATTTTGTGAAAAACTAACGACATTTTTACTTGTATTTATAAATACATGTTACCAAATAAAATTCTTACATTTGCCTTCATAAAGTCTATCAAAGGACGAAACGCTTCGGCTAAGATAAGTTTTCCTTTTGTCTTTATTCAGATTCTCCTATTAGAGATATACTCTAACTGAGTGCGATGGGCAAATTGTCGCCATTTTATATTTTAATTTTGCGCATGCGTATTGTCTGCTTTTGATTTTGTCGACTGAACAATATAGTAGGGTCAGTTGGGCACCATCTGTGAGAACAAAAAAGGACCGTGACACAATTCAGAAATTTGGAAACGGTATGTTGTACTGCTTGGCATTCGCGCCGGAAGCTCTGACACGAATATTTCAGAGTGTTTAGGTGTTAATCTGAGAACAGCGCAGAGAATTTGGAAAAAGTTGGATGAGTCTAATCGCGAAGGTACGGCAGCTGGGAAAACTTACTCTGATCGTTCTGATAAGAAAAGAACTCCCGAATTTGTTGGTGAAGGCCTTAGACTCGACATGGAGGCCTACATCAAGTGCCTTGAGGAGGTAGTGTCGCTCCGGGTCAAGAGGATGGCTGCTGGAAGACCCTATGTTAAGCAACAGGACTCTTCACCATGCCACACAAGCAGGAGAACCCAGTTATGGCTGTCAGACAATTTCTGCGCTCAAATAACCCCTTAAACCTAGCCACCTAACTCCCCAGACTGTAACTCTCTTGATTATAATGTGTGGGGTACACTTGAGCAAGGGACCAACAAAACACCTTGTAACTCCAAAGATGAACTGAAGGCAAGGATTATGGCAGCATTCACCAATTTAAACAAGGAGAGTGTCCAGAAGAATTGCAGAAAATTCCAAAGTTGTCTGGAGACCATGGTTGAAGCCAATGGCGAATTTATGGAATAAATTTATTCTTTAGTATTTCAAGATATTTTTGTTTTAATTTTGGTAAATATATCTGTTAAAATGAGATGCCAGTGTTATATTCATTTTTGCGTAATTTAGACGACAATTTACCCATCGCACCCCCCTCTCTCCCTCTCTCTCTCTCTCCCTCTCTCTCTCTCTCTCTCTCTGTCTCCATATATATATATATATATATATATATATATATGAAGAAAAATATACGGAAAAAACAAAATCTAAATCCTTATATGCAATTATGCTTTTTAATGTTAATATAATGTCAACATCGGACATTTCGGTCTAATAAACCATCTTCAGGACATATTCATAAAATATAATTAACATTATCAATTCAACATGACAAAGACGATGGACATAAGAACAAGACTTATCTAAACAGATAACTGAAAGTTTTATAAGACCGAAAGTTTTATTAGACCGAAACGTCCGACGTTGACATTATATTAACATTAAAACAGTATAATTGTATATAAGATTTTTGTTTGTTTTTTCCGTATATTTTTCTTCATACTGTCGGATCTATATCCATATATTTGCTTATATATATATATATATATATATATATATATATATATATATATATATATATATATGAAACTCCCCTCATGTCTGAGTCTTTTTTGCTAAGACTAGCCATTTTCAAAAGACGTTTGTTATGTCGTCGGTTTAATTTTTTTTTAATATCACGTTTCGCGTATTGACTTTTATCCCGTATTTCTGTAGGAGTTCTACTTTATAATGAATGTATCACAAATTATCACCAGTAATACGCTGGAAATAATTTAACATGCTGGGTGTGTCAGAAAACCTGCAGCAACTGTTCCGTTCTCACCCTTCACATGAAAATCAACGAGTCAGCTGAACAGCCTTTACAAAACAGGCCAGGGCCTGTACAAAACAACTTAGTCTGCCACATCTGCAATAAGCATTTGAGGTCACTTGCAGGCTTCAGTACCCATTGCCGGTCTCACGAGAACCAAAAACATTGATCAAACTTGTCAGCGATAGTCATACTCCCTCACCGGGTCGACATCCATCATAACGGTCTGTATCTATGCGTCTGTCACTGTTAGCATGTCGTTACTTGAAAAATGCTATTTAAATTTCAGTGTTTAGATTTTTTTTCTTTTCTTTTTTTTTTTTTTTTTTTTTTTCCTCTTTTTTGGACGTTTTAGTGACGTCAACGCACACAACACGATGTAAATGAAACATTTTCCCTCTTGGGTATGTCTATTAAATAATTATTACATACATTCCAAATTCCGACATCTTGACTATTTATGTAACGTTTATTTCTTTTACTTTTAATGATGATAATATGTGTGCGTGTTTCTTGAAAAGAACGAATATTTCGTTTTGCCTATTCCTTTACAAGTTTCAATTCAACATCAAACGACTTATTCGACACCGGAAAAAAACAACAAACAAACAAAAGATACAAGAAGAACCCTTGTGCGGATATGTGTGTGTGTATCTACACGGGTGTATATGACTGGGTATATATAGATATGTACGCGTGTATAGATACAGATATATGATAAAATATTTTAAGGGATGCTATATTGGGATTTACTGTAAATTAATACAATTATGGCACAAGGCCGAAAAGGGGGGATGGGTTGAGGCTGGTATTCATTATCATATATATGTCCAGGAAAGGGATATATTTGATCGAAGTAGCTAAGTAGTTTTGGTTACTTGTAACCAAGTAGTACACGGTAGCAGTATTCGACTGGTACTCGTCGTAGTCGCAGGTAATAGGTGTATATCAACAGCATAGTCCAATGGGTGTCGTCATAGACTTAAACTCTGTTGTACCTACATGTCCGTCTGTATTTATGAAGGCCACCAGCCAATCATATTCCAGTGAGGAGGAACTCAGGCGTATGCATATTCCATTATATCATTATACCTAGCTAATCGGATTCACGACCCATTCACTCGTTACAATTTCCTCATTCACCATAAAAACCCATCCGGCGTCAATCAATCCTCCATGCACCATAATACCACATCCTCTCAGGTGGGGGTGTTAGACATTTTATAACGGTCGTCTTCGAGTATAGAATCCAGGGGTTAGCAGTGAGTATTTCGGAGACAGTAAGAAAGCGTAGTTCAGGTTAGCAGTGGATATCGCAGCAAAGTAGCAGAGCGTAGTACTTCCTTCTGTCATCTTCGCCTGACAAGTTGGCACTGGTCATTCGGGTAGGGTAAACAAAAATGGCCTCCTTTATACACGACGGATTGGTTAACCTTCTATTGGTAGACTATAAAGCGAGTCAAGGCATTTGGACCAACTCACTAGTTATATATATATATACGTACATATGCACAAAAAAACTGTAACGGGGGGGGACTAAAAAAACATCCCAATAATAATGTATGACGTCATTTGTTTACATTTGGATACGCATTGAGCAGATGTACGTGAGATAATCATGGAAGATTGTAGTTTAAAAACAGTAAAATCTACCTTGCTAGCCGAAACGATCCTCTGTGGCTCAATCGGTAAAGCACGTCAGACTATATGACGTTTCCGTATAGGATACAGGTTCGATTCCTGTTGGAGGACGAATATTTTCTATGAAGATTTCTCGGACATTCAGGACGTTAAATGTCGTTAATACTGTTTATTATAAAGAGAGTGTTTACATAAATATTTGTATCTATAAAAAGAATGTATAAACATAAAAAATGTCTTAAAATAATTGTCGGACTTCATAATGTGTGACATATATATTATTAAATAAGAGAGAAAATGCCATTAATTTTTTATTTAGTTATTCCAGTGTTCCTACATTTTTTTCCGTTTGGTGGGAGTGAAGGAGTACAAAACCTGTCTATACCCTCCATTGTCCACAGCCCTTTCAGCCATTTTATTCATTTTCTCGGGTGATTTGTTTTGGTGTTAGTTTCATTTTATGCTTTGACTGTTTGAGATGCATTTTTGTGTGTTTTGAATACTACTAGGAGGTTTTATCCCGAGCCTTCATTGTGGAACAATTGACAGTATGGAAATTTTTGGTACCCCCCTACTCCCACCAAGCGGGAAAAACGTAAGAACGCTGGAAAAACCCAATAAAAAATTAATAAACTTTTCCTTGTCCATTATATTTAACGAAAGATGTTTAAAAATAAGTTATATATATATATATATATATATATATATATATATATATATATTAATTATTTATTTAAAAATATGATTCCAACGCTACAAAAGAGTTCCCATGTTTCAAAACAAGAGCCGAAAACTTCAATATAATTATTTGAATTAAAGTACCAAGCTCTGTGCCATATTCAAGCGAATTTTTTTTTTTTCGAATAACTAATTCCTGTATCGAGCACTGTTTTTTTAAAAATAATAACAAAAATACTAAAGAAGTTTGGATTATTTACGTAACGAATTTTCTATATATTTTTACTTACACACACACACACACTACACACACACACACATACATACATACATATATATATATATATATATATATATATATATATATATATATATATATATATAACTAAAATAAATCCTAGAGAGCCAGGAAAAACCTACCTAGGTTTCACCTAAACGGATCTTCAGGGTAAGCTGGTTTATTTTAGTTATTCCCGCTCTGCTTACCGTATTGAGCATTCTACGTTTTAGTCTTCCTACTCGCTTGTTTTTTTTTTCTTTGGACCAAAGACTTAAGGCACTGGTCAATTTATTTCGCCCCATTCGGATATTTTTAGTTCTTTCTTTTTTTATTTCCAATTTTTTCCTTGGGTATCGATTTGTTTTGGCATATCTACAAGTTGAGCTATCTGAGGTTTTTTACCAAACAGTATTACTATATATATATATATATATATATATATATATATATATATATATATATATATATATATATATATATATATATATATATATATATATATATATTGGAATGGATTTGGATACGAAACTCTTCACGTGAAAAACTTCGAGAGATTCTATGAAATGGAAGAATTTCGCTTGAAGGCAATATATTTGGCCTCACCTGACCGACTTCTCTTCGTGGCCAAGTTGGTTAAGGCGTACCTGCCTGTCCTGAGGGACGTAGGTTCAAGTCCTGCCGGAAATGCAAATTTTTCTTTAATTAGATCTCTCGAACATTCAGCTTGGTAGACGAAAATAAATATACTGTTTAATGAATAAAAGGAAGGTCTACTCAAATACGAGTATTCACTAAAATAACATTTAAAGTGATAATATTATATATATATATATATATATATATATATATATATATATAACAAATCCCTGATTTATATCCTACAACAACAAACGGCTCTAATACAGTTATAGATAAAAAAAACAAACACAGATATTCTCCAAGCCTGGACTTTGATAAGCTAGAGTAAATAATTTGATTTATGATGCCCACTTATCTTCAGAAATCTCAAGACATTTTCCTTTCTTTTGTCTTTTTCTCTTTCTTTCATTTAAACTGAGGAAGCCAAAGAAGGCATAAGCTTCTCCGGTGAAACGCGTCTTAAATAAAATTTTCCACTTTGTCTCATCGTTTTCACCTTTATTTTGAATACTCCTGGGTACCCCACAAAAATCAGGAAATTTTAGATTTACTATATAAGGAAAAAAAATTACCTAACATATAAATTTTTTAACTATTTGTTGTTCCAGGATGCTGCAGTTATCAAATTGTCAACATGTGACTGTTCTCTTTAAGAAGGAACATCCAACTTAGGAACTGAAAAAATTCAAAGAAATTTTGCCACAATTATTTAGTTTGAACACCACATCTAACAATTGTGTTTTTGTTCTGTTTTAAACTACAAAATTTCTATCCGTTGCTTTTCTTTCAAATAACTATAACAAAAATCCTACAATTAATATTGGTTGGGTGGGTTTTATGGCATATCAACCACTGTAGGTCATTTAATGCCAAATTAAGTTATTATATATATATATATATATATATATATATATATATATATATATATATATATATATAAATATACAGTACTATTAAACGGATAGCTGGCAACATTATTTTTTTCAAAAGCGTATAGTTGACATTATTGTTTCAAAAAAACGTATAGCTGGCAATATTATTGTTTCAAAAACGTATAGCTGGCAATATTATTGTTTCAAAAACGTATAGCTGGCAACATTGTTGTTTCAAAAACGTATAGCTGGCAATATTATTGTTTCAAAAACGTATAGCTGGCAATATTATTGTTTCAAAAACGCATAGCTGACAACATTATTGTTTCAAAAACGTATAGCTGGCAATATTATTGCTTCAAAAACCTATAGCTGGCAACACTATTTTTCCAAAAACATTATCTGAGGCCCCGCTGTTGGACATAGTTTATCGCCATACCCAAGACGCAGACGTAGTTTATCGCCATACCCAGGACGCGGATGTAGTTTATCGTCATACCCAGGAGGTTCCTACAATTAAATAACTGAAGCAAATTTCCTGTTTTTCTTTTTTGTTCTTGTGGGGCACCCCATATTATTGATCCTACAAACCATTATATCCACTAAAACATGTTTAAATGAATGAGAACTGCCTTGATATACTATACTTGATTTTTTTAATCGATTCCCCCCAAGCAAGGCAACAACGCCGCTAAGACACTAGGGGGCTGCTGGGAGTGAAAGAGAATTAAAAGTCTTTAGAAGGAAGCGGAAAACCAATTCAAAACAGGAAAAAACGGATAAACCTCTATTCCTGCTAGAAAGAACAGGGAGGGATTTGAACCGGGCAATAGGCCAACTTATTTACTTCTATTGAGACGAAGAAAGATAAATCAACAAATAATTAGTAAATATAATTTCAGAGTTCAGGCAGAGACCTTAGAAGCATAGCGTGGAAGTAGAATTTAGAAGGAACCAGAAAAAAATCTTAAACAGGAAACCAGAGATAAACTTCTACTCCTGTTCAAAACACCGAAGAACAATGTTGAACCGAGCGATAGGCGAATCTATCTAGATTTTTCTCCTCTACACACACAAACACGTGACATCCTCACTATCGGACTATATATATATATATATATATATATATATATATATATATATATATATATATATTGGATATATCCGATTTCGATCCCGGCTTAAGGCAATCGGATGTCTAACCACACTGCTTTAGTTGTGAAACAGCGAAACCTTTTGTCTGTGGATGACAATATATATACATGCTCCTGAAAAAAATATTTCAATTGAGCTCTTCGAGGAGAAAAGTGAATTTGTAAACAGTGACTATTACTGCTGCGGATGCAAGACTCTTCGTTAAGACGAATCGTGTTCTCCGGTCACTGGCGTGTTTGCGTAAAAATAAATACGTCTAAATTCACCTCATCCCTGCCGAGCACCAATGGTCTAGGGGTAACATTTCCGACTGATATTAAATCAGTCGGATTTCGATCCTGGCTTGAAGCAATCGGATGTCTAGCCACAATGATGAGCAGTGAAACAGCGAAACACTCTGTCTATGGATGACAATATATATATATATATATATATATATATATATATAGCTATGAACCTAAAGAGCCCGGCAAACCTACCTAGGTTTTGCTTTACTCGTGTTGGAGGTTTTTTTCTTTGGACTCTGAGCTTAGATTCTGAACGATTTTCGCCTCAATTACATGTTCTTAGTTCTTTCTTTTTTTTTTATCCCTTTGGTATTTGTTTGTTGATTTACAAACCAAAACACCTATGGTTTTTCCAGACGAGTATAATTACTTATATTTATATTATATATATATATATATATATATATATATATATATATATATATATATATAGAGAGAGAGAGAGAGAGAGAGAGAGAGATAGGGAGAGAGAAGAAAAAAGGACTAATGTACAGAAGATAGAAAGAATAAAGAAATAAGGGAGGAAGAAAAAGGAAGGAAGAAATGGAAGAACGATCTAAGCAGGAAAGAGAATAAAATAGACAAAGTTTTAATGAGAACAGATAGTAGAGAGAAGTTTTCAGGAGCATAAGGAGTGTAATAAATGCCTCAAGTATGTTAGAAAGTGCAAAGTAATAGCTGCCATATTTTGGGTGGACAATGAGCAAGACAAGAGAAACAGGCGATAACAGAAAATGGCCTGCATGTGAAGTTTATACAAATAAATAGAGTAACAGTAAATTTTGTTAAAGGCAACAAAAAGGCAAGATAAAGATTAAAGCTCTTCTCATGATTTCTTTATTCATTTTGCTTATATTTATTGATATCGAGGCTCTTACTTGATGTATGTTCCCAGAAACCCTTTATATCCACGTCTATTCGAACCTACTACAGTCCACCAATGATAGAATATTTGCTAATGTGACTGGCAGTTTACATTTTGTTTTAATTCTGTATGTCATGAAATCGTCCGTTTATATGTAAAATGAATCCCAATAATATCAATGGTTATAAAAGTATGGAATAATTTTTCCGATACAGAAATAGTTACAGGGACAGCTAGATACAGACTTATATACATGAATACATACATATATACATTCATGTGAAACCTCCTGACGAGTGGAGCGAAAGATTATAAAAAGATTATTGTACGAAAATGGAGACGTGGTGCTGAATATAGCATCAATTTGCTAAGTGGCATATATATATATATATATATATATATATATATATATATACATGTGTGTGTGTGTGTGTGTGTGTGTGTGTGTGTGTGTGTGTGTGTGTGTGTGTGTCTGTGTGTGTCTGTGTGTGTAAAAATATATAGAAAATAGAAAAGAACTCGTTAGGTAAATAATCCAAAAGTTCTTTTAGTATTTTTGTCATTATTTAAAAAAACAGTGCTCGATACAAAAGTAGAGCCTAAATACAAATGTTAATATATATATATATATATATATATATATATATATATATATATATATATATATATATATATATATATATATATATATTGACATTTGTGTATTTAAGCAGCAAATTTATTTTAAGCATGACTGATTAAATAAGTTACACATATTATGTCTGCTAATTTTTAACAAAATCCGTTCATACTCACGAATAACCTTCCGTGCATTGACGTTGAAGGATGAGAGAAATGGGCTATAGCTGCTTAAATTCCTTTTATTTTCATTTCCTAAGTACTTTCGATCTTTTTCCAAGGTCATCTTCAGGAGTGGAAGTAATACAAAACTATATGTTGTTCATTAATATAAGTATTTATATAAAGTGGTGCGTTGGTATCCATTACCGTTATTTTTTCATTATGCTTTTTAAATGAAAAACGGTTGATATTGCGCTGAGCGTCACATTAGAACGTGAAAAAATTAACCGTTATGGAATTTTATTCGTGAGTATGAACGGATTTTGTTAAAAATGTCTGAAATTTATTCAATCGGACATATATATATATATATATATATATATATATATATATAGAGAGAGAGAGAGAGAGAGAGAGAGAGAGAAATATAAAAGAAGGCTGAAAACAGCCACGCCTAAAGGGTATAGACAGCAAAAAAATATGTGCTCAATACAAAATTCAAAATCGAATATGTAGAGCTAAGCTATTGAAGAAAAGGCTAAAATGCCAACCAAGTTCGCAACCCTGGTTCCGACCATAAGGTCTCCTCAGGCAAGTGGAAGGAGATAGCTATTTGTTATTACTTTTTTCTAAACATCCTTTTTGTGTGTGTGTATGTTTTATGTATTTTCAGATTCAATTGATTTTTTTTTCTTTTTCGTTCTTTTTTAAAAGATTCTTATTTTTTCTTTCTTTGCTATTCACGTCTTTTAAATTTTTTTCTTTTTTTTTACCTTTGTTCTTTTAGATAGATAGATATTAATTCATTTAGATATAAATATAGATAGATAGACAGATATGATTAGACTTAGATAAGGTATATATGAATAAACTGATATATATATATATATATATATATATATATATATATATATATATATATATATATTAATTTAATGAGAACAGACAACTTTAAGGGTCCATGGTTATAATTTATTTCACCAGGGAATTTCTTTTTTCCTGGCTCATCTACTATACCTCCAAGATTTTCATTACTTTCATTAGATAGATAGATAGATAGATAGATAGATAGATAGATAGATAGACTTCCACTTACCTGGGGAAAGCTTACGGTCGAAACCCAGATTTCGACGTTGGCTTATATTTTAACTGTTTCTTAGATATCTTAGCCATACATATTCGATTTTGAATTTAGTATTGAGCATTTTTTTGTTGTCTATACCTTTTAGGTTTTCAGCCTTCCTTTTATATTTCTATGTATCTCTCTCTCTCTCTCTCTATATATATATATATATATATATATATATATATATATACTTGTAAGACTCTTCCTTAAGGAATCAAGTTCTCCGGTCACCGGCGTGTTTGTCTAAAAATGAATACGTCTAAATTCGCCTTCATGGCTTAGTGGTAAAATTTCCGACTGATACCAAATCGATTTCGATTCTGGTTTGAGCCAACCAGGTCTCTAGCCACACTGATGAGCTGTGAAACAGTCTGTCTGTGGATGATAATATATATATATATATATATATATATATATATATATATATATATATATATATATAAGATTAATTTAAATATAGAATAAATAATAATATTAATATAAATATAAAATTTGTTTGATGTTATTTTCAGTACCCAGCCTTCAGTTTCTTACAAGAATTTTTCTGAAATGAAATGTCCGACATCATGCTGACACCTGGAATATCTCCGACAGCCTGTAAAATGTATTGTTCGTGGTCAGGTGTACGACCGGATACTTTGTGGTGACACAGATCCATTCTCACCAATGTGACGATAATCATCAGAAAAGGTTAGATGACTCGGCCGCCTCCTGTCTGAAAACGCAATCTGATACAGCCGTGCAGCCTCGCGTCCATTACCATTCGCGCGGCCATATGCAAAAAATCATATCCACCTGCTCACGATATGGATATGCTGCCATTGTTAAACGGAACACGTCTCTGTTAACTCACGACTATACGCGTTAAACGTTGAAGACAGACGAGACACAAATGTACACGAATGACAAATCTAACCTAGTCTATACAGCAACACAGCTCCATCTACCGTAAACTTTCTTTGAACTTAATAACTAAAAAAACGAAGGATTTGCGGATATATCTTTATATGAACTTTGTCCCTGTTTTGGTGTGCGAATCCCTCCCCTAAAGTTTATAAAAAAAACTCCTTGGACTCCCAAGTTTTCGTTTCGGCGATTTTTTATGTGATTTTTTGAGACGAATTTTTTGGTACGATAACAACTTTTATAACTTGGGGAATAAATTTGGTAATAATTGAAATTAATAGCATCCAGGTGAGCTTTCACTACTGAGAATATGCAAAGTTTTAGGGACTCTCAAATTCCTAAACAAGCCAAAGGCCCAAACTAAGAGACCTCTGCAGGAGCTAGCTTAAATGCTTATATATATATATATATATATATATATATATATATATATATATACGTGTGTGTGTGTGTGTGTATATATATATATATATATATATATATGTGTATATATATATATATATATATATATATATATATATATATATATATATATATATTTGCACATGGGTGTGTTTGAATTGAATGAGTACAATAAGAAAATTTCAAGATAGGTATAAAATCAAAACATAGATGCGCACTGGCCGAAAAAGAGATATTGTGATATATATATATATATATATATATATATATATATATATATATATATATATATATATATAGCGAAACACACAGATAGATAGATAGATAGATAGATTTTGGGCCGTAAACTATAGAAAAGCTATTCAAGTGTAAGAATGCTAAATAGCAAAGTCGGGCCAAATATGAGAAGTTCTTTTCAAAAAAAAGACAAACAAAGGTTACATTTTCAAGTCTTGAATGTCGTCAGAATAAAAAAGACAGGTGCGACTATTTTGTTCTGACAAAGTCCCACACGAAAACAGGATAAAGAAAAAGGAATTAGCATTTTACAATTTACAATTATGTACGTGAATACGTCTATATATATATATATATATATATATATATATATCGACGTATTTATAATGTCCGTATAGATATGTACGCCTGTGTGTGTGTGTGCGCTTACAACTGAGCATTCATTCATTTTTTTTATTAGTATGCCAACACATTTTCTTTCTTTTTTTTTCTTTTTTTTTTTTTTTTTGTTAAGGGGATGTTTAAATCATTTTGTATGAATTAATATAAATACCAGAATACGTGCACAATATCTGCACCAGCCTATCCTTCTCTTCGACTGTTCAAGTAGGTCAGGGTGAAACCCTGGCTCCTGGGTTGTCCGAGAAGGTTTCGGACAAGTTTGTTTTTTTTCCTTGTCGAAGTGAATTTCAACCCAAGTCATATTAACAGCCGTACAATTCGAACTTTTTAAAAATCTTTTATCGCTACAGTCGGTTTAATAATATCCCTGTATTAATAATGACGTCACAGACAAAGAGGGAATTCAAATCGACGGAGTGCTGAGAATGTCAAGGACAGAACATGCAAATAATGTGGAAGTTTTAAACAAAATAGGAGTGGCAAGAGGTAACAGCAAGTTCTATGCTAAGAGTTTCTTCTCTTGCATTTCTCGTTTGTGGGACTCTCTTCCGGCTTCTTGCTTTCCATTCAAGTGTGATCTTCAAAAGTTTTAATGCAATGTCTATCGTTATCTTCTGTCTTCTTAATGTTTGTTCTTTTATTGTTCTCTCTCCTTAATAGTAGTTTTTCTCATATTCTCTAACACTCAGTAATCCTTGCATCCTAGTGGCTTTATTGCCTTTGGATCTTGAAAAATTTAAATGCAATGTCAATCGTTATCTTCTGTTTTCTTAATTTTGGTACTTTTATTGTTCTCTCTCATTAATAATGTTTTTGTTCTCAAAAAATCTAACACTCGGTAACCCTTTGCGTCCTAGTGACTTTATTGCCTTGCTCTGGGGTGAAATAATTTTTTTTTTAAATACCATGAAACCGATACTTATTATGAAGACAGCTTAAATTTCTGGGGAATATAATGAGAAAAAAATCCTGGAGAATCTAACACTTACAGGACATAGTGAAAGGAAGAGAAGCAGGGTGAAACAGCGAGTAAACTACTTAACGAGCTTGTGTGGACGGATAACAGAACAAGGACAAACTGGGATAATAGGTTATTTAGAGCAACAAAAAAAGCAGGATGTTGTGCAGAGAAACGATCGACATAATGTCTATTTATACTTGAATCCATAAGCATACACCGGGTAAGTGATCTATTTTGTGGTGTAGTCTTCGCCTTCTTCAAGGGATGCGGTCAACTTACTCTAGGCCCCACCAACAGGGCTATGGGAAACATGTAGCATAAAATAGGACATGGCAGAAAGAAAACAAATATCAATAATTTTAGCTTAGCCTGGCAGGACACGATATTGGAGCAGCCAGATAGTATTAAACTTAATAATAATGACTTTTGAGAACATTAAGCCACTATAATATTTTTATCTTAATCTACCACAGGACAAACGTAGTTGAGCATGAGGTTAATATGGAAGCAATTAATCTAATTTAGTTATCATGAGTTTAGCTTAATTTGACATAGGTTACAATAGGTAATGAATTTTTTAAAAAGAATGACTTAAAATTACTCGCCGGTATCTTGTATGCGATGTTTTAATGGTAAGGGTAATAGTAATATTAGAAGTTTCCTTATAAGGAAACGTTTAGCATTCATTGACCGAGCAGCCAGAGTTACTTTCGATTGAAATTTATAGAATACTAGAATTTTTTTCAGTTCGAGTCAACGTGTTGAAATCTTCATTGTATTTAGAATTGTTGAAGTTATTGTTAAGATTTTTTGTTGAGATTTACAAACTCTACGTTTCATTCAATTTCGCAAACAAATCGATCAAATTTGTTTCAAAAAATACTTTGACAAAACCCCTATTTCGCGGTTTTTACGTACCCTATTAAAACCAACTGAACTTTCTACCCTCTTAACTGTTCGCACATTTCCCCAAAATTTAGTTTCAATCGGTCAGTATATGAATTTTTGGTAACACGCTCTTTTAAGTATGATCTGTCAAATACCTACCTGGCACAGGGCTCGTCCCTGGGCTGGTGATATCACGGCTAGGACTAGCTTGGACCGGTTCCGGCCTGGACCAGTTTGGACATGCTATGACTAGCTTAGACCAGCTTTTACCAGCTTGGACAAGCTATGATCAGCTAAGACCAGCTTGGATCAGCGGCCCGAGTAAAAACTGACCTTGTGTCACAACCTGACTCAGTGGGGGGGAGTAAATATTAAGGATTTAGTATTGTTGAATTTATCGCTTCCGCTATCCGTTTGAAACTCTCCCTACTGTGCATTATTTTTTACCAGAATTAATATATATAAAAACTTAAAGAAAAGATATAGAAAAAAACAATATTAAATTTTTTATTAAATAATTATTTGTTATTTTAATCAGTAACCGCTTTTAAATAGCCGTTTTTCCTCATTATGTGTCCTAGAATTTTTCGCAACACATGTTGAAGTCCTCGCCTTTTCTAGGTAAATTATATTAATATTATACTAATGTTAGGCAATACCTAATTTTATGTACACTAGACGATTTCGTAAACCAATCGATGAAATTTGAATAAGTTGATTTGTTTTGAAAAATACTTTGACAAAAACTCAGCTTCGCGGTTTAATAATTTCTTTAATTCAATTTAATTTTATAGGACTTCATAGTAAACAATATTTTTTAAGAAAATTTCTTTTTTTTTCCTTTTTAACAGTGAAGAATAAATCGTTATGATTTCTTACTCTTGAGCATGCAACATACAACTGGCCATACGTAAATATTTCTTTCTGGAGCCAAATTCCAATTTTTTTAAGCGTTTGACCTAGTGATTTATTTATAGTTCTCGCAAAAGTAGGGATAAAGTGGATTTTTGTATATAAAAACTTAAAAAAAAAGATATGAAAAAAAATAATGCATTTTTATCAAATAAGTATATGTTGTTTTAATCATTGAATTGTTTTTGAAATATTAAGAGTATTTTGTATGTTAAATAATAAAACTTTTAAATTTTCCATAAAAAGAATGCAAATACAGTATAAGAGACCCGGGTATAAGAGAAACCCGGATATAAGAGAGATTTTCTCTGGTCCCAAATTAGAACCTGTGTTAATGTATATAAAATAGACCAAACCCGGATATAAGAGAAACACGGATATAAGAGACTTCTTCCCGACAACTCTCTTATATCCGAGTTACACTGTATATTGTACTAAGCTATGCACACGAGCAAAACCAACTGTACTTTGTAATCACCCCACCTGTTTGCACTTTTCCCCAAAATTTGGTTTTGATCGGTCAAATTATGTCTATTTTAGAGGGTGTGGTCGATGGACAGATAGACGGACTAACGGAAGTTACAGAATTTTATATATAGATAGATTGATTTGAGAAAAAGAGCTGTATATAGCTAGTTTGATAATTAAAAACATACTAGTTTTATACAATTTTAAGTTCTTTGTGATTCTGTAGTGCCAATCTATAATCTGATGAAAGATTGTCTTCTTTAAGATCTAGAGCATTCATTTGCTTGAAGCCATATTTAATCATTAGAAATTTTTGTAACATGCTGATGTATGGTGAAATCCTTACAATATTCTAGTACCTAAAAAAGAAAATTTGAAATTTTTCTACTACTCTTGAAAACTTCTGTTCATTTGAAACTCTCCCTACTGTGCATTATATTTTACCAGAATGAAATATATAAGAAAAGATATGTAAAAAAAAAATATTTCATTTTTTTTTATTAAATATGTATTTCCTATTTTAATAATTAAAGTGTATTTAAAATATTGAGAGTATTTTGTATGTTAAATAATAAAACTTTTAAATTTTCCATAAAAATGAATGAAAATTTATTGTACTAAGCTATGCACCCTAGTAAAACCAACTGTACTTTTTATTCCCTTACCTGTTCACACTTCTCCCCCAAATTTGGTTTTGATCAGTCAATGTGTGGCTATTTTTGATAGACGGACAGACAGATGGGCAAATGGAAGTCACTGTGTAGATTAAGTGAGGTTCAGATTTTTTTGTGGCAACATTATTTAAGATTTCACCATAAATAAATATGGAGGGTCAAATTTTTTAACTAATGTTATCTTCCCCCACCCCTCAATTTATTGATTTTTTTTAATTAAGTTCACCTCATGCAAGTCAGTAAAGCCACTGAAAACCTCTGTTCATTTGAAACCCTCCCTATTTTGTTTATATTTACAGTGCTACTAATGTGCATTATATTTTACCAGAATTAAATATATATATAAACTTAAAGAAAAGATATACAAAAAAAAATATTGCATTATTTAAAAAAAGTATTTCCTATCTTAATAATTAGAGTGCCTTTAAAATATTGGGAGTATTTTGCATGTTAAATAATAAACTTTTAAATGAAAATATATTGTACTAAGCTATGCACCCTAGTAAAACCAACTGTACTTTGTATCCCCTTACACTTCTCCCCAAAATTTGGTTTTGATCGGTCAATGTATGGCTATTTTAGAGGGTGTGATGAATAGACAGATGGACGGACTAACAGAAGTTACAGAATTTTATATAGAGAGTTCTATTAAAACATTTTTAAACAAAAAATTGGTTTCTCAAATCCAGTAACTCTTTTCAGTACTTATTTTCCTTCCTAATATTTTATTTGAAAAATCGACATGTTTATTACGTCATTATCTTCTCTTTGAGTTACGCATCCTATCCAATTCTGATATTGCTACTTTTAAAAGTCTTCAAGTGGCGTGGTTTCTGTTATGTTGGTAACAGTTCTGTGTTTGGGATTCTTTTGCGCAAGTCCACAATGATTTTTGTCAATACCCCCAGGCTTAGAACTGAAAGTCATTTTTCACCATTGATCTCAGGAAGCGGTTGTATAAAACTAAGAGTTTAGATAATCCTGAACATGTTTAGCGCCATGCATGACACCCATACGAAAGCCTCGTTCTGACAAGACTATTTAAGAACATGCCTCGAGTTTTCAGGTTGTTGTTTTTCTTTTGTAGCAATTTGCGGTGTTGGGTGAAACTGCTTCTGGCAGAGCCTTTTCTATGTTCCCGTTATCTGCACTGCATCTCTGAAATGGCAAGAAGGATGGTCCTCGTGAAGTCACCCAGGCTTCATTCGCTGAAAGTTATTTTTTAACTATATGAGAGCGGTTAAGTACAGCTGCTAGTTTAGATATTTCTGAACGAATTTGGCGCTTGTATGACATCCATATGAAGGTCTCGATATGTCCAAGCTATTTAAGAACGAGCTGTTTAGGTTAGTGTATGGGCTTTGGAGCTATCTAATAATTTAATCTCTACCCAGACACCATAGACTATCATACTTGTTCCTAACTTGAGTGTATAAATGTCTAATATTATTTACTCAAATGTCATGATTACTATTATTACTATTAACAGAAAAAAATACGGACATATTTGAATTTCTGTGAGATTGTTGAATGCTCCAAGGCATGCCTTGTGTTGCAAAAAAAGTTAATAATTTTACTTTGTTATTTTCATAATATTTTTTTTTGTTATTATTAAATACAGATTTTATTGTGACAAGACTCGTGTTCGCATCGAGTGGCGCTAGACATGGCTTTTATTAACACAGAATTTTATAATTTTACTTTGTTATTTTTATAATATTTTTTGTTGTCATTATTAAATACAGATCTTATTGTGGCAAGACGCGTGTTCGCATCGAGTGGCGCTAGACATGGCTTTTGTTAATACAGAATTTCATAATTTTATTTTTTTATTAACATACATTCTTTTACATTTTAGAAATGGAAGCGCTGGGGAAATCCGGTCACAACTAATTTTGCGTGCTAATTCAGCATACGAACTAAACTAAATGTCGCCCGCAGAAACTTACGTCCCGGGGTGGATAGCCCCTTCCGGGTCGGATAATGTATCTAGGTGGTATAGTTACTAAGTCGGCGGAAAATGTGACTCAGAAATTAGAAGCCGAAAAGGAATAGAAAGGGAGATATTTTTCAGTAAGTGAGCAATGTAAGAAGAGAAAGAAAAATACCCTTTTGAAACACAGAAATGACTAAATCTCAGCTAGAGAGAAGTTTAAAGAAGAACGACAACAAGAGGGAAGTTTTAAGAACAACAACAATTAGAGGGAAGTTTTAAGAAGAACGACAACAAGAGAGAAGTTTTAAGACGAACGACAACTAGAGGGAAGTTTTAAGAAGAACGACAACAAGAGAGAAGTTTTAAGAAGAACGACAACAAGATAGAAGTTTTAAGAAGAACGACAACTAGAGGGAAGTTTTAAGAAGAACGACAACTAGAGGGAAGTTTTAAGAACGACAACAAGAGAGAAGTTTTAAGAAGAACGACAATAAGAGAGAAGTTTTAAGAAGAACGACAACTAGAGAGAAGTTTTAAGAACGACAACTAGAGAGAAGTTTTAAGAACGACAACAAGAGGGAAGTTTTAAGAACGACAACAAGAGGGAAGTTTTAAGAAGAACGAAAACTAGAAAGAAGTTTTAAGAAGAACGACAACAAGAGAGAAGATTTAAGAACGACAATTAAAGAGAAGTTTTAAGAAAAACGACAAGAAGAGAGAAGTTTTAGGAAGAACGACAACTAGATAGAGGTTTTAAGAAGAACGACAACAAGAGAGAAGATTTAAGAACGACAATTAAAGAGAAGTTTTAAGAAAAACGACAAGAAGAGAGAAGTTTTAAGAAGAACGACAACAAGAGAGAAGTTTTAAGAAGAACGACAACTAGAGAGAAGTTTTAAGAAGAACGACAACAAGAGAGAAGTTTTAGGAAGAACGACAACAACAGAGAAGATTTAAGAACGACAACTAGAGAGAAGTTTTAAGAAGAACGACAACAAGAGTGAAGTTTTAAGAATAATGACAACAAGAGAGAAGTTTTAGGAAGAACGACAACAACAGAGAAGATTTAAGAACGACAACTAGAGAGAAGTTTTAAGAAGAACGACAACAAGAGAGAAGTTATAAAAAGAACGACAACTAGAGAGAAGTTTTAAGAAGAATGACAACAAGAAGGAAGTTTTAAGAAGAACGACAACTAGAGAGAAGTTTTAAGAAGAACGACAACAAGAGAGAAGTTTTAAGAAGAACGACAACAAGAGAGAAGTTTTAGGAAGAACGACAACTAGAGAGAAGTTTTAAGAAGAACGACAACTAGAGAGAAGTTTTAAGAACGACAACAAGAGAGAAGTTTTAAGAAGAACGACAACAAGAGAGAAGTTTTAAGAAGAACGACAACTAGAGAGAAGTTTTAAGAAGAACGAAAACTAGAAGGAAGTTTGAAGAAGAACGAAAACTAGAGGGAAGTTTTAAGAACGACAACAAGAGAGAAGTTTTAAGAAGAACGACAACAAGAGAGAAGTTTTAAGAAGAACGACAACAAGAGAGAAGTTTTAAGAAGAACGAAAACTAGAGGGAAGTTTTAAGAAGAACGACAACAAGAGAGAAGTTTTAAGAAGAACGACAACAAGAGAGAGAAGTTTTAAGAAGACTGACAACAAGAGAGAAGTTTTAAGAAGAACGACAACAAGAGAGAAGTTTTAAGAAGAACGAAAACTAGAGGGAAGTTTTAAGAAGAACGACAACTAGAGGGAAGTTTTAAGAAGAACGACAACTAGAGAGAAGTTTTAAAGAACGAAAACTAGAAACTTTCAGAGAGAAGTTTTAAGAAGAACGAAAACTAGAGAAAAGTTTTAAGGGAGAGAAGTTTTAAGAAGAACGAAAACAAGAGGGAAGTTTTAAGAAGAACGAAAAACTAGAGGAGAAGTTTTAAGAAGAACTAAAAGAAGAACGACAAGAGAGAAGTTTTAAGAACGACAATTAGAGAAAAGTTTAAGAAGAAAGACAAGAAGAAACGACAACAAGAGAGAAGTTTTAACAAGAGAGAAGTTTTAAGAAACGAAATAAGACAACAAGAGAGAGAGAGAAGTTTTAAGAAGAACGACAACCAGTGAGAAGTTTTAAGAACGACAAGAAGTAAGAGAGAAAGTTTTAAGAAAAACGACAACAAGAGAGAAGACAACGACAGAGAAGTTTTAAGAAGAAGCGAGAGAAGTAGATAGAGGTTTTAAGAAGAACGACAACTAGAGAGAAGTTTTAAGAAGAATAAAAAGAACGACAACTAGAGAGAGAAGAAGAATTAAACTAGAAGAAGTTTATAAAACGACAACAAGAGAGAAGTTTAGAGAGAAGAAGAACGACATCAAGAGAGAAGTTTAAGAAGAACGACAGAGAATTTTAGAGAGAGAAAAGTTTTAAGAAGAACAACAACTAGAGAAGTTTTAAGAATAATGAACACAAGGAGAAGTTTTAAAGAAGAAACAACAGAGAAGTTTTAACTAGAGAGAGAAGTTTTAAGAAGAACGACAACAAGAGAGAAGTTTTAAGAAGAACGACAACTAGAGAAAAGTTTTAAAGAAGAAACAAGAGAGAAGATTTAAGAACGAAGAGAGAAGTTTTAAGAAGAACGACAAGAAGAGAGAAAGTTTTAGAACGACAACTAGATAGACGACAAGAGAGAAGATTTAAGAACGAAAAGAATTAAAAAAACGAGAAGAGAGAAGTTTTAAGAAGAACGACAACAAGAGAGAAGTTTTAAGAAGAACGAAACGAGAGAAGTTTTAAGAGAGACAACAAGAGAGAAGTTTTAAAGAACGACAAGAGTGAAGTTTTAAGAATAATGACAAGAGAAAGTTTTAAAAGAACGAAACAAGAGAGAAGTTTTAGGAAGAAAGAACGACAACAAGAGAGAAGTTTAAAAAGAACGACAACTAGAGAGAAGTTTTAAGAAGAATGACAACAAGAGAGAAGTTTAAGAAGAACGACAACTAGAGAGAAGTTTTTAAGAAGAATGACAACAAGAGAGAAGTTTTAAAAAGAACGACAACTAGAGAGAAGTTTTAAGAAGAACGAAAACTAGACAAGAAGAGAGAGAAGTTTTAAAAAGAACGACAACAAGAGAGAAGTTTTAAGAAGAACGACAACAAGAGAGAAGTTTTAAGAAGAACGACAACTAGAGAAAAGTTTTAAGAAGAACGACAACAAGAGAGAAGAAGTTTAAGAAGAACGACAACAAGAGAGAAGTTTTAAGAAGAACGACAACTAGAGAGAAAGTTTTAAGAAGAACAACAAGAGGGAAGTTTAAGAGAGAAAACAAGAGGGAAGTTTTAAGAAGAACGACAACAAGAGAAAGTTTTAAAAGAACGACAACTAGAGAGAAGTTTTAAGAAGAACGACAACAAGAGAGAAGTTTTAAGAAGAACGACAAATAAGAGAGAACGTTTTTCAAAAGAACGACAAACAAGAGAGAAGTTTTAAGAAGAACGAAGAACGAAAACAAGAGAGAAGTTTTAAGAAGAACGACAACAAGAGAAGATTTTAAGAACGACAAGAAGAGAGAAAGTTTTAAGAAAACGACAAGAAGAGAGAAGTTTTAAGAAGAACGACAACAAGAGAGAGGTTTTAAGAAGAAACGAACTAGACAAATTTAAAGAACGAAAAGAGAGAAAAAAGAACGACAACAAGAGAGAAGAGAAGAACGACAATTAGAGAGAAGTTTTAAGAAGAAACTAGAGAAGTTTTAACAAGAGAGAAGTTTTAAGAAGAACGACAACAATAGAGAAATTTTAAGAAGAACGACAACAAGAGAGAAGTTTTAAGAAGAACGACAACAAGAGAGAAGTTTTAAGAAGAACGACAACAAGAGAGAAGTTTTAAGAACGACAACAAACAGAGAATGAAGAACGACAACTAGAGAGAAGTTTTAAGAAGAACGAGAGAAGACAACAAGAAGAGAAGTTTTAAGAAGAACGACAACTAGAGAGAAGTTTTAAGAAGAACGACAACAAGAGAGAAGTTTTAAGAAGAACGACAACTAGAGAGAAGTTTTTAAGAAGAAACAAGAGAGAAGTTTTAAGAAGAACGACAACAAGAGAGAAGTTTTAAGAAGAACGACAAACTAGAGAGAAGTTTTTTTAGAGAAGAACGACAACAAGAGAGAAGTTTTAAGAAGAACGACAACAAGAGAGAAGTTTAAAAGAACGACAACCAAGAACGACAACTAGAGAGAGAGAAGTTTTAAGAAGAACGAAGTTAAGAAAGAGAGAAGTTTTAAGAAGAACGACAACAAGAGAGAAGTTTTAAGAAGAACGACAACAAGAGAGAAGTTTTAAGAAGAACGACAACTAGAGAAGAAGTTTTAAGAAGAACGACAACAAGAGAGAAGTTTAGAAGAAGAACGACAACAAGAGAGAATGAAGTTTTAAGAAGAACGACAACAAGAGAGAAGTTTTAAGAAGAACGACAACAAGAGAGAAGTTTTAAGAAGAAACGACAACAAGAGAGAAGAAGTTTTAAGAAGAACGACAACAAGAGAGAAGTTTTGGAAGAACGACAAAGAAGAGAGAAGTTTTAAGAAGAACGACAACAAGAGAGAAAGTTTTAAGAAGAACGACAACTAGAGAGAAGTTTTAGAAGAAAACTAGAGGGAAGTTTTTAAGAAGAAAACTAGAGGGAAGTTTTAAGAACGAAAACTAGAGAGAAGTTTTAAGAAGAACGAGAGAAGTTTTACAAGAGAAGAGGGAAGTTTAGAGAGAAGAACGAAAACTAGAGAGAAGTTTTAAGAAGAACGACAACAAGAGAGAAGTTTTTTAAGAAGAACGACAACAGAAGGAGAGAGAAGTTTTAAGAAGAACGAGAGAACAAGAAGAACGAGAGAAGTTTTAAGAAGAACGAAAAACAAGAGAGAAAGTTTTAAGGAAAACTAAGAACGAACGACTAGAGAGAAGAAAGAACGAAACTAGAGAGAAGTTTTAAGAAGAACGACAAAACAGAGGGAAGAGAGAAGAAGAACGAAAAGAGAGGGAAGTTTTTAGAAGAACGAAAACCAGAGAAAGTTTTAAGAAGAACGACAACAAGAGAGAAGTTTTAAGAAGAACGACAACTAGAGAGAAGTTTTAAGAACGACAACTAGAGAGAAGTTTTAAGAAGAATGACAACAAGAGAGAAGTTTTAAGAAGAACGAAACAAGAGGGAAGTTTTAAGAGAGAGAAGTTTTAAGAAGAACGACAACTAGAGAGAAGTTTTAAAGAAGAACGACAAAATAACTTTTTAGAAGAACGACAACTAGAGAAGTTTTAAGAAGAACGACAACAAGAGAGAAAGTTTTAAGAAGAACGACAACTAGAGAGAAGTTTTAAGAAGAATGACAACAAGAGAGAAGTTTTAAGAAGAACGACAACTAGAGAGAGAAGTTTTAAGAAGAACGACAACTAGAGAGAGAGAAGAACGAAACTTTTTAGAAGAACGACAACAACAGAGAAGTTTTAAGAACGACAGCTAGAGAGAAGTTTTAAGAAGAAGAAACAAGAGAGAAGTTTTAAGAAGAACGACAACAAGAGAGAAGTTTTAAGAAGAACGACAACAAGAGAGAAGTTTTTAAGAAGAACGACAACAAGAGAGAAGAACGCAATTAGAAGAAGAAGAACGACAACTAGAGAGAAGTTTTTTAAGAACAAACAAGAGAGAAGTTTTAAAAAGAACGAAAATCAAGAGAGAAGTTTTAAGAAGAACGACAACAAGAGAGAAGTTTTAAAAAGAACGACAACAGAGAGGAAGTTTTAAGAAGAATGACAAACTAAGAGAGAAGTTTTAAGAAGAACGACAAGTTTTAAGAAGAACGAAGAGAGAAGGTTTTAAGAAGAAGACAACTAGAAAGAAGTTTTAAAAGAACAACTAGAGAGAAGTTTTAAGAACGACAACAAGAGAGAAGTTTTAAGAAGAAGAACGACAACAAGAGAGAAGTTTTAAGAAGAACGACAAACAAGAGAGAAGTTTTAAGAAGAACGACAACAAGAGAGAAGTTTTAAGAAGAACGACAACAAGAGAGAAAGTTTTAAGAAGAACGAAAACAAGAGGGGAAGTTTTAAGAAGAACGACAACTAGAGAGAAGTTTTAAAGAACGACAACAAGGAGAAGTTTTTTAAGAAGAACGACAACAAGAGAGAAGTTTTAAGAAGAACGACAACAGAGAGAAGTTTTAAGAAGAACGACAACAAGAGAGAAGTTTTAAGAAGAACGACAACAAGAGAGAAGTTTTAAGAAGAACGACAACAAGAGAGAAGTTTTAAGAAGAACGACAACAAGAGAGAAGTTTTAAGAAGAACGACAACTAGAGAAAGAAGAGACAACTAGAAAGTTTTAAGAAGAACGAAGAGAGAAGTTTTAAAAGAGACAACAAGAGAGAAGTTTTAAGAAAACTAGAAGAAGTTTTAAACAAGAGAGAAAGTTTTAAGAAGAACGAAAACTAGAGGGAAGTTTTAAGAAGAACGAAAACAAGAGGGAAGTTTTAAGAAGAACGAAAACAAGAAGAACAAGAAAAAACTAGAGAAGTTTTAAGAAGAACGAAACTAGAAGAAGTTTTAAGAAGAACGACAACAAGAGAAGTTTTAAGAAGAACGACAACAAGAGAGAAGTTTTAAGAAGAACGACAACTAGAGGGAAGTTTTAGAAGAAGAAACGAGAGAAGTTTTGGAAGAACGAAAACAAGAGAGAAGTTTAAGAAGAACGACAACTAGAGAGAAGTTTTAAGAAGAACGAAAACAAGAGAGAAGTTTTTAAGAAGAACGACAAAGTTTCAAGAAGAGAGAAGTTTTAAGAAGAACGACAAATAAGAGAGAAAAGTTTTTCAAGAACGACAACTAGAGAGAAGTTTTAAGAAGAACGACAACTAAGAGGGAAGTTTTTTAAGAAGAACGACAACTAGAGAGAAGTTTTAAGAAGAACGAAAAACAAGAGGGGAAGTTTTAAGAAGAACGAAACTAGAGAGAAGTTTTAAGAAGAACGACAACTAGAAAAATTTTTAAGAACGACAAATAAGAAAGAAGTTTTAAGAAGAACGACAACAAGAGAGAAGTTTAAGAAGAACGACAACAAGAGAAGAGAACGACAACTAGAGAGAAGTTTTAAAAACGACAACTAGAGAGAAGTTTTAAGAAGAACGAAGAAAAAAGAACGACAACTTTTTAAGAAGAACAACAAGAGGGAAGAAGTTTTAAGAACGAAAACTAGAAGAAGAACGACAACAAGAGAGAAGAAGAACGACAACAAGAGAGAAGTTTTAAGAAGAACGAAACAAGAGAGAACTTTTAAGAAGAACGACAACTAGAGAGAAGTTTTAAGAAGAACGACAACAAGAGAGAAGTTTTAAGAAGAACGACAACTAGAGAGAAGTTTTTAAGAAGAACGACAACTAGAGAGAAGTTTTAAGAAGAACGACAACTAGAGAGAAAGTTTAAGAAGAACGACAACAAGAGAGAAGTTTTAAGAAGAACGACAACAAGAGGGAAGTTTTAAGAAGAACGAAAACTAGAGAAAGTTTTAAGAAGAAGAACGACAACAAGAGAGAAGTTTTAAGAAGAACGACAACAAGAGAGAAGTTTTAAAAAGAACGATAACTAGAGAGAAGTTTTAAGAAGAAACTGAAGTTTTAACAAGAACGACAACAAGAAGAAGTTTAAGAAGAACGACAACTAGAAAGTTTTAAGAAGAACGAAAACCAGAGGAAGTTTTAAGAAGAACGAAAACAAGAGAGAAGTTTTAAGAAGAACGACAAACTAGAGAGAAGTTTTAAGAAGAACGACAACTAGAGAGAAGTTTTAGAAGAACGACAAACAAGAGAGAGAAGTTTTAAGAAGAACGACAACAGAGAGAGAAGTTTTAAGAAGAACGACAACAAGAGAGAAAGTTTTAAGAAGAACGACAACTAGAGAAGAAGAACGAAAACAAGAGGGAAGTTTTAAGAAGAACGACAACAACAGAGAGAAATTTTAAAGAGAAGAACGACAACAAGAGAGAAGTTTTAAGAAGAACGACAACAAGAGAAAGTTTTAAGAAGAACGACAAAACAAGAGAGAAGTTTTAAAAAGAACGACAACAAGAGAGAAGTTTTAAGAAGAACGACAACAAGAGAGAAGTTTTTAAAAGAACGACAACTAGAGAGAAGTTTTAAGAAGAACGACAACAAGAGGAAGTTTTAAGAAGAAACTAGAGAAGTTTTAAGAAGAACGAAACAAGAGAGAAGTTTTAAGAGAAAGTTATAAAAGAACGACAACAAGAGAGAAGTTTTTAAAAGAACGACAACAAGAGAGAAGTTTTAAGAAGAACGACAACTAGAGAGAAGTTTTAAGAAGAACGACAACAAGAGAGAAGTTTTAAGAACGAACGACAAGAGAAGTTTTAGAGAGAAACTAGTTTAAGAAGAACGAAAACTAGAGGGAAGTTTTAAGAAGAACGAAACAAGAGAAGTTTTAAGAAGAACGACAACTAAGAGAGAAGTTTTAAGAAGAACGACAACAAGAGAGAAGTTTTAAGACAACAAGAGAGAAGTTTATCAACAAGAAGAGAGAAGTTTTAAGAAGAACGAAAAACAGAGGAAGTTTTAAGAAGAACGACAACCAGAGAGAAGTTTTAAGAAGAACGACAACAAGAGAGAAGTTTTAAGGAAGAACGAAGAACGAAGAACGACAGAGAGAAGATTTTAAGAAGAACGACAACAAGAGAGAAGTTTTAAGAACGAAAATAGAGGGAAGTTTTAGAAGAACGACAACTAGAGAGAAGTTTTAAGAACGACAAAGTTTTACTAGAGAGAAAGTTTAAGAAGAACGACAACAAGAGAGAAGTTTTAAAAGAAGAAAAATCTAAGAACAAACAAGAGAGAAGTTTTAAAAAGAACGAAAACCAGAGAAGAAGAACGAAAACAAAAGTTTCAAGAAGAAAGTTTTAAGAAGAACGACAACAGAGAGAAGTTTTAAGAAGAAGAGAGAAGTTTTAGGAAGAAAAACTAGAGAGAAGTTTTAAGAAGAACGAAAACAAGAGAGAAGTTTTAGAAGAACGACAACTAGAGAGAAGTTTTTAAGAAGAACGACAAGTTTTAGAAGAACGAAACCAGAAGAACGAAAGAAGAACGAAAACTAGAGGGAAGAAGAAGAACGACAACAAGAGAGAAGTTTTAAGAAGAACAAACAAGAGAGAAGTTTTAAGAAGAACGAAAACTAGAGAGAAGTTTTTAAGAAGAACGACAACAAGAGAGAAAAACTAGTTTTAAGAAGAACGACAACAAGAGGGAGAGAAGTTTTGGAAGAATGAAAACAAGAGAGGGAAGTTTTAAGAAGAACGAGAAGAAAAACTAGAGAAGAACGACAAATTAAGAGAGAAGAAGAAGAACGACAACTAGAGAGAAGTTTTAAGAAGAGCATAAACAAGAAGAAGAACGACAACTAGAGAGAAGTTTTTAGAAGAACGACAACAAGAGAAAGTTTAAGAAGAACGACAACAAGAGAGAAGTTTTTAAGAAGAACGAAAACAAGAGAGAAAGCAAGAAGAAGAACGAAACTAGAGAGAAGTTTAAGAAGAACGACAACAAGAGACAGAAGTTTTAAGAAGAACGACAACAAGAGAGAAGTTTTAAGAAGAACGACAACTAGAGAAGGAAGTTTTAGAGAGAGGTTTTGAAGAACGGAAAACTAGAGAGAAGTTTTAAAAAGAACGACAACAAGAGAAAGTTTTAAGAAGAACGAAAAGAACAACTAGAGAGAAGTTTTGGAAGAATGAAAACAAGAGAAGAATAACAGAGAAGTTTTAAGAAGAACGAGAAGTTTTAGAACGGAAGAGTTTTAAAAGAACGACAACTAGAGAGAAGTTTTAAGAACGACAATTAGAGAAAGTTTTAAGAAGAACGACAACTAGAGAGAAGTTTTAAGAAGAACGACAACAGAGAGAGAGAAGACAAATTAAGAAAGAATGACAACAAGAGAAGTTTTAAGAAAGAACGATGAGAACAAGAGAGAAGTTTTAAGAAGAACGACAACTAGAGAGAAGTTTAAGAAGAACGAAAACAAGAGGGAAGTTTTTGGAAGAAAACTAGAAATCCAGAGAGAAGTTTTAAGAAGAACGACAACAAGAGAGAAGTTTTAAGAAGAACGAAACTAGAGAGAAGTTTAAGAAGAACGAAAACAAGAGAAGAAATTGCCAAGAAGAAATTAAGAAAACAAGAGAGAAGTTTTGGGAAGAACGACAACTAGAGAGAAGTTTTAAGAAGAACGACAACAAGAGAGAAGTTTTAAGAAGAACGACAAATCAGAGAGAAGTTTTTAAGAAGAACGACAAACAAGAGAAGTTTTAAGAAGAACGACAACTAGAGAGAAGTTTTAAGAAGAACGACAACTAGAGAGAAGTTTTAAAAAGAACGAAAACTAGAGGGAAGTTTTAAGAAGAACGAAAACAGAGGGAAGTTTTAAGAAGAAACGACAACAAGAGAGAAGTTTTTAAGAAGAAACGAGAGAAGAACGACAACTTAGAGAGAAGTTTTAAGAAGAACAAAAAGAGAGAAGTTTTAAGAAGAATGACAACAAAGAGAGAGAAGTTTTAAGAAGAACGACAACAAGAGAGAAGTTTTGGAAGAACGACAACTAGAGAGAAGTTTAAGAAGAACGACAAACTAGAGGGAAGTTTTAAGAAGAACGACAACTAGAGGAAGTTTTAAGAAGAACGACAACAAGAGGGAAGTTTAAGAACGACAACAAGAGAGAAGTTTTAAGAAGAACGAAACTAGAGGGAAGTTTTTAAGAAGAACGACAACTAGAGAAAAGTTTTAAGAAGAAACGACAACAAGAGAGAAGTTTTAAGAAGAACGACAACTAGAGAGAAAGCTTGGCAAAGAAACGACAACTAGAGAGAAGTTTTAAAAAGAACGGAAAACTAGAGGGAAGTTTTAAGAAGAACGACAACTAGAGGAAAGTTTTTAAGAAGAACGGACAACTAGAGAGAAGTTTTGGCAAAGAACGAAAATTAGAAAGAAAAGTTTTAAGAAGAACGAAAACTAGAGAGAAGTTTAAGAAGAATGAAAACTAGAGAAATTTTTAAGAAGAACGACAAATAAGAGAGAAGTTTTAAGAAGAACGACAACCAGAGAGAAGTTTTGAAGAAGAACGAAAAACAAGAGAGAAATTTTAAGAAGAACGACAACAAGAGAGAGAAGTTTAAGAAGAACGAAAAACAGAGAAGTTTTTAGAAGAACGACAACCAGAGAGAAGTTTTCTTAAGAAGAACGAAACTAGAGGGAAGTTTTAAGAAGAACGAAACAACGAATAAAACTAGAGAGAAGTTTTAAGAAGAACAAGAACGACAAGAGAGAAGTTAAAAAAAGAACGAAGAACTAGAGAGAAGTTTTAAGAAGAACGACAACAAGAGAAAGTTTTAAGAAGAACGACAACTAGAGAGAAGTTTGAAGAAGAACGAACAACAAGAGAGAAGTTTTAGGAAGAAGAAAATGAAAAGGAAGTTTTAAGAACGACACAAGAGAGAGAAGTTTTTAAGAAGAACGACAACCAGAGAGAAGTTTTAAGAAGAACGACAACAAGAGAGAAGTTTTAAGAAGAACGACAACAAGAGAGAAGTTTTTCTTACGAAGAACAAGAGGGAAGTTTTAAGAAGAAATTAGACAAAAGTTTTAGAAAGTTTTAAGAAGAATAATGACAACAAGAGAGAAGTTTTTAAGAAGAACGACAACAAGAGAGAAGTTTAAGAAGAACGACAACAAGAGAGAAGTTTTAAGAAGAACGACAACAAGAGAGAAGTTTTAAGAAGAACGAAACTAGAGAAAGTTTTAAGAAGAACGAAAACAAGAGAGAAGTTTTTAAGAACGACAACAAGAGAGAAGTTTTAAGAAGAACGACAAATAGAGAGAAGTTTTAAGGAAGAACGAAAAAACTAGAGAGAGGTTTTAAGAAGAATGAAAAGTTTGAGAAGAAGAACGATTTAAGAAGAACGACAGACAAAGTTTTAAGAAGAACGAAAAACAAGAGAGAAGTTTTAAGAAGAACGACAACTAGAGAGAAGTTTTAAGAAGAACGACAACTAGAGAGGAAAGTTTTAAGAAGAACGACAACTAGAGAGAAGTTTTAAGAAGAAATTTGAACAAGAGAAGTTTTAAGAAGAACGACAACTAGAGGAGAAGTTTTAAGAAGAACGACAACAAGAGAAAGAAGTTTTAAGAAGAACGAAAACAAGAGAGAGAAGCTTTGAAGAAGAACGAAAAACCAGAGGGAAGTTTTAAGAAGAACGAAAACTAGAGAGAAGAATGAAACAAGAGAAGTTTTAAGAAGAACGAGAACAAAAAGAGAAGTTTTAAAGAAGAACTACAAGAGAGAAGGTTTTAAGAAGAACGAAAAACTAGAGAGGGAAGTTTAAGAAGAACGACAAATTAGAGAGAAGTTTTAAGAAGAACGACAACAAGAGAGAAAGTTTTAAGAAGAACGAAAACTAGAGAAAGTTTTAAGAAGAACGAAAACTAGAGGGAAGTTTTAAGAAGAACGACAACTAGAGAGAAGTTTTTAAGAACGAACGACAAGAGAGAGAAGTTTTAAGAAGAACGACAACTAGAGAAGTTTTAAGAAGAACGAAACCAGAGGAAAGTTTTGAAGAAGAACGAAAACAAGAGAGAAGTTTTAAGAAGAACGACAACTAGAGAGAAGTTTTTAAGAAGAACGACAACAAGAGAGAAGTTTTGGCAAGAACGAAAACTAGAGAAAGTTTTAGAAGAACGAAAACTACAGGAGAAGGAAGAGAAGAAGAAGAAACAAGAGGGAAGTTTTGGAAGAACGAAAAATGAGAGTTTTTTTCAAGAAGAACAACAACTGAGAGAAGAAGAACGAAAACTGAGGGAAGTTTTAAGAAGAATGACAAAAGAGAGAAAGTTTTAAGAAGAACGACAACAAGAGAAGTTTTTAAGAAGAACGAAAACAAGAGAGAAGAAGAAGAAGAACGACAACAAAGAGAAGTTTTAGAAGAACGACAACAAGAGGGAAGTTTTAAGAAGAACGACAACAAGAGAGAAGTTTAAGAAGAACGACAACAAGAGAGAAGTTTAAGAAGAAACGACAACTAGAGAAAAGTTAAGAAGAACGACAACAAGAGAGAGAAGTTTTTGGAAGAACAACAACTAGAGAGAAGTCTTAAGAAGAATGACAACAAGAGGGAAAGCCAGAAGAACGAGAAAACGAGAAAGTTTCAAGAAGAACGAAACTAGAGAGAGAAAAGAAGAAGAACGAAAACTAGAGGGAAGTTTTAAGAAGAACGAAACTAGAGGAGGGAAAGCGGAAGAAGAACGACAACAAGAAGAAGTTTTAAGAAGAACGACAACAAGAGAGAAAGTTTAAGAAGAACGACAACAAGAGAGAGGTTTTTAAGAAGAAGGAAAATCAGGAAAGAAGTTTTGGGGGGAATGAAAACTAGAGAGAAGTTTTTAAGAAGAACGACAACAAGAGAGAAAGTTTTTAAGAAGAACGACAACTAGAGAGAGGTTTTTAAAGAACGAAAACTAGAGAGAACTTTTAAGAAGAACGCAACAAGAGGAAGTTTTAACGAAACTAGAGAGAAGTTTAAGAAGAACGAAAACTAGAGGGGAAGTTTCTTTAAGAACGACAACTAGAGAGAAGTTTTAAGAAGAACGACAACAAGAGGGAAGTTTTGGAAGAACGACAACTAGAGAGAAGTTTTTAAAGAAGAAGACAACAAGAGAGAAGAAGAAGAACTATTTAAGAACGACAACTAGACGAAAGTTTTAAGAACGACAACTAGAGAGAAGTTTAAAGAAGAACGAAAAACTAGAGGGAAGTTTTAGGAAGAACGAAAACCAGAGGGAAGTTTTAAGAAGAACGACTAGAGAGGAAGATTTTAAGAAGAACGACAACAAGAGAAGAAGTTTTAAAAGAACGAAAACAAGAGAGAAGTCTTTAAGAAGAACGACAACTAGAAAGAGAAGTTTTAAGAAATGAAACCAGAGGGAAGTTTTAAGAAGAATGAAAACAAGAGGGAATTTTTAAGAAGAAAACGACAACAAGAGAGAAGTTTAAGAAGAACGACAACTAGAGAGAAGTTTTAAGAAGAACGACAAAAAGAGAGAAGCCAAGAAGAACGACAACAAGAGGGGAAGTTTTAAGAAGAACGAAAACTAGAGAGAAGTTTTAAGAAGAAACGACAACCAGAGGGTGCTTAGAAGTTTTTAAGAAGAACGACAAAATAGAGAAGTTTTAAGAAGAACGACAACAAGAGAGAAGTTTTTAAAGAACAACAACAAGAGAGGAAGTTTTAAGAAGAAGACAACAAAAGAGAGAAGTTTTAAGAAGAACGAAAACTAGAGAAGATTTAAGAAGAACGACAACTAGAGAGAAGTTTTAAGAAGAACGACAACCAGAGAGAAGTTTTAAGAAGAACGGAAAACTAGAGGGAAGTTTTAAGAAGAACGACAACCAGAGAGAAATTTTTAAGAAGAAACGACAAGAGAGAAGTTTTAAGAAGAACAACAACAAGAGAGAAGTTTTAAAAGAACGACAACTAGAAAGAAGTTTTTAAGAAGAACGACAATTAGAGGGAAAGTTTTAAGAAGAACGAAAACTAATGACAGAAGAGTTTGGGAAGAACGACAACTAGAGAGAAGTTTTAAGAAGAAGGACAACTAGAGAGAAGTTTTTAAGAAGAACGGCAACAAGAGAGAGAAGTTTAAGAAGAACGACAACAAGAGAGAAGTTTTTAAGAACGACAACAAAGAGAAGTTTTAAGAAGAACGAAAACAAGGAAGTTTTAAGAAGAAGAACGACAAGAAGAGAGAGAAGTTTTAAGAAGAACGACAACAAGAGAGAAGTTTTAAGAACGACAAGAAGAGGGAAAGTTCTTAACGAAAAACTAGAGGGAAAGTTTAAGAAGAAATCGACAACAAGAGAGAAGTTAAGAAGAAGTACAACAAGAGAGAAGTTTAAGAAGAACGACAACAAGAGGAAAGTTTAAGAAGAACGAAACAAGAGGGAAGCTTTAAGAAGAACGAAAAACAATAGAGGGAAGTTTTAAGAAGAACGAAAACTAGAGAAAAGCTTTTGAAGAAGAACGAAAACAAGAGAAAAGTTTTAAGAAGAACGAAACAAGAGAGAAGTTTTAAGAAGAACGACAACAAGAGGGAAGCTTTAAGAAGAACGACAACAAGAGAGAAGTTTCAAGAAGAACGACAACTAGAGAGAAGTTTTAAGAAGAAGGAAAACTAGAGGAAGTTTAAGAAGAATGAAAACAGAGAGAAGATTTGAAGAACGACAACAAGAGAGAAGTTTTAAGAAGAACGACACTAGAGAGAAGTTTAAGAATGAAAAACAAGAGAGAAAGTTTAAGAAGAACGACAACTAGAGAGAAAGTTTAAAAAGAACGAAAACTAGAGAGAAGTTTTTAAGAAGAACGACAACAAAGAAAGCTTAAGAACGAACAACAAGAGAGAAGTTTTAAGAAGAACAACAACTAGAGAAGTTTTAAGAAGAACGACAAATAGAGAGAGAAGTTTAAGAAGAACGACAAATAAGAGAGAAGTTTTAAGAAGAACAAACAAGAGAGAAGTTTGTTGACGACAATTAGAGAAAAGTTTTAAGAGAAAGCAAGTTTAAGAGAAGTTTTCAAGAATAATGAAACTAGAGAGAAGTTTTAAGAAGAACGAAAAACTGGAGAGAAGTTTTAAGAAGAACAACTAGAGAGGTTTTAAGAACGACAACAAGAGAGAAGTTTTAAAAAGAACGACAACAAGAGAGAAGTTTTAAGAAGAAATGACAACAAGAGAGAAGTTTTTGGAAGAACGACAACTAGAGAGAAGTTTTAAGAACGACAACTAGAGAGTAAGTTTTTAAGAAGAACGAAACTAGAGAGAAGTTTCAAGAAGAACGACAACAAGAGAGAAGTTTTAAGAAGAGACAAAAGAGAGAGGTTTTATGAGAACGATCAACAAGAGAGAAAAGCTTAGAAGAACGATGCTAGAGAGAAGTTTTAAGAAGAATGACAACAAGATGGAAAAGCTAAGAAGATACCAAGTATAGTTTTAAGAAGAACGACAAATGACAGAAGTTTTTAAGAACGACAACAGACAGGAAGTTTTGGGAAGAAACGACAACAAGAGAAGTTTTTAAGAAGAACGACAACTAGAGGGGAAGTTTTTAAGAAGAACGACAACAAGAGAGAGAAGTTTTAAGATCGGACAACAAACTAGGAAGCTTAAGAATTGAAACCAGAGGGAAAGTTTAAGAAGAACGACATCTAGAGAGAAAGTTTTAAGAAGAACCAAAAATAGAGGGAAGTTTTAAGAAGAACGACAAAATTAGGAGAAGTTTTAAGAAGAACGACAAGAGGAAGTTTTAAAAAGACACAAATAAGAGGGGAAGTTTTAAAAGAACTGAAAACTAGAGATAAATTTTTACATAAACGACAAGAAGAGGGAAAGTTTTAAGAAGAACGATTCAGAGAGAAGTTTTTAAGAAGAAATAAACAGAGGAAGTTTTAAGAAGAACGAAGAACTAGAGGGAAGTTTAAGGAAGAACAAAACTAGAGGAAGTTTTAAGAAGACCGACAACAAGAGAGAAGCTTTGAAGAAGAACGACAGCAAGAGAGATGTTTTAAAAGAACGAAACTAGAGAGAAGTTTTAAAGAACGACAACACGAGAAAAGTTTTAAGAAGAACGACAACTAGAGAGAAGTTTTAAGAAGGACGACAACTAGAGAGAGAAAGTTCTTTAAGAAGAAGGAAAACTAGAGGGAAAGAACGAAACAAGAATTAAAACTAGAGGAAAAGAGCAGAAGAATAAGAACAAGAGAGAAGTTTCAAGAAGAACGAAAGAAGACGGAAGTTTTAAGAAGAACGACAAACAAGAGAGAAGAAGAACGACAACAAGAGGAAGTTTTAAGTAGAACGACAACAAGAGAGAAGTTTAAGAAGATCGAAACAAGAGGGAAAAGTTTTAAGAAGAATTGAAACTAGAAAGTTTCTTGAACTATCATCAAGAGAGAAGTTTTGAAGAACGAAAACAATAGGAAGCTTAAGAAGAACGACAACAAGGGGAAGTTTTAAGAAGAACGACAACTTTTTTAGAAGAACGACAACAAGAGAGAAGTTTTTAAGAAGAACGAAAACTAGAGGAGAAGAAGAATGAAAACAAGAAAGAAACTAGAGAGAAGTTTTAAGAAGAACGACAACAAGAGAGGAAAGTTTAAGAAGAACGACAACAAGAGAGAAGTTTTAAGAAGAACGACAACTAGAGAGAAAGTTTTAAGAAGAACGACAAATAGAGAGAAGTTTTAAGAAGAACGACAACAAGAGAGAAGTTTTAAGAAGAACGAAAACTAGAGGAAGTTTTAAGAAGAATGACAACAAGAGGGAAGTTTTAAGAAGAACGACAACAAGAGGGAAGTTTTAAGAATGAAAACAAGAGAGAAGTTTAAGAAGAACGACAACAAGAGAGGTTTTAAGAAGAATGACAACAAGAGAGGGAAGGAAGAAGAACGACAACAAGAGAAGTTTTAAGAAGAAACAACAAGAGAAGTTTTAAGAAGAACGACAACCAGAGAGAAGTTAAGAAGAACGAAAAACTAGAGGGAAGTTTTAAGAAGAACGACAACAAGAGAGAAAAGTTTTAAGAAGAACGACAACAAGAGAGAAGAGAGGTTTTAAGAAGAACGAAAACTAGAGGAAAGTTTTAAGAAAATGACAACAAGAAGAAGTTTTAAGAAGAACGACAACCAGAGAGAAAGTTTTAAGAAGAACGAAAAATAGAGAGAAGTTTTAAGAAGAACGACAACAAGAGAGAAGTTTTAAGAAGAACGACAACAAGAGGGAAGTTTTAAGAAGAACGACAACAAGAGAGAAGTTTTAAGAAGAACGACAACTAGAGGGAAGTTTTAAGAAGAAACGACAACTAGAGAGAAGTTTAAGAAGAACGAAACTAGAGAGAAGTTTTAAGAAGAACGACAACAAGAGAGAAGTTTTAAGAAGAACGACAACAAGAGAGAAGTTTTAAGAACGACAACCTAGAGAGAAGTTTAAAGAAGAAGGGAAGAAGAAGAACGACAACAAGAGAGAAGTTTTAAAAAGAACGAAAATCAGAGGGAAGTTTTTAAGGAGAACGAAAACCAGAGGGAAGTTTTAAGAAGAACGACAACTAGAGAGTTTAAGAAGAACGACAAATAGAGAGAAGTTTTAAGAAGAAGGAAACCAGAGGGAGGTTTAAGAAGAACGAAAATAAGAGAAAGTTTGAAGAAGAACGAAAACTGAGAGAACTTTTAAGAAGAAACGAAAACAAGAGAAGAATCAAATTTGAAGAAGAATGAAAAACAAGACGGAAGTTTAAAAAGAACGACAACAAGAGAGAAGTTTAAGAAGAACGACAACCAGAGAGAAGTTTGAAGAAGAACGACAACAAGAGAGAAGCTTTAGGAAGAACGACAACAAGAGAGAAGTTTTAAGAAGAACGGACAACTAGAGGGGAAAAGTTTCTGGGAAGAACGACAACAAGAGAAGTTTTAAGAAGAACGAAACCAGAGAAGTTTTAAGAAGAACGACAAGAGAGAAATTTTAAGAAAGAACGAAACAAGAGGGAAGTTTTAAGAAGAACGAAAACTAGAGGAAGTTTGAAGAAGAACGAAAAACTGAGAGGAAGTTTTAAGGAAGAACGACAACAAGAGGAAAGTTTAAGAAGAACCAATGAGAAGAGAGAAGACTGACAAGAGAGAAGAACGACAACGAGAGAAGTTTTTAAGAAGAACGATACCAGAGAGAGAAGTTTTAAAAGAACGAAACTAGAGGGGGAAGCTGAGAAGAATGACAACAAAATGGAAGTTTTAAGAAGAAACGACAACTAGAGAGAAGTTTTAGAAGGCGAAAACCAGAGAGGTTTTGTAAGAACGACCAGAGAAGAGGATTTAAGAAGTTTTGCAAGATAGAAGTTTTAAGAACAGAAAGAAAACCAGAGAAGTTTTAAGAAGAACGACAACCAGAGGGAGAAGTTTAAGAACGAAAACCAGAGGGAAAGTTTAAGAAAGACAACTAGAGAGAAGTTTTAAGAAGAACGACAAACAAGGGAAGTTTAAGAACAACGACAACAGAGAAGTTTTAAGAAGAACGAAACGAGAGGGGAAGTTTTAAGAAGAATCCACAACTAGAGAGAAGTTCTTTTTAAGAAGAACGAAACCGGAGGGAAGCCAAGAAGAACTATCAACAAGAGAGAATTTTTAAGAAGAACGACAACAAGAGAGAAGCGAAAAGAACGAAAACTAGAGGGCCTTTTTACAAAGAACGAGGGGAAGTTTACAAGAACACAACCAGAGAAGTTTAAGAAGAACTGAAAAACTAGAGGGAAGTTTAAGAAGAAGGAAACAAGAGGGAAGTTTTAAGAAGAACAAAAACTAGAGAGAACTTTTAAGAAGAACGACAACAAGAGGGAAGTTTCAGAAGAACGACAACAAGAGAGAAGTTTTAAGAAGAATGAAAACAAGAGGAAGTTTAAGAAGAAAATCAGAGGGAGTTTTTAAGAAGAACGAAAATAAGAGAAAGTTTTAAGAAGAACGACAAAAAGAGAGAAGTTTTTAAGAAGAACGGAAAACTAGAGAAGTTTTAGAAGAACGGACAAAAGAGAGAAGTTTTAAGAAGAAAGAGAATGACAACAAGAGAGAAGTTTTAAGAAGAATGAAAAATAAGAGGGAAGTTTTAAGAAGAACGACAACAAGAGGAGAAGTTTTAAGAAGAACGACAACTAGAGAGAAGTTTTAAGAAGAATGAAAACAAGAGAAAGTTTTAAGAAGAACGACAACAAGAGTTTTAGAATTAAAACTTTTTAAGAAGAACGACAACAGAGAGAGAAGTTTTAAGAAGAACGAAAACAAGAGAGAAGTTTAAGAAGAACGACAACAAGAGGAAGTTTTAAGAAGAATGAAACAAGAGGGAAGTTTTAAGAAGAACGACAAACTAGAGAGAAGTTTTAAGAAGAACGACAACTAGAGAAGTTTTAAGAACGACAACAAGAGGAAGTTTTAAGAAGAACGACAACAAAGAGAAAAGAGAGAAGAACGAAAAAAAGAGGGAAGTTTTAAGAAGAACGAAACTAGAGAGTTTTAAGAAGAAGAACGACCAGAGGAAAGTTTTGAAGAACGAAAACTAGAGAGAAGTTTTAAGAAGAACGACAACAAGAGGAAGTTTTAAGAAGAACGACAACAAGAGAGAAGTTTTAAGAAGAACGACAACAAGAAAGAAGCAAGAAGAACGAAACAAGAGAAGCCAAGAAGAATGACAACAAGAGAGAAGTTTTAGAAGAACGACAACGAAGTTTAACAAGAATTAAAACCAGAGGGAAGTTTTAAGAAGAACGAAAAAAGAGAAGTTTTAAGAAGAACGACAACAAAAGAGAAGTTTTAAGAAGAACAACCAGACAAATTTGGAAGAGAGAAAAGTTTTAAGAAGAACGACAACAAGGGGGAAGTTTTAAGAAGAACGAAAACAGAGAGGGAAGTTTTAAAACGACAACAACGAAGTTTTAAGAAATAATCCAAAAACTGAGGGAAGTTTAAGAAGAACTAGTAGAGGAGAGAAGTTTGGAAGAACTTGAAACTGAGAGAAGTTTTAGAAAGAACGAAAACTAAGAGGGAGAAGTTTTAAGAAGAACGACAACAAGAGAGAAGTTTAAGAAGAAACGACAACAAGAATGTTTCAAGAAGAACGACAACGAGAGAGAAAGTTTTGCGAAGAATGACAAATACATGGAAGTTTTAAGAAGAAATCAATCAACTAGAGGAGAAGTTTAGGAAAAGAACGAAAATCAGAGGAAGTTTTGCAGAAGAACGACAAATAAGAGAGAAGTTTTAAGAACGACAAACAAGAGAGAAATTTTAGAAGAAATCGAAAACCAGAGAGAAGTTTTTTAAGAAGAACGACAACAAGAGGAAAGTTTTAAGAAGAACGACAACTAGAGAGGTTTTAAGAAGAAATGAAACTAGAGGAAAGTTTTAAGAACTACAACAAAGAGAGAAGTTTTACACAACGACAACAAGAATAGACTTGAGAACTTAAAGAACGAAACTAGAGGGAAGTTTGAAGAATGAACCAGAGACCAGAGAAGAACGAAAACTGAGGAAGTTTTGACCGGACAACAAAATAGAATGGAAAACGACAACAGAGGAAGCTTTTAAGCCAACGAAACCAGAGGAAGTTTTAAGAAGAACGAAACCAGAGAAGTTTAAGAAGAAACGAAACAAGAGGGAAGTTTTAAGAAGAACGAAACTAGAGGGAGTTTAAGAACGACTATAATTAGAGAAAGCGAAAAGAAGAACGACAACTAGGAGAGAAGTTTTAAGAAGAACGACAACAAGAGAGAAGTTTTGAAGAAGAACGAAAACTAGAGGCAAGTTTTAAGAATAACGAAAATTGGAGGCAAGTTTTAAGAAGAAGACAATAGAAGCCACAACAAGAGGGAACGAAATTGAGAAGAACGAAAACAAAGAGGAAGTTTTGAAGAACGACAACAGGAGAGAAAGTTTAAGAAGAACGAAAACCAGAGGGAAGTTTTAAGAAACTAGAAACTAAGAAGAACGGAGAGATGTTTTTAGAAGAATGAAACAAGAGAGAAAGTTTTAAGAAGAACGACAAATACGTTTAAGAAGAACGACACCAGAGAAGCTTTAAAAAAAACGACAACCAGAGAGAAGTTTTGCGAAGAACGACACAAGAGAAAGTTTTAAGAAGAATTAAACTTAGAGAGAATTTTAAGAAGAATCGAAAACAAGAGAGAAGTTTAAGAAGAATACAAACAATAGAGAAGCTAAGTTTTAAGAAGAACGCCAGAACGAGAGAGAAGTTTAAGAAGAAGAACGAAAACTAGAGGGAAGTTTTAAGAAGAACGACAAAAGAGAAGTTTAAGAAGAAACAACTAGAGAGAAGTTTAAGAAGAATTGAAAACTAGAGAGAAAGTTTTTTAAGAAGAAGGAAAAAGAGAGGAGTTTCAAGAAGAACGACAACAAGAGAGAAGTTTCTAAGAAGAACGACAACTAGAGAGAAGTTTAAGAAGAATGAAAACAAGAGAAGTTTTAAGAAGAACGACAACAGGGGAGAAGTTTTTGAAGAACGAAAACAAGAGAGAAGTTTTAAGAAAAACGACAACAAGAGAGAAGCCAAGAAGAAGGGCAAATCAGGGAAGTTTTATGAAAAATTAAAACAAGAGAAAGGCCTAAGAAGGGACAACAAGAGAGAAGTTTTAAGAATTAAAAACTACAACAATAGAGAGAAGCTTTAAAAGAACGACAACAATAGAGAAGTTTTAAGAAGAACGACAACAAGAGGGAAGTTTTAAGAAGAACGAAAAGAGGGGAAGTTTTAAGAAGAACGAAAAACTAGAGAGGAAAAGAAGAACGAAAACCAGAGAAAAGTTTTAAGAAGAACGAAAAACTAGAGGAAGTTTTAAGAAGTTTGAACGACAACAAGAGAGAAGTTTTAAGAAGAACGACAACAAGAGAGAAGTTTTGGCAGAACGACAACAAGAAAGAACGAAAAAGAAAGTTTTTAAGAAGAACCTAGAGAGAAGTTTTAAGAAGAATGACAACAAAATGGAAGTTTTTGGTGAAGAACGACAACAAGAGGGAAGTTTTAGAAGAACGACAACAAGAGAGAAGTTTTAAGAAGAACGACAGCAAGAGGAAGTTTTAAGAACGAAAAGAAAAGAGAAATTTAAGAAGAAAGACAACTAGAAGTTTTTAAGAACAACGGACAAAACTAGAGTAGTTTTAAGAACGCCAACTAGGGGAAGTTTAGAAGAACAAAACAAAGGAAGTTTTGAACGAAAGAACGACAAGAACGACAACTGGAGGGATGTTTTGAAGAACGACAACTGGAGAGAAGTTTAAGAAAGAACGACAACTATAGGGAAGTTTTAAAGAAGAACGACAACTAGAGAGAAGTTTTAAGAAGAACGAAAACTAGAGGGAAGCCAAGAAGAACGACAACAAGAGAGAAGTTTTAAGGAAGAACGACAACAAAGAGAGAAGTTTAAGAAGAACGAAAACTAGAGGGTGTTTTAAAGGGGAACGACAACAAGAGAGAAGTTTTAAGAAGAACGACAACCAGAGAAGTTTAGAAGAACAAAAAACTAGAGGGAAGTTTTAAGAAGAACGACAACAAGAGAGAAGTTTTACAAGAACGACAACAAGAGAGAACTTTTAAGAAGAACGACAACAAAGAGGAAGTTTTAGAAGAACGACAACTATAGAGAAGTTTTAAGAAGAACAAAACTAGAGGAATTTAAGAAGAACGAAAACCAGAGGGAAGTTTTGAAGAAGAACGAAACCAGTTTAGAGAAGTTTTGCAGAACAACGACAACTAGAGAGAAGTTTTAAGAAAATGAAACAAGAGAGAATTTTAAGAAGAACGACAAAAAAGAGGACGTTTTAAGAACGACAATTAGAGAGTTTAAGAAGAACGACAACTAGAGAGAAAAGTTTTAAGAAGAAGGAAAACTAGAGAAGTTTTAAGAAGAACGGACAACAAGAGAGAAGAAGGGCAAGAAAACGAAAACTGAACGGAAGTTTTCAGAAGAACGACAAATAGGGGAGAAGTTTTAAGAGAACGACAATAAGAGAGAAGTTTTAAGAAACGACAACAAGTGAGATGTTTTAAGAAGGGAAACAAAGAGGGAAGTTTTAAGAAAAAACGAAAACAATACGGAAGTTTTAAGAAGAACGACAACTAGAGAGTACCTGAAGAACGACAACTAGAGAAGTTTTAAGAAGAACGACAAACAATGGGGAAGTTTTGGAACGACACAAGAGGAAGTTTTAAGAACGAAAACTGAGGAAGTTTTTAAGAACAACGAAAACTAGAGAGAAGTTTAAGAACGACAACAAGAGAAAGTTTTAAGAAGAAACGAAACTAGAAGGAAGTTTTAAGAAGAACGAAAAAGAGGGAAGTTTTGAAGAACTACCAACAGAGTTTTAAGAGAGAAGTTTTAAGAAGAACGAAAACTAGAGAGTTTTAAGAAGAACGACAACAAGAGAGAGAAGTTTTAAGAAGAATGAAACAAGACGGAAGTTTTAAGAACGACAACTAGAGAATTTTTAAGAAGAACGACAACTAGAGAGAAGTTTTAAGAAAACGACAACAAGAGAGAAAGGTTTAAGAAGAACAAAATAAAGAGAGAAGTTTTAAGAAGAATTAAAACCAGAGGGAGGGAAAGAAGAACGACAACAGAGAAAAGTTTAAGAAGAACGACAACTAGAAGAACAGAGAACGAAAACTAGAGGAAATAAGAAGAACGACAACAAGAGAGAAAGCAGAAGAATGACAACAAGAGAGAAGTTAAGAAGAACGAAAACTAGGGAAGTTTTTTAAAAGAACTAAATTAGAGAGAGTTTTAAGAAGAACGAAAAACTAGAGAGAAGTTTAAGAAGAACGAAAACCAGTGGGAAGTTTTAAGAAGAACGACAACAAACCAGGAGAAGTTTTCTAATAACGACAAACTGGGAGAAAGTTTTAAGAACGAAATCTGACAAGAAAGAAGTTTTAAAAGAACGACAACAAGAGAGAAGAAGCTTTTTAAGTACAAACGAAAACTGATGGGAAGTTTAAGAAGAACGACAAAAGAGAGAAGTTTTAAGAAGAACGACAACTACAGAGAGAGGTTTCAAGGAAGAACGACAACCAGAGAGAAGTTTTAAGAAACTTAAACAAGAGAGAGAAATTTAAGAGGGGAAAGACAAACCAGACGGGAAGTTTTAGGAATGACAAATATAGAGAGAAGTTTTAAGAAGAAGGAAACCAGAAAGCTGTAAAGAACGAAAATTAGGGAAGTTTTTTTGAATCCAACAAGAGAAGTTAAGAAGAACGATAACTGAGATGGGAAAGTTTTTTAAGAAGAACTACAACAAGAGAGAAGTTTAAGAAGAACGAAAACTAGAGAGAAGTTTTTAAGAACGATAACAAGAGAAGCGAAGAACACAACAAGAAGGAACGAAATTAAAATCAGGAAGTCAACAAGAGAGAAGACTAAGAAGAACACAAAATAGAAATTTTAAGAAGAACGACAAACAAGAGAAGAATTTTGAATTTTTAAAATCCAGAGGAGGAAGTTTTTAAGAAGAACGAAAACAAGAGGGAAGTTTTAAGAAGAACGAAAACCAGAGGAAAGTTTTAAGAAGAACGAAAAACTAGAGAAGTTTTAATCCAACGAAACCAGAGGGAAAGTTTAAGAAATCCAAAACCAGAGGGAAGTTTAAGAAAACGACAACAAGAGAGAAGAAGGAAAAGAAACGACAACACGTAGAGCGTTTTAAGAAGAACGACAAATAAGAGAAGTTTTAAGAAGAACGACAACAAGAGAAAAGTTTAAGAAGAACGACAACTAGAGAGAAGTTTTAAGAAGAACGAAAATTAGAGGGAAGTTTTAAGAAGAACGACAAGAAGAGAGTTTTAAGAAGAAAGACTTAGAGAGAAGAAGAAGAACGAAACTAGAGGAAATTAAGAAGAACGACAACTAGAGGGGAAAGTTTACATAAGAAACGACAAAGAGAGAAGTTTTAAGAAGAACGAAACAAGAGAAGTTTTAAGAAGAACGAAAACTGGAGGGAAGTTTTAAGAAGAACGAAAACAAGAGAGAAGTTTTTAAGAAGAACGAAATCAGAGGGAAGTTTTAAGAAGAACGACAACTAGAGAGAAGTTTTAAGAAGAAACGAAAACCAGAGAGAAGCTTAAGAAGAACGAAAACTGAGGGAAGTTTTTTAAGAAGAACGAAAACAAGAGGGAAGTTTTTAAGAAGAATGAACAGCACGAGAGATGTTTCTAAGAATGACAACAAGAGAGAAGTTTTAGAAGAACGACAACAGAGAGAAGTTTAAGAAGAATGACAATAATACGGAAGTTTTAAGAAGAAAAACTAGAACGAGTTAAACGAGAGAGAAGTTTAAGAAGAACGATAACAAAGAGAAGATTTAAGAAGAAACTAGAACAAGAAGAAGTTTTTAAGAAGAACGACAACAAGAGGGAAGTTTCAAGAACGACATCTAACTTTTAGAAGAAAAAACTAAAAGTTTTAAGAAGAACGAAAAACAGAGGAAGTTTAAGAAGAAACGAAAATTCAGAGGGAAGTTTTAAGAAGAACGACAACAAGACGGAAGTTTTAAAAAAAAACGACAACTAAGAGAGAAGTTTAAGAAGAATGAAAACTAGAGAAGTTTAAGAAGAACGAAACTAGAGGAGTTTTAAGAACGACAACTAGAAAAGAAGTTTTAAGAACGACAATTAGTGAAGTTTTAAAAGAACGACAACTAGAGAGAATTTTCAAGAAGAACGACAACAAGAGAGAAGTTTTAAGAACGACAACTAGAGAGAACAAGATCGAAAAGAAGAATGAAGAACAAGAGAGAGAAGAAAAGAACGACAACAAGAGAAGTTTTAAGAAGAATGAAAACTAGAGGGGAAGTTTTAAGAAGAACGAAAACAGAGAAAGTTTAAGAAGAACGACAACTAAAGGGAGTTTTTAAGAAGAACGACATAAGAAATAAGTTTTAAGAAGAATGGAAGAAGGTGACAAGAGAGAAGTTTGAATGAACGACAACAAAGAGAGAAGTAAAAGACAACTAGAACGAGAACGACAATTAGAGAAGTTATAAAGAACGACAACGAGGAGAAGTTTTTCAGAAGAATGACATCAAGATGGAAGATTTAAGAAGAACGACAACAAGAGAGAAGTTTTAAGAAGACCGACAACAAGAGAGAAGACAACAAGAGCAAGTTTTGAAAGAACGACAACAAGAGAGAAGTTTTAAGAAGAACGAAAACTAGAGGAAGTTTTAAGAACGAAAACTAACAGAGAGAAGTTTTTAAGAACGACAATAAGAGAGAAGTTTTGGATTTTAAGAAAGAACGACAACAAGAAAATTTTAGAAAGTAGACAACAACAATACGAGTTTAAAAGAACGACAACGAATTTTTAACAAGATCAAAAAAACTAGAGAGAAGTTTTAAGAAGAATGACAACAGATGGAAGTTTTAAGAACGAAAACTGGAGAGAAAGTTTTAATAAGAACGACAACAGAGAGAACGACAACAAGAAGTTTTAAGAAGAAAACTAGCAAAGTTTTAAGAGAACGACAACAGAAAAGTTTTAAGAAGAACGAAAATCAAGGGAAAGTTTTAAGAACGACAAAACAAGACGGAAGTTTTAAGAAGAACGAGAAATAGAGAGAAAGGAAAACTGGGGAAGAAGAACGACAACTAGAGAGAAGTTTAAAAGAACGAAAACAATAGGGAAGTTTTAAGAAGAACGACAACAAAGAGAAGTTTTTAAGAAGGACGAAAACAAGTCGAAGTTTTAAGAAGAACGACAACAAGAGAGAAGTTTTTAGAAGAACGACAACAAGAGAAGTTTTAAAACAACAAAACTAGAGAGAAGTTTAAGAAGAACGAAAACAACAGGGAAGTTTAAGAAGAACGACAACAAGAGAGTTTTAAGAAGAACGACAACTAGAGAGCAAGAGGAGTTTAAGAAGAACGAAACAAGAGGGAAGTTTTAAGAAGAACGAAAACTAGAGGGAAGTTTTAAGAAGAACGAAACTGAAGTTTAAGAAAAGAACGAAAACTAGAGGAAGTTTTAAGAAGAACGAAAACTAGAGGAAGTTTTAAGAAGAACGACAACAAAGAGAAGTTTTAAGAAGAACGACAACAAAGAGAGAAGTTTAAGAAGAACGAAAATTCACAGGGAAGTTATAAAAAGAACGAAAAACTAGAGGGAGAGTTTTAAGAAGAATGACAACAAGATGGAAGTTTAAGAAGAACGACAACAAGAGGAAAGAAGAACGACAACAAGAGAGAAGTTTTAAGAAAGAACGACAAATAAGAGAGAAGTTTTTGAAGAACGAAAACAAGAGAGAAGATGAAGAACAGACAACTAGAAAGAAGTTTTAAGATGAACGACAACAGAGAGAGAAGTTGAAAGAAGAACGAAAACTAGAGAAGCTTTAAGAAGAATGACACTTTAAGAGAACGACAGCAAGAGGAAGTTTTAAGAACGACGACAACAGAGAAGTTATAAAAAAGAAGAACGACAACTAGAAGAGAAGAATGACAACAGATTTTAAGAAGAACGACAACAAGAGAGAAGTTTTAGGAAGAGAACTAGAGAGAAGTTTTAGAGGGAAGTTTTAAGAAGAACGACAACAAGAGTTTTAAGAGAACGTCAGCAAAGGAGAAATTTTAAGAAGAACGAAAACTAGAGGGAAGAAGAAGAACGAAACAAGAACGAAAAAGAAGAACGGAAGAGGGAAGTTTTAAGAAGAACGAAAACTAGACGGAAGCTTAAGAAGAACGACAACAAGAGAGAAGTTTTAAGAAGAATGACAAAGAAGAGAGAAGTTTTAAGAAGAACGACAACAAGAGAAGATTTTGAAAACGACACAACTAGAGAAGTTTAGAACGACAATTAGAGGGAGAAGTTTTAAGAACGACAACTAGAGAGATTTTTAAGAAGAACGACAACTAGAGAGAAAGTTTTTAAGAACGACAACAAGAGAGAAGTTTTTAAGAAGAACGACAACAAGAGAGAATTTTTAAAAAGAACGAAACTAGCGGGAAGTTTAAGAAGAATGACAAAGGAAAGGATTTTAAGGAAAAACGACAACAAGAAGAACGACAACTAGAGAGTTTTGAAACGAAAACTGGGGAAGAAGAACGACAACTGAGAGAGAGTTTTAAGAAGAACGACAACTAGAAATAAGTTTTAAGAAGAATGAACGACAACAAGAGAGAAGTTTTTAAGAAGAATGACAAAGAGAGAAGTTTTAAGAAAGAACGATAACAAGAGAGAAGTTTTAAAAACGAACGACAAACGACAGAGAAAGTTTTAAGAAGAACGACAACAAGATGGAAAAAGTTTTAAGAAGAACGACAACAAGAGAGAAGTTTAAGAAGACCGACAACAAGAGAAGTTTTAGGAAGAACTATCAACTAGAGAGGTTTTAAGAAGAACAAAAAACTAGAGGGAAGTTTTAGGAAGAACGACAACAACAGAGAAGTTTTAAGAATGACAACCAGAGAGAAGTTTAAGAAGAACACAACAAGAGAGAAGTTATAAAAGGAACGACAATTAGAGAGAAGTTTTTAAGAAGAATGACAACAAGATGGAAGTTTAAGAAGAACGACAACAAGAGAGGTAAAGTTTTAACAAGAACAACCAGAGAGAAAGTTTAAGAAGAATGCAAAGCAGAGTGGGAAGTTTTAAGAACGAAAACTAGAGGGAAGTTTAAGGAACGACAACAAGAGAGAAGTTTTAAGAAGAACGACAACTGAGGGAAGAAGTTTTAAGAAAAGAACGACAACTAGAGGAAGTTTAAAAGAACGACAACAAGAGAGAAGTTTAAGAACGAAAATTGGAAGGAAAGTTTAAGAAGACTGACAACAAGAGAGAAGTTTTAAGAAGAACGACAGTAGAGAAGTTTTAAAAGAACGAAAACTAGAGAGAAGTTTAAGAACGACAACAAGAGGGAAGTTTTAAGAACGACAGCAAGAGGAGAGTTTTAAGAAGAACGAAAATAGAGAGAAGTTTTAGAAGAACGAAAACGACAACAAGAAGAACGAAAAGATTTAAGAAGAATGACAATTAAGAGAAAGTTTTAAGAAGAACGACAAGAAGAGAAGTTTTAGGAAGAACGACAACTACGGGAAATTTTTAAGAAGAACGACAACAAGAGAGAAAGTTTTAAGAAGAACGACAACAAAAGAAAGTTTTTAAGAAAACGACAATTAAAAGAACGAAAATTTTAAGAAAAAAATTCAGAGGGAAAAGAAGAACGAAAATTAGAGGGAAGTTTTAAGAAACAAGAACGGACAACAGAGAGAAGTTTTAAGAAGAACGACAACTAGAGAGAAGTTTTAAGAAGAACGACAACAAGAGAGAAGATTTAGGAAGAACGACAACAGAAACAAGAAGAAACGATTTAAAGAAGAACGACAACTAGAGAGAAGTTTTAAGAAGAACGACAACAAGAGAAGTTTAAGAACGACAACAGAGAGAAGTTTTAGGAAGAATGACAACAAGAGGGGAAGTTTTAAAAGAACGACGACAGGAGAGAAGTTTTAAGAAGAACGACAAATTCAGAGACAAGTTTAAGAAGAACGACAATAAGAGATAAGTTTTTAAGAAGAATGACAACAAGGGAGAAGTTTTAAGAAGAATGACAACAAGAGAGGAAGTTTTAAGAAGAACGACAACTAGAGAGAGGTTTTAAGAAGAAGGAACTAGAGGGAAGTTTTAGAAGACAACAGAGAGAAGTTTTAAGAAGAACGACAACAAGAGAAGTTTTGGGAAGAACGACACCAGAGAGAAGAAGAAGAAGGAAAACTAGAGGGAAGTTTTAAGAAGAACGACAACTAGAAGTTTTTAAGAACGACAACAAGAGAGAAGTTTTAAGAAGAACGACAACAAGAGAGAAGTTTAAAAGAAGGTGACAACTAAGAAGAATGACAACAAGATGGAAGATTTAAGAAGAACGACAACTAGAGAGAAGTTTTAAGAAGAACAAAACAGGAGAGAAGTTTTAAGAACTGACATAGAGAGAGGTTTTAAGAAGAACGACAACAAGAGAGAAGTTTTAAGAAGAACGACAACAGAGAGAAGTTTTAAGAAGAACGAAAACTGAGGAAGTTTTTAAGAAGACTGACAACAAGAGAGAAGTTTTAAGAAGAACGACAACAAGAGAGAGAAGTTTTTAGAAGAACGAAAACTAAAGGGAAGTTTTAAGAAGAACGACAACAAGAGAGAAGTTTAAGAAGAACGACAACAAGAGGGAAGTTTAAAGAAGAACGAAAACTAGACGGAAGTTTTAAGAAGAACGACAACTAGAGAGAAGTTTTAAGAAGAACGACAACAGAGAGAAGTTTTTTTAAGAAGAACGACAAGAAGAGAAGTTTTTAAAGAAGAACGATAAAAGAAGAACGACAACAAGAGGGGAAGAAGAACGAAAATTTTAAGAAGAACGAAAACAAGAGAAGCTAAGAAGAACGAAAAATTTTTAAGAAGAACGAAAACTAGAGGGAAGTTTCAAAGAACGAAAACTTTTAAAACGACAACAGAGAGAAGTTTTAAGAACGACAATTAAGAAGAACGACAACGAAAGAAAAGTTTTAAGAAGAACGAAAACTAGAGGAGAAGTTTTTTTTTAAGGATGAAACCAGAGGAAGTTTTAAGAAGAACGACAACAAGAGAGAAGTTTAAGAAGAACGACAACTAGAGAAAGTTTTAAGAACGACGGCAACAATACGGAAGTTTTAAGAAGAACGAGACACGACAAAATCAGAGGGAAAGTTTTAAGAAGAACGACAACTAGATAGAAGTTTTTAAGAAGAACGACAACTAGAGAGAAGTTATAAGAACGAAAACTGAAGAAGTTTTTAAGAAGACCGACAACAAGAGAGAAGTTTTAAGAAGAACGACAATTAGAGAGAAGTTTTAAGAAGAAAGACAACTAGACGAAAAAAGTTTTAAGAAGAACGACAACTAGAGAGAAGTTTTTAAGAAGAACGAAAACCAGAGGGAAGTTTTAAAGAACGAAAACGACAATAAGAAGAAAAAACTAGAGGGGAAATTTAAGAAGAACGACAACAAGAGAAGTTTAAGAAGAACGACAACAAGAGAGAAGTTTTAAGAAGACGACAATTAGAAAAGAAGTTTTTAAGAAGAACGAAAACTAGAGGGAAGTTTTAAGAAGAATGAAAACAAGAGAATTTTAAGAAGAACGAAACAAGTTTTAAGAAGAACGACAACTAGAGAAGTTTTAAGAAGAACAAAAACGACAGGAACTTTTAAGAACGACAGCTAGAGAGAAGTTTTAAGAAGAACGACAACTAGAGAGAAGTTATAGAAAAGTTTAAGAAGAACAACAACTAGGAGGAAGTTTTAAGAAGAACGACAACAAGATGGAAGTTTTAAGAACGACAACTAGAGAGAAAGTTTTAAGAAGAACGACAAATAAGAGAGAAGTTTTAAAAGAACGACAACTAGAGAGAAGTTTTAAGAAGAATGACAACTAGAGAAAGTTTTAAGAAACGACAACAAGAGAGAAAGCCAAGAAGAACGACAACAAGAGAGAAGTTTTAAGGAAGACAATTAGAAAAGTTTGGAGAACAACAACTGGAGAGAGAAGTTTAAAATAACGAACACAGAGAGAAGTTTTAAGAAGAATGACAACAAGAAGGAAGTTTTAAGAAGAACGACAACTAGAGAGAAGTTTTAAGAAAGAACGACAACTAGAGAGAAGATTATAAAAGAACGACAATAAGAGAAGTTTAAGAAGAACGACAACAAGAGAGAAGTTTTAAGAAGAACGACAAATAAGAGAAGCTAAACGACAAGTTTTAAGAAGAACGACAAGTAGAGGAAGTTTTAAGAATAATGACAACAAGAGATAAGTTTTAAGGAAGAACGACAACAACAGAGAAGTTTTAAGAAGAACGACAATTAAAGAGAAGTTTTAAGAAGAACGACAACAAGAGGGAAGTTTTAAGAAGAACGACAACAAGAGGGAAGTTTAAGAAGAACGACAACAAGAGAAGTTTAAGAAGAACGAAAACTAGGGAATTTTTAAGAAGAACGACAAGAAGAGAGAAGTTTTAAGAAGAACAACACAAAAGAGAAGTTTAAGAATAATGACAACTAGAGGGAAGTTTTAAGAAGAACGCAACAACAGAAGTTTTAAGAAGAACGACAAGAGAGAAGTTTTTAAAAAACGACAACAAGAGGGAAGTTATAAAAAAAGAACGAAAACTAGAGAAGTTTTTAAGAAGAATGACAACAAGAGGGAAGTTTTAAGAAGAACGACAACTAGAGAGAGTTTTCGAGAAGAACGACAACAAGGAGAGAAGTTTTTAAGAAGATGAACGACAACAAGAAGTTTTAAGAAGAACGAAAACTAGAGGGAAGTTTAAGAAGAACGAACGACAACTGACAGCAAAGTTTTAAAGAACGACAACAAGAGAAGTTTTTAAGAAGAACGACAACACAGAGAAGTTTTAAGAAGGACGACAACAAGAGAGAAGTTTTAAGAACGACAACAAGAGGAAAACTAGAGGAAGTTTGAAGAAGAACGAAAACTAGAGAGAAGTTTTAAGAAGAACGACAACAATAGAGAAGTTTAAGAAGAACGACAACAAGAGGAAGTTTTAAGAAGAACGACAACAGAGGGGAAGTTTAAGAAGAACGAAAACTAGAGGAAGTTTTAAGAAGAACGACAACAAGAGAGTAGTTTTTAAGAGAACGACAACAAGAGGAAGTTTTAAGAAGAACGACAACAAGGGGGAAGTTTTAAGAACGACAACAAGAGTTTTAAGAAGAATTGAAAACTAGAGAGAAGTTTTAGAAGAACGACAACTAGAGAGAAGATTTAAGAACGAACAACTAGAGAGAGAAGTTTTTAAGAACGAAAACTAGAGGGAAGTTTTAAGAAGAACGACAACTAGAGAAGGTTTAAGAAGAACGAAAACTAGAGAAGTTTCAAGAAAGACTAGAAAACAACGACAACAAAGAGAAGTTTTAAATGAACGACAATTAGAGAAAGTTTTAAGAAGAATGAACAAGAAGGAACAAGAACAAGAGAAAGTTTAAGAAAGAACGACACAAAGAGAGAAGTTTTAAGAAGAACGACAATAAGTGATAAGTTTTAGAAGAACGACAACAAGAGAGAAGTTTTAAGAAGAACGACAACAAGAGAGAAGTTTTAAAAGAACGACAACTGAAAAGGTTTAAGAAGAACGACAAGTAGATGGAAGTTTTAAGAATAATGACAACTAGAGAGATAAGTTTTAAGAAGAACGACAACAAGAGAGAAGTTTTGAAGAACGACAATTAGAGAGAAGTTTTAAGAAGAACGAAAACGACAACTAGAGAGAAGTTTTAAGAAGAATGACAACTAGAGAGAAGTTTTAAGAAGAACGACAACAGAGAGAAGTTTTAAGAACGACAACAAGAGAGAAGTTTTAAGAAGAATGAAACAAGAGAAGTTTTTAAAAGAACGACAACAAGAGAGAAGTTTTAGAAGAACGACAACAAATAGAAAGTTTTGGAAGAACAACAAGACAACTAGAGGTTTTAGGAAGAACGACAAAACGACAGAGAAGTTTAAGAAGAACGACAACAAGAGAGAAGTTTTAAAGAAAGAACGACAACAATAGTGAAGTTTTAAAGAACGACAACTAGAAGAGGAAATTTTAAGAAGAATGACAAACAAGAGGAAGTTTAAGAAGAACGACAACAAGAGAGAAGTTTAAGAAGAACGACAACCAAGAGAAGTTTTAAGAAGAACGACAACTAGAGGAATTTTAAGAAGAACGACAACTAGAGAGAAGTTTTAAGAAGAACGACAACAAGAGAGAAGTTTAAAAGAACGACAACTAGAGAGAAGTTTTAAGGACGAAAACAATTAAGAAGAACGACAACAAGAGAAGTTTAAGAAGAACAGAAAGAACAAAGAACGAAAACCAGAGAGAAGTTTTAAGGAAAACGACAACAAGAGTTTTAAGAATAATGAACACAAAAGAGAAAGTTTTAAGAAGAACGACAACAAGAGAGAAGTTTTAAGAAGAAAGACAAACTAGAGAGGAGGTTTTAAGAAGAACGAAAAACAAGAGGGAAGTTTGAAAAATGACAACAAGAGAGAAGTTTTAAGAAGAATGACAACAAGAGAGAAGTTTTAAGAAGAATGAAAACAAGAGAGAAGTTTTAAGAACGACAAGAGAGAAGTTTTAAGAAGAACGACAACTAGAGGTTTAAGAAGAACGAAATAAGAGAGAAGTTTAAGAACAACAAGAGAGAAGTTTTAAAAGAATTGAAACTAGAGAAAACAAAATAAGAGGGAAGTTTTGGGTAAGAAGAACGACAACAAGAGAGAAGTTTTAAGAAGAACGACAACAAGAGAGAAGTTTTAAGAAGAACGAAACTAGAGAGAAGTTTTAAGAAGAACGACAACAAGAGGGGAAGTTTTTAAGAAGAACGACAACAGAGAAGTTTCAAGAAGAACGAAACAACAGGAAGTTTTTAAGAAGAACGAAAACAAGAGGGAAGTTTTGAAGAACGAAAAACTAGAGGAAGAAGAAGAACGAAAACTTTTAAGAAGAACGACAACAAGAGAAGAGAGAAGTTTTTAAGAAGAACGACAAGAAAGAGAGAAGTTTTAAGAAGAACGACAACTAGAGAGAAGTTTAAGAAGAACGAGAGAGAGAGTTTTAAAAGAACGACAACTAGATAGAAGTTTTAAGAAGAATGACAACAAGATGGAAGTTTTAAGAAGAATGACAACTAGAGAGAAAGTTTAGGAATAGACAACTACAGAGAGGTTTTAAGAAGAACGACAACGAGAGAGAAGATTTAAGAACGACAACAAGATAGAAGTTTAAGAAGAAAGACAACCAGAGAGAAGTTTTAAGAAGAAAACTAGAGGGAAGTTTTAAGAAGAACGAAAACTGGAGGAAGTTTTAAGAAAAGACAACAGAGAGAAGTTTAAGAAGAACGACAACTGAGACAACAAGAGAGAAGTTTTTAAGAAGAACGAAAACTAGAGGGAAGAAGAACGACAACTAGAGAGAAAGTTTTAAGAAGAACGAAAACTAGGGAAGTTTTAAGAAGAATGAAAACAAGAGAGAATTTTTAAGAAGAACGACAACAAGAGAGAAAGTTTTTAAAAGAACGAAAACTAGAGAAGTTTTTAATAAGAACGACAAAAAGAGGGAAGTTTTAAGAAGAACGACAACTAGAGAGTTTTAAGAAGAACGACAACTAGAGAGAAGTTTTAAGAAGAAGGAAAACTAGAGGGAGGTTTTAAGAAGAACGAAAACAAGAGGGAAGTTTGAAGAAGAACGACCACAAGAGAGAACTTTTAAGAAGAACGACAACAAGAGAGATGTTTTAAGAAGAATGAAAACAAGACGGAAGTTTTAAGAAGAACGACAACAAGAGAGAAGTTTTAAGAAGAACGACAATTAGAGAGAAGTTTTAAGAAGAACGACAACAAGAGAGAAGTTTAAGAACGACAACAAGAGAGAAGTTTTAAGAAGAAATGAAAACTAGAGGGAAGTTTTGTAAGAACGAAATTAGAGAGAAGTTTAAGAAGAACGAAAAACTTGAGAGAAGTTTTAAGAAGAACGAAAAACAGAGAGAAAGTTTTAAGAAGAACGACAACTAGAGAGAAGTTTTAAGAAGAACGACAACAAGAGAGAAGTTATAAAAAAGAACGACAACTAGAGAGAAGTTTTCTTAAGAAGAATGACAACAAGATGGAAGTTTTAAGAAGAACGACAACTAGAGAGAAGTTTAGGAAGAACGACAACTAGAGAGAGGTTTTAAGAAGAACGAAACGACAATTTTAAGAACGACAAATAAGAGAGAAGTTTTAAGAAGAAAGACAACAAGAGAGAAGAAGAAGAAGAACGACAACAAGAGAAGTTTTAAGAAGAACGACAAACTAGAGGTAAAAGTTTTAGAAGAACGAAAAGACAACTAAGAAGAACGAAAAGAGAAGTTTTAGGACCGAAACAAGAGAGAACGACAACAAGAGAGAAGTTTTAAGAAGAACGACAACTGAGAGGGAAGATTTAAGAAGAACGACAACAAGAGAGAAGTTTTAAGAACGAAACTAGAGGGAATTTTTAAGAAGAACGACAACCAGAGAGAAGTTTTTAAGAAGAACGAAAACTGAGGAAGTTTTAAGAAGAATGACAACAAAAGAGAAGTTTTAAGAAGAACGACAACAAGAGAGAAAAGAAGAATGAAACTAGAGGGAAGTTTTAAGAAGAACAAACAAGAAGGGAAGTTTTTAAGAAGAACGACAATTAGAGGGAAGTTTAAGAGAAGAACGAAAACAAGAGAGAAGTTTTAAGAAGAACGACAACAGAGAGAAGTTTTAAAACAAGAGGAAGAAAAACGAAAACTAGAGGGAAGTTTTAAGAAGAACGACAACAAGAGAGAAGCAAGAAGACGACAAACACGAAGATTTTAAGAAGAACGACAACGAGAGAGAAGTTTTAAGAATGACAACAATACGGAAGAAGAAGAACGAAACTAGAAGAATTTTTAAGACGAGAAAACAGAGGAAGTTTTAAGAAGAACGACAACAAGAGAGAAAGTTTATGAAGAACGACAACAAGAGAGAAGTTTAAGAAGAACGAAACTAGAGGGAAGTTTTAAGAAGAACGACAACAAGAGGAAAAAGCTTAAGAAGAACGACAACAAGAGAGAAGTTTTAAGTTTTAAGAAGAACGAAAACTAGAGGGAAGTTTTTAAGAAAACGACAAATAATAGAGAAATTTTAAGAAGAACGACAACAAGAGAGAACTTTTAAGAAGAACGACAACAAGAGGAAGTTTTAAGAAGAACGACCACTAGAGAGAAGTTTAAGAAGAACGAAAACTAGAGGGAAGAAGAAGAAGAAAACAGAGGGAAGTTTTAAGAAGAACGAAAACTAGAGGGAAGTTTTGGGGAAGTTTTAAAACGACAACAAGAGAGAAGTTTAACAACAATACGAGAGAAGTTTAAAGAAGAACGACAACAAGAGAGAGAAGAAGAACGACAACAAGAGAACGAACAAAAAGAGAGAAGTTTTAAGAAGAATGACAACAAGAGAGAAGTTTTAAGAAGAACGACAACTAGAGGGAAGTTTAAGAAGAACGAAAACTAGAGGAAGTTTTAAGAAGAACGAAAACTAGAGAGAAGTTTTAAGAAGAACGAAAACTAGAGGGAAGTTTTAAGAATGACAACAAGAGGGAAGTTTTGAAAGAACGACAACAGAGAGAAGTTTTAAGAAGAACGATAACAAGAGAGAAGATTTAAGAACGACAACTAGAAAGAAGTTTTAAGAACGACAATTAGAGAGAAGTTGAAAGAAGAACGACAACTAGAGAGAAGTTTCAAGAAGAACGACAACTAGAGAGAAGTTTTAAGAACGACAACTAGAGAGAAGTTTTAAGAAGAACGACAACAAGAGAGAAGTTTTAAGAAGAACGACAACAAGAGAGAAGTTTTAAGAAGAACGACAACAAGAGGGAAGTTTTAAGAAGAACGACAACTAGAGAGAAGTTTTAAGAAGAACGACAAATAAGAGAGAAGTTTTTGAAGAACGAAAACTAGAGAAGTTTTTAAGAAGAACGACAACAAGAGAGAAGTTTAAGAACGACAACAAGAGAGAAAGTTTTAAGAAGAATGAAAACAAGAGAGAAGTTTAAGAAGAACGATAACAAGAGAGAAGATTTAAAAAGACAACTAGAAAGAAGTTTTAAGAAAAACGACAATTAGAGAAGGTTTAAGAAGGACAACAAGAGAGAAGTTTTAAGAACGACAACTAAAAAGTAGACAACTAGAGGAAGTTTTAAGAAGAACGACAACAAGAGAGAAGTTTAAAATGAACGACAACTAGAGAGAGAAGTCTTAGAAGAATGACAACAAGAGGGAAGTTTTAAGAAGAACGACAACTAGAGGGAAGTTTTTAAGAAGAACGACAACTAGAGGGAAGTTTAAGAAGAACGACAACTAGAAAGAAGTTTTAAGAAGAATGACAACAAGAGAGAAGTTTAAGAACGACAACAAGAGAGAAGTTTTAAGAAGAACGACAACAAGAGAGAAGTTATAAAAGAACGACAACTAGAGAGAAGTTTTAAGAAGAACGACAACAAGATGGAAGTTTTAAGAAGAACGACAACTAGAGAGAAGTTTAAGAAGAATGACAACAAGAGAGAAGTTTTAGGAAGAACGACAACAAGAGAGAAAGTTTAAGAAGAACGAAAACTAGAGGGAAGTTTTTAAGAAGAACGACAACAACAGAGAAGTTTTAAGAACGACAACTAGAGAAAATTTAAGAAGAACGACAACAAGAGAGAAGTTAAGAAGAACGACAATTATAGAGAACTAGAAGAAGAATAAGAAGAAGTTTTAAGAAGAAGATGGAAGAGAAGTTTAAGAAGAACGACAACAGAGGGAAAGTTTAACAAGAACGACAACTAGAGAGAAGTTTTAAGAAGAAGAATGAAAGCAGAGGAAGTTTTAAGAAGAACGAAAACAGAGGAAGTTTTAAGAACGACAACAGAGAGAGAAGTTTGAAGAAGAACGAAAACAAGAGAGGAAATTTTAAGAAGAACGACAAATAAGAGGGAAAGCTTGAAGAACGAAAAACTAGAGGGAAGTTTTAAGAAGAACGAAACTAGAGAAAGTTTTAGAGACGAAAACTGGAAGGAAGTTTTAAGAAGAACGACAACAAGAGAGAAGTTTAAGAAGAACGACAACAAGAGAGAAGTTTTAAAAAGAACGAAAACTAGAGAGAGAAGTTTTAAGAAGAACGACAACAAGAGGGAAGTTTTAAGAAGAACGACCACTAGAGAAAGTTTTAAGAAGAAACGACAACTAGAGAGAAGTTTTTAAGAAGAACGACAAACAGAGAGAAGTTTTTAAGAAGAACGAAAACCAGAGGGAAGTTTTAAGAAGAACAACAACAGAGAGAAGTTTTAAGAAGAACGACAACTAGAGAAGTTTTAAGAAGAACGAAAACTAGAGGGAAATTTTAAGAAGAACGACAACAAGAGAGGAAGTTTTAAGAAGAACGACAACAAGAGAGAAGTTTTAAGAAGAACGACAACTAGAGAGAAGTTTTTGAAGAACGAAAACTAGAGAAGTTTTAAGAAGAACGAAAACTAGAGAGAAGTTTAAGAAGAATGAAAAACAAGAGGGAAGTTTTAAGAAGAACGACAACAAGAGGGAAGTTTTAAGAACGACAACAAGAGAGAAGTTTTAGAAGAAAACGACAACAAGAGAGAAGCAAGAAGAACGAAACAAGAGGGAAGATTTAAGAAGAATTAAAAACTAGAGAGAAGTTTTTTTAAGACGAACGAAATTAGAGAGAAGTTTAAGAAGAACGACAACAAGAGAGAAGTTTCAAGAAGAACGACAACTAGAGAGAAAGTTTTTAAGAACGACAACTAGAGAGAAGTCTTAAGAAAACAACAGAGGAAGTTTTAAGAAGAACGACAACTAGAGAGAAGTTTTAAGAAGAACGACAACAAGAGAGAAGTTTTAAGAAGAACGACAATAAGAGAAAAGTTTTAAGAAGAATGACAACAAGAGAGAAGTTTTAAGAAGAACGACAACAAGAGAGAAGTTTTAAGAAGAACGACAACTAGAGAGAGGTTTTAAGAAGAAGGAAAACTAGAGGGAAGTTTTAGGAAGAACGACAACTAGAGAGAAGTTTTAAGAAGAACGACAACAATAGAGAAGTTTTAGGAAGAACGACAACAAGAGAGAAGTTTTAAGAAGAACAACAGAAACTAGAGAGAAGTTTTAAGAAAACGACAACAAGAGAGAAGTTTTAAGAACGACAACAAGAGAGAAGTTTTTAAGAAGAACGAAAACAAGAGAGAAGTTATAAAAGAACGACAACTAGAGAGAGAAGTTTTAAGAAGAATGACAACAAGAGAGAAGATTTAAGAAGAACGACAACAAGAGAGAAGTTTTAAGAAGAACAACAACAGGAGGGAAGTTTTTAAGAAGAACGACAAAACAGAGAAATCTTTTAAGAAGAACACAGAGAGAAGTTTTAAAAGGAAGAACAAGAGAGAAAAAGAAACGAAAAAAGAGGAAGTTTTTAAGAAGAACGACAACTAGAGGGAAGTTTTTAAGAAGAACGAAAACTGGAGAGAAGTTTAAGAAGAACGACAACAAGAGAGAAGTTTTAAGAAGAACGACAACAGAGAGAAGTTTTTAAGAAGAAAAAAACAAAAGGGAAGTTTTAAGAAGAACGACAACAAGAGAAGTTTTTAAGAAGAACGAAAACAGAGGGAAGTTTTAAGAAGAACGAAAACAAGAGAGAAGTTTTAAGAAGAACGACAACTAGAGAGAAGTTTTAAGAAGAACGACAAATAGAGAGAAGTTTAAGAAGAACGACAACAAGAGAGAAGTTTAAGAAGAACAACAACTAGAGAGAAGTTTTAAGAAGAACGACAACAAGAGAGAAGTTTTAAGAAGAACGAAAAACTAGACGAGAAGTTTTAAGAAGAACGACAACTAGAGGGAAGTTTTAAGAAGAACGACAACAAGAGGGAAGTTTTAAGAAGAACGAAAACTAGAGGGAAGTTTTAAGAAGAACGAAACTAGAGAGAAGTTTTAAGAAGAACGAAAACAAGAGAAGTTTTAAGAAGAACGACAACAAGAGAGAAGTTTTAAGAAGAACGACAACTAGAAAGAAGTTTTAAGAAGAACGAAAACTAGAGGGAAGTTTTAAGAAGAATGAAAACTAGAGGGAAGTTTTAAGAAGAACGACAACAAGAGAGATGTTTTAAGAAGAACGACAACTAGAGAGAAGTTTTAAGAAGAACGACAACAATACGGAAGTTTTAAGAAGAACGACAACTAGAGAGAAGTTTTAAGAAGATCGAAAACTAGAGGGAAGTTTTAAGAAGAACGACAACAAGAGAGAAGTTTTAAGAAGAACGACAACAAGAGAGAAGTTTTAAGAAGAACGAAAACTAGAGGGAAGTTTTAAGAAGAACGACAACAAGAGAGAAGTTTTAAGAAGAACGACAACTAGAGAGAAGTTTTAGAAGAACGACAACTAGACGAAAGTTTTAAGAAGAACGACAACTAGAGAGAAGTTTAAGAAGAACGAAAAAAAGAGGGAAGTTTTAAGAAGAACGAAAACTAGAGGGAAAGTTTTAAGAAGAACGAAACTAGGAAATTTTAAGAAGAACGACAACAAGAGAGAAGTTTAAGAAGAACGACAACAAGAGAAGTTTTAAGAAGAACGACAACTAGAGAAAGTTTTAAGAAGAACGAAAACTAGAGGGAAGTTTTAAGAAGAATGAAAACAGAGAGGGAAGTTTTAAGAAGAACGACAACAAGAGAGAAGTTTAAGAAGAACGACAACTAGAGAGAAGAAAGAACGAAAACTAGAGAGTTTAAGAAGAATGACAACAGAGAGAAGTTTTAAGAAGAAACGAAACTAGAGAGAAGAACGAAAATTAGAAGAACGACAAGAAGAGAGAAGTTTTAAGAAGAACGACAACAAGAGAGAAGTTTAAAAGAACGAAAACAGAGAGAAGTTTTAAGAAGAATGACAACAAGAGGGAAGTTTTAAGAAGAACGATAACAAGAGAGAAGTTTTAAGAAGAACGACAACAGAGAGAAAGCAAGAACGACAATTAGAGACAAGTTTTAAGAAGAACGACAACAAGAGGAAGTTTTTAAGAAGAACGACAACTAGAGAGAAGTTTTAAGAAAGACAACTAGAGAGAGGTTTTAAGGAGAACGACAACAAGAGAGAAGTTATAAAATGAACGACAACTAGAGAGAAGTCTTAAGAAGAATGACAACAAGAGGGAAGTTTTAAGAAGAACGACAACTAGAGAGAAGTTTTAAGAAGAACGACAACTAGAGAGAAGTTTTAAGAAGAACGACAATAAGAAATAAGTTTTAAGAAGAATGACAACAAGAGAGAAGTTTTAAGAAGAACGACAACAAGAGAGAAGTTTTAAGAAGAACGACAACAGAGGGAAGTTTTAAGAAGAACGACAAGTAGAGAGAAGTTTTTAAGAAGAATGAAAACAAGAGAGAAGTTTAGGAAGAACGAAAACTACAGGGAAGTTTTAAGAAGAACGACAACAATAGAGAAGTTTAAGAAGAACGACAACAAGAGGAAGTTTAAGAAGAACGACAACAGGGAAGTTTTAAGAAGAACGACAACAAGAGAGAAGTTTTAAGAAGAACGAAAACTAGAGGGAATTTTTAAGAAGTACGACAAGAAGAGTAAAGTTTTAAGAAGAACGACATCTAGAGAGAAGTTTTAAGAAGAACCAAAACTAGAGGGAAGTTTTAAGAAGAACGACAACAATAGAGAAGTTTTAAGAAGAACGACAAGAGAGAAGTTTTAAAAAAAACGACAACAAGAGGGAAGTTTTAAAAAGAACGAAAACTAGAGATAAGTTTTAAGAAGAACGACAACAAGAGGGAAGTTTTAAGAAGAACGACAACTAGAGAGTTTTCAGAAGAACGACAACTAGAGAGAAGTTTTAAGAAGAAGGAAGACTAGAGGGAAGTTTTAAGAAGAACGAAAACTAGAGGGAAGTTTTAAGAAGAACGACAACAAGAGAGAAGTTTTAAGAAGAACGACAACAAGAGAGAAGTTTTAAGAAGAATGACAACAAGAGAGAAGTTTTAAAAGAACGACAACTAGAGAGAAAGTTTAAGAAGGACGAAAAGAAGGGAAGTTTAAGAACGACAACAAGAGAGAAGTTTTAAGAAGAATTAAAACTAGAGAGAAGTTTTAAGAAGAAACAACAAGAGAGAAGTTTTAAGAAGAACGACAACAAGAGAGAAGTTTAAGAAGAACGACAACAAGAGAAGTTTTTAAGAAGAACGACAACAAGAGAGAAGTTTTAAGAAGAATGAAAACTAGAGGGAAGTTTTAAGAAGAACGAAAACTAGAGAGAAGTTTAAGAAGAACGACAAACTGGAGAGAAGCTTTAGAAGAACGACAACAAGGGGGAAGTTTTAAGAACGACAACAAGAGAGAAGTTTTAAGAATGACAACAAGAGAGAAGTTTAAGAAGAACGACAACAAGAGAGAAGATTTAAGAAGGACAACTAGAGAGAAGTTTTAAGAACGACAATTAGAGAGAAGTTTAAAGAAGAACGACAACTAGAGAGAAGTTTCAAGAAGAAACGAGAAAAAGAAAGAAGAAACAAATAGAGGTTTTAAGAAGAACGACAACAAGAGAGAAGTTATAAAAGAACGACAAACTAGAGAGAAGTTTTAAGAAGAATGACAACAAGAGAGAAGTTTAAGAAGAACGACAACAAGAGAGAAGTTTTAAGAAGAACGAAAACTAGAGAGAAGTTTAAGAAGAACGACAAATAAGAGAGAAGTTTTAAGAAGAATGACAACAAGAGAGAAGTTTTAAGAAGAACGACAACAAGAGAGAAGTTTTAAGAAGAACGACAATTAGAGAAAAGTTTAAGAAGAACGAAAATTAGAGGGAAGTTTTAAGAATAATGACAACAAGAGATAAGTTTTAGAAGAAAGAACAACAGAGAAGTTTTAAGAAGAATGACAACTAGAGAGAAACTTTAGAAGAACGACAACAAGAGAAAGAAAAAAGAACGACAAGAGAGAGAAGTTTTAAGAAGAATGAAAACTAGAGGAAGTTTTAAGAAGAACGACAACAAGAGAGAAGTTTAAGAAGAACGACAACAAGAGAGAAGTTTTAAGAAGAACGAAAACTAGAGAGAAGTTTTAAGAAGAATGAAAAATAGAGGGAAGTTTTAAAAGAACGACAACTAGAGAGAAGTTTAAGAAGAACGAAAACAGAGAGAAGTTTTAAGATCGACAACAAGAGAGAAGTTTTAAGAAGAATTAAAACTAGAGGGAAGAGAGAAGAAGAACGACAACAAGAGAGAAGTTTTAAAAAAAACGACAACAATAGTGGAAGTTTTAAGAAGAACGACAACAAGAGAGAAGTTTAAGAAGAACGAAAACAAGAGGGAAGTTTTTTAAGAAGAACATGACAACAAGAGAGAAGTTTTAAGAAGAACGAAAACTAGAGGGAAAGTTTAAGAAGAACGACAAGAAGAGGGAATTTTTAAGAAGAACGACATCTAGAGAGAAGTTTTTAAGAAGAATGAAAACTAGAGAGAAGTTTTAAGAAGAACGACAACAAGAGAGAAGATTTTAAGAAGAACGAAAACTGGAGGGAAGCTTTAAGAAGAACGACAACAAGAGAGAAGTTTAAAGAAGAAAATGACAACAAGAGAGAAAGCCAAAAAGAACGAAAACTAGAGAGAAGCTTTAAGAAGAACGACAACAAGAGGGACTAGAGTTTAAGAAGAACGACAACTAGAGAGAAGTTTTAAGAAGAAAAAACAAGAGGGAGAAGAACGAAAAAGAGACGGAAGTTTGAAGAAGAACGACAACAAGAGAGAAGTTTAAGAAGAACGACAACAAGAGAGAAGTTTTTAAGAAGAATGAAAACAAGACGGAAGTTTTAAGAAGAACGACAACAAGAGAGAAGTTTAAGAAGAACGACAACTAGAGAAGTTTTTAAAAGAACGACAACAAGAGAGAGGTTTTAAGAAGAACGACAACAAGAGGGAAGTTTTAAGAAGAATTGAAAAGAGGAAGTTTTAAGAAGAACGACAACAAGAGAGAAATTTTAAGAAGAACGACAACTAGAGGGAAGTTTAAGAAGAACGACAACAAGAGAGAGAAGTTTTTAAGAACGACAACAAGAGGGAAGTTTAAGAAGAATTGAAACAAGAGGGAAGTTTTAAGAACGACAACAAGAGAGAAGTTTTAAGAAAACAAGAGAGAAGTTTTAAGAAGAACGACAACAAGAGGGAAGATTTAAGAACGACAACAAGAGGGAAGTTTAAGAAGAACGAAACTAGAGGAAGTTTTAAGAAGAACGACAACAAGAGAGAAGTTTTAAGAAGAACGAAAACTAGAGAGAAGTTTAAGAAGAACCTCAAAGAGAGAAGTTTTAAGAAGAACGACAACAGAGAGAAGTTTTAGAAGAACGACAACAAGAGAAAAGCTAAAAGAACAAAACTAGAGAGAAGTTTTAAGAAGAATGACAACAAGATGGAAGTTTTAAGAAGAACGACAACTAGAGAGAAGTTTTAGGAAGAACGAAAACAAGAGAGAAAGTTTTAAGAAGAACGACAACAGGGAGAAGATTTAAGAAGAACGACAACTAGATAGAAGTTTTAAGAAGAAAGACAACCAGAGAGAAGTTTTAAGAAGAACGACAACTAGAGGAAGTTTTTAAGAAGAATTAAAACTAGAGGGAAGTTTTAAGAAGAACGACAACAAGAGAGAAGTTTTAAGAAGAACGAAACTGGAGAGAAGTTTTAAGAAGACTGACAACAAGAGAGAAGTTTAAGAAGAACGAAAAAGAGGGAAGTTTAAGAAGAACGAAAACTAGAGAGAAGTTTTTTAAGAAGAACGAAAACTGGAGGGGAAGTTTTTAAGAAGAACGACAACAAGAGAGAATTTTTAAAAGAACGAAAACAAGAGAAGTTTTAAAAAGAACGAAAAATAGAGAGAAGTTTTTTAATAAGAACGACAAAAGAGGGGAAGTTTTTAAGAAGAACGACAACTAGAGAGAAGTTTTAAAAGAAGAACGACAACTACAGAGAAGTTTTAAGAAGAAGGAAAACTAGAGAGAAGTTTTAAGAAGAATGAAAACAAGAGAGAAGTTTTAAGAAGAACGACAAACAGAGAAGTTTTAAGAAGAACGACAACAAGAGAGAAGTTTTAAGAACAAAAACAAGAGGAAGTTTTAAGAAGAACGACAAACAGGGGAGAAGTTTTAAGAAGAACGACAATTAGAGAGAAGTTTTTAAGAAGAACGACAACAAGAGAGAAGTTTTTAAGAAGAACGACAACAAGAGGGAAGTTTTAAGAAGAACGACAAACTAGAGGGAAGTTTTAAGAAGAACGAAACTAGAGAGAAGTTTTTTAAGAAGAACGAAAAATAAGAGAGAAGTTTTAAGAAGAACGAAAAACTAGAGGGAAGTTTTAAGAAGAACGACAAACTAGAGAGAAGTTTTAAGAAAAGAAAATTGACAACAAGAGAGAAATAAAATAGAAATTTTAAGAAGAACGACAACTAGAGGGAAGTTTAAGAAGAATGAGAGGAAGTTTTAAGAAGAACGACAACAGAGAGAAAGTTTTAGGAAGAACGACAACTAGAGAGAAGTTTTAAGAAGAACGACAACTAGAGGAAGTTTTAAGAAGAACGACAACAAGAAATTTTTAAGAAGAACGACAAATAGAGAGAGTTTTAAGAAGAACGACAACTAGAGAGAAGTTTTTAAGAACGCAAAACTAGGTAAGTTTAAGAAGAACGAAAACTAGAGAGAGATTTTAGAAGAACGAAAACTAGAGGGAAGTTTTAAGAACGACAACAAGAGAGAAGTTTTTAAGAAGAACGACAACAAGAGAGAAGATTTAAGAAGAACGAAAACAAGAGAGAAGTTTTAAGAAGAACGAAAACTAGAGGGGAAGTTTTAAGAAGAACGACAAGAGAGAAGTTTTAAGAAGAACGAAAACTGGAGAAAGTTTGAAAAAAAGACAAACAAAGAGAAGTTTTAAGAAGAACGACAACAAGAGGGAAGTTTTAAGAAGAACGAAAAATAAGAGAGAAGTTTTAAGAACTACAACAAGAGAGAAGTTTTAAGAAGAACGACAACAAGAGAGAGAGTTTTAAGAAGAACGACAACAAGAGGGAAGGTTTAAGAAGAACGACAACAAGAGAGAAGTTTTAGAAGAACGAAAACTAGAGGGAAGTTTTAAGAAGAACGACAACAAGAGGAAGTTTTAAGAAGAACGACAACAAGAGAGAAGTTTTAAGAAGAACGACAAATAAGAGGAATTTAGAAGAACGACAACGAGAGAGAAAGTTTAAGAAGAACGAAAACAATAGGGAAGTTTTAAGAAGAAAAACACTAGAGAGAAGTTTTAAGAAGAACGAAAACTAGAGGGAAGTTTAAGAAAACAACAAAAGAAGTTTATGAAGAACGACAACAAGAGAAGTTTTAAGAAGAACGAAAACTAGAGAGAAGTTTTAAGAAGAACGACAAATAAGAGTTTTACGAAAGTTTTAAGAAGAACGACAACTAGAGAGAAGTTTTAAGAAGAACGAAAACTAGAGGAAGTTTTTTAAGAAGAACGACAACAAGAGAGAAGTTTTAAGAAGAACGACAACAAGAGAGAAGGTTAAGAAGAACGAAAACAAGAGGGAAGTTTTAAGAAGAACGACAACTAGAGAGAAGTTTTTAAGAAGAACGAAAACTAGAGAGAAGTTTAAGAAGAATGAAAACTAGAGGGAAGTTTTAAGAAGAACGAAAACTAAGAGAAGAAGTTTTAAGAAGAACGACAACAAGAGGGAAGTTTTAAAGAACGAAAACAGAGAGAAGTTTTAAGAAGAACGACAACAAGACAAAGTTTAAAGAAGAACGACAACTAGAGAGAAGCTTAAGAAGAACGACAACAAGAGAGAAGTTTTAAGAAGAAACAAAAACAAGAGAGAAGTTTTAAGAAGAACGACAACAAGAGAGAAGTTTAAGAAGAACGACAACAAAGAGAGAAGTTTTAAGAAGAACGAAAACTAGACGGAAGTTTTAAGAAGGACAACAACTAGAGAAGTTTAAAAAGAACGAAAACTAGAGGAAGTTTTAAGAACGAAACTAGAGGGAAGTTTTTAAGAAGAACGACAATAAGGAAGTTTTAAGAAGAACGACAACTAGAGGAGAAGTTTTTAAGAAGAACGACAACAAGAGAGAAGTTTTAAGAAGAACGACAACAATAGAGAGAGGTTTTAAGAAGAACGACAACTAGAGAGAATTTTAAGAACGAAACAAGGGGAAGTTTTAAGAAGAACGACAACAATAGAGAAGTTTAAGAAGAACGACAACAGAGAGAAAAGTTTTAAGAAGAACGAAAACTAGAGATAAGTTTTAAGAAGAACGACAAAAGAGGGAAGTTTTAAGAATGAACGACAACAAGAGAAAGTTTTTAAGAACGACAAGAGAAGTTTTAAGAAGAGAAAAGTTTTAAGAAGAACGACAACAAGAGAGTTTTAAGAACGACAACAAGAGATGTTTTTAAGAAGAATGAAAACAAGACGGAAGTTTTAAGAAGAACGACAACAGGAGTTTTAAGAAGAACGACAACTAGAGAAAAAACGACAACAAGAGAGAAGGTTTAAGAAAAGAGGGAAGTTTTACGAGGGAATTAAACTAGAGTTTTAAGAAGAACGACAACAAGAGAGAAGTTTTAAGAAGAACGACAACAATAGAGAAGTTTTAAGAAGAACGAAAAATTTTAAGAAGAACGACAACAAGAGGGGAAGTTTTTAAGAACGAAAACTAGAGGAAGTTTAAGAAGAACGAAAACTAGAGAGAAGTTTTAAGAAGAACGAAAATCTAGAGAGAAGTTTTAAAAGAACGAAAACTAGTGGAAGTTTTAAAGACAACAAGAGAGAAAGTTTTAAGAAGAATGACAACAAGAGAGAAGTTTTAAGAAGAATGACAACAAGAAAAGTTTAAAAAAAGAACGACAACTAGAGAGAAGTTTTTGAAGAATGACAAACAAGATGGAAGTTTAAGAAGAACGACAACTAGAGAGAAGTTTTAGGAAGAACGACAACAAGAGAGGTTTAAGAAGAACGACAGCTAGAGAGAAGTTTTAAGAACGACAACAAGAGAGAATTTTAAGAAGAAAGACAACCAGAGAGAAGTAAGAACGCCAACTATAGAGAAGTTTTAAGAAAGAACGCCAACTAGGTAAAAGCCAAGAAGAATGAAAACTAAGGAAGTTTTAAGAACGACAACAAGAGAGAAGAAAGAACGACAACTGAGGGAAGTTTTAAGAAGACTGACAACAAGAGAAGTTTAAGAAGAACGAAAAACTAGAGGGAAGCTTTAAAGAAGAACGATAACTAGAGAGAAGTTTTAAGAAGAACGAAAACTGGAGGAAGTTTTAAGAAGACTGACAACAAAATAGAAATTTTAAAGAACGACAACAAGAGGGAAGTTTTAAGAAGAACGAAAAACTAGACGGAAGTTTTAAGAAGGACGACAACTAGAGAGAAGTTTTAAGAAGAACGAAAACTAGAGGAAGTTTAAGAACGAAAACTAGAGGGAAGTTTTTAAGAAAACGACAATAAGAGAGAAGTTTTTAAGAAACGACAACACGTGTGATGTTTAAGAAGAACGACAACTGAGAGAAGTTTTAAGAAGAACGACAACAATACGGAAGTTTTAAGAAGAACGACAACTAGAGAGAATTTTTAAGAAGATCGAAAAACTAGAGGAAGTTTTTAAGAACGACAAATACAATAGAAGTTTTAAGAACGAATGTAAGAGAGAAAGTTTTAAAGAAGAACGAAAACTAGAGATAAGTTTAAGAAGAACGACAAAAGAGGGAAGTTTTAGAAGAACGACAACTAGAGTTTAAGAAGAACGACAACTAGAGAAGTTTAAGAAGAAGGAAAACTAGAGTTTTTAAGAAGAACGACAACAAGAGATGTTTAAGAAGAATGAAAACAAGACGAAAAGCTAAGAAGAACGACAACAGGGGAGAAGTTTTAAGAAGAATGACAACTAGAGAGAAGTTTAAGAAAAACGACAACAAGAGAGAAGGTTTAGAAAGGGCAACAGAGGGAAGTTTATGAAGAATTAAAACTAGGAGGGAAGTTTTAAGACGAACGACAAGAGAGAAAGTTTAAGAAGAACGACAACAATAGAGAGAAGTTTTAAGAAGAAGAACGACAACAAGAGGGAAGCTGAAGAAGAACGACAACAAGAGGGAAGTTTTTAAGAAGAACGAAAACTAGAGGGAAGTTTTAAGAAGAACGACAACAATAGAGAAGTTTTAAGAAGAACGACAACAAGAGAGAAGTTTTAAGAAGAACGAAAACTAGAGATAAGTTTTAAGAAGAACGACAAAAAGAGGGAAGTTTTAAGAAGAACGACAACTAGAGAGTTTTAAGAAGAACGACAACTAGAGAGAAGTTTTAAGAAGAAGGAAAACTAGAGAGTTTTAAGAAGAACGACAACAAGAGAGATGTTTTAAGAAGAATGAAAACAAGACGGAAGTTTTAAGAAGAACGACAACAGGGGAGAAGTTTTAAGAAGAACGACAACTAGAGAGAAGTTTTAAGAAAAACGACAACAAGAGAGAAGGTTTAAGAAGGGCAACAAGAGGGAAGTTTTATGAAGAATTAAAACTAGAGGGAAGTTTTAAGAAGAACGACAACAAGAGAGAAGTTTTAAGAAGAACGACAACAATAGAGAAGTTTTAAGAAGAACGACAACAAGAGGGAAGTTTTAAGAAGAACGACAACAAGAGGGAAGTTTTAAGAAGAACGAAAACTAGAGGGAAGTTTTAAGAAGAACGAAACTAGAGAGAAGTTTTAAGAAGAACGAAAACTAGAGAGAAGTTTTAAGAAGAACGAAAACTAGTGGGAAGTTTTAAGAAGAACGACAACAAGAGAGAAGTTTTAAGAAGAACGACAACAAGAGAGAAGTTTTAAGAAGAACGACAACAAGAAAGAAGTTATAAAAAGAACGACAACTAGAGAGAAGTTTTAAGAAGAATGACAACAAGATGGAAGTTTTAAGAAGAACGACAACTAGAGAGAAGTTTTAGGAAGAACGACAACTACAGAGAGGTTTTAAGAAGAACGACAACTAGAGAGAAGTTTTAAGAACGACAACAAGAGAGAAATTTTAAGAAGAAAGACAACCAGAGAGAAGTTTTAAGAAGAACGACAACTATAGAGAAGTTTTAAGAAGAACGCCAACTAGAGGTAAGTTTTAAGAAGAACGAAAACTAGAGGGAAGTTTTAAGAACGACAACAAGAGAGAAGTTTTAAGAAGAACGACAACTGGAGGGAAGTTTTAAGAAGACTGACAACAAGAGAGAAGTTTTAAGAAGAACGAAAACTAGAGGGAAGTTTTAAGAAGAACGATAACTAGAGAGAAGTTTTAAGAAGAACGAAAACTGGAGGGAAGTTTTAAGAAGACTGACAACAAAATAGAAATTTTAAGAAGAACGACAACAAGAGAGAAGTTTTAAGAAGAACGAAAACTAGAGGGAAGTTTTAAGAAGAACTACAACAAGAGGGAAGTTTTAAGAAGAACGAAAACTAGACGGAAGTTTTAAGAAGAACGACAACTAGAGAGAAGTTTTAAGAAGAACGAAAACTAGAGGGAAGTTTTAAGAACGAAAACTAGAGGGAAGTTTTAAGAAGAACGACAACAAGAGAGAAGTTTTAAGAAGAACGACAACACGTGAGATGTTTTAAGAAGAACGACAACTAGAGAGAAGTTTTAAGAAGAACGACAACAATACGGAAGTTTTAAGAAGAACGACAACTAGAGAGAATTTTTAAGAAGATCGAAAACTAGAGGGAAGTTTTAAGAAGAACGACAACAAGTGAGAAGTTTTAAGAAGAACGACAACAAGAGAGAAGTTTTAAGAAGAACGAAAACTAGAGGGAAATTTTAAGAAGAACGACAACAAGAGGAAAGTTTTAAGAAGAAACGACAATAGAGAGAAGTTTTAAGAAGAACGAAAACTAGAGGGAAGTTTTAAGAAGAACGAAAACAATAGAAAGTTTAAGAACGACAACAAGAGAGAAATTTTAAGAAGAACGACAAGAGGGAAGTTTTAAGAAGAACGACAAGAGAGAGAAGCTTAAGAAGAACGAAAACTAGAGGGAAGTTTAAGAAGGACGAAAATCAGAGGGAAGTTTTAAGAAGAACGAAAACTAGAGGAAGTTTTAAGAAGAACGACAACAAGGGGGAAGTTTAGAACGACACCAGAGAGAAAGTTTGAAGAATGACAACAAGAGAGAAGTTTAAGAAGAACGATAACAAGAGAGAAGATTTAAGAACACAACTAGAGAGACGTTTTAAGAACGACAATTAGACAGAAGTTTAAAGAAGAACGACAACTAGAGAGAAGTTTCAAGAAGAACGACAACTAGAGAGAAGTTTTAAGAAGAACGACAACAAGAGAGAAGTTTTAAGAAGAACGAAAACTAGACGGAAGTTTTCAGAAGAACGAAAACTAGAGGGAAGTTTTAAGATGAACGACAATAAGAGAGAAGTTTTAAGAAGAACGACAACACGTGAGATGTTTTAAGAAGAACGACAACTAGAGAGAAGTTTTAAGAAAAACGACAACAATACGGAAGTTTTAAGAAGAACGACAACTAGAGAGAATTTTTAAGAAGATCGAAAACTAGAGGGAAGTTTTAAGAAGAACGACAACAATAGAGAAGTTTTAAGAAGAACGACAACAAGAGAGAAGTTTTAAGAAGAACGAAAACTAGAGGGAAGTTTTAAGAAGAACGACAACAAGAGGAAAGTTTTAAGAAGAACGACAACTAGAGAGAAGTTTTAAGAAGAACGAAAACTAGAGGGAAGTTTTAAGAAGAACGACAACAATAGAGAAGTTTTATGAAGAACGACAACAAGAGAGAAGTTTTAAGAAGAACGACAACAAGAGGGAAGTTTTAAGAAGAACGACAACTAGAGAGAAGTTTTAAGAAGGACTAAAACTAGAGGGAAGTTTAAGAAGAACGAAAACTAAAGGGAAGTTTTAAGAAGAACGAAAACTAGAGGGATGTTTTAAGAAGAACGAAAACTAGAGGGAAGTTTTAAGAACGATAACAATAGAGAAGTTTTAAGAAGAACGACAACAAGAGAGAAGTTTTAAGAAGAACGAAAACTGGAGGGAAGTTTTAAGAAGACTGACAAAAAGAGAGAAGTTTTAAGAAGAACGACAACAAGAGAGAAGTTTTAAGAAGAACGAAAACTAGAGGGAAGTTTTAAGAAGAACGACAACAAGAGGGAAGTTTTAAGAAGAACGACAACAAGAGGGATGTTTTAAGAAGAACGAAAACTAGACGGAAGTTTTAAGAAGAACGACAACTAGAGAGAAGTTTTAAGAAGAAGGAAAACTAGAGGGAAGTTTTAAGAACGAAAACTAGAGGGAAGTTTTAAGAAGAACGACAATAAGAGAGAAGTTTTAAGAAGAACGACAACAAGAGAGATGTTTAAAGAAGAATGAAAACAAGACGGAAGTTTTAAGAAGAACGACAACAAGAGAGAAGTTTAAGAAGAACGACAACCAGAGAAAGTTTTAAGAAGAACGACAACAGAGAGAAGTTTAAGAAGAACAAAAGAACGAAAAGAACGAAGAAGAATTAAAACTAGAGGAAGTTTTAAGAAGAACGACAACAAGAGAGAAGTTTAAGAAGAACGACAACAAGAGAGAAGTTTTAAGAAGGACGACAACAAGAGGGGAAGTTTAAGAAGAACGACAACAAGAGGGAATTTTTAAGAAGAACGAAAAACTAGAGGATGTTTTAAGAAGAACGAAACTAGAGAGAAGTTTTAAGAAGAACGAAAACTAGAGAGAAAGTTTTAAGAAGAACGAAAACAAGAGTGAAGTTTAAGAAGAACGACAACTGAGAGAAGTTTAAGAAGAACGAGAGAAGAGAGAACGACAACAAGAAGAACGACAACAAGAGAGAAGTTAGAAAAGAACGAACAACAACAGAGAGAAGTTTTAAGAAGAATGACAACAAGATGGAAGTTTAAGAAGAACGACAACTAGAGAGAAGTTTTAGGAAGAACGACAACTAGAGAGAGGTTTAAGAAGAACGACAACAGAGAGAAGTTTTTTAAGAACGACAACAAGAGGGAAGTTTTAAGAAGAAAAGACAACCAGAGAGAAGTTTTAGAAGAACGACAAACAAGAGAGAAGTTTAAGAAGAACGAAAACTAGAGGGAAGTTTTTAAGAAGAACGACAACAAGAGAGAAGTTTTAAGAAGAACGACAACAAGAGAGAAGTTTTAAGAAGAACGAAAAAAGAGGAAAGTTTTAAGAAGACTGACAACAAGAGAGAAGTTTTAAGAAGAAAAGAAGAACGACAACAAGAGAGAAGTTTTAAGAAGAACGACAACTAGAGAGAAGTTTTAGAAGAACGAAAACTAGAGGGAAGTTTTAAGAACGAAAACTAGAGGGAAGTTTTAAGAAGAAAAAACGAGGAACAAGAAGAACGAAAACTAGTTTTTTAAGAAGAAAACGAGAGGGATGTTTTAAGAAGAACGAAAAACTTTAAGAAGAAGAACGACAACTAGAGAGAAGTTTAGAAGAACGACAACAATAGAGAAGTTTAAGAAGAACGACTACTAGAGAGAAGTTTTAGAAGATCGAAAACAGAGGGAAGTTTTAAGAAGAACGACAACAAGAGAGAAGTTTTAAGAAGAACGACAACAAGAGAGAAGTTTTAAGAAGAACGAAAACTAGAGGGAAGTTTTAAGAAGAACGACAACAAGAGAGAAGTTTTAAGAAGAACGACAACAGAGAGAAAGTTTTAAGAAGAACGAAAACTAGAGGGAAGTTTTAAGAAGAACGAGAAAGTTTTAGAAGAACGTTTTAAAGAAGAACGACAACAAGAGAGAAGTTTTAAGAAGAACGACAACAAGAGGGAAGTTTTAAGAAGAACGACAACTAGAGAGAAGTTTTAAGAAGAACGAAAACTAGAGGGAAGTTTAAGAAGAACGAAAACTAGAGGGAAGTTTTAAGAAGAACGAAAACTAGAGGGAAGTTTTAAGAAGAACGACAACAAGGGGGAAGTTTTAAGAACGACAACAAGAGAGAAGTTTTAAGAAGAATGACAACAAGAGAGAAGTTTTAAGAAGAACGATAACAAGAGAGAAGATTTAAGAACGACAACTAGAGAGAAGTTTTAAGAACGACAATTAGAGAGAAGTTTAAAGAAGAACGACAACTAGAGAGAAGTTTCAAGAAGAAACGAAATCTATAGAAAGTTTTAAGAAGAAACAAGAAAAGTTTTAGAGAACGACAAAGAGAGTTTTAAGAAGAACGACAACAAGAGGAAGTTTAAGAAGAACGACAACAAGAGGAAAGTTTTAAGAAGAACGAAAACTAGACGGAAGTTTTAAGAAAACGAACGAGAGAAGTTTTAAGAAGAACGAAAACTAGAGAGAGAAGTTTTAAGAACGAAAACTAGAGGGAAGTTTAAGAAGAACGAAACTAGAGAGAAGTTTTAAGAAGAACGACAACTAGAGATAAGTTTAAGAAGAACGACAACACGAGAGAAGTTTTAGAAGAACGAAAACTAGAGGGAAGTTTTAAGAAGAAATCGAAAACTGGAGAGAAGTTTTAAGAAGAACGACAACAAGAGAGAAGTTTTAAGAAGAACGAAAACAAGGGAAGTTTTAAGAACGACAAAAACGAGGACTACTAGAGAGAAGTTTTAAGAAGAACGAAAACTAGAAAGGAACGAAACAAGAGGCAAGTTTTAAGAAGAACGACAACAAGGGGGAAAACCAGAAAGTTTTAAGAAAAACGACAACAAGAGAGAAGTTTTAAGAAGAACGACAAAAGAGAAGTTTTAAGAAGAACGAAAACTAGAAAGTTTTAAGAGAGAAGATTTTAAGAAGAACGACAACAAGAGAGAAGTTTTAAGAAGAACGACAACCAGAGAGAAGTTTTAAGAAGAACGACAACAAGAGAGAAGTTTCAAGAAGAACGACAACTAGAGAGAAGTTTTAAGAAGAACGAAAACTAGAGGGAAGTTTTAAGAAGAACGAGAGAGAAGTTTTAAGAAGAAGAACGAAAACAAGAGAGAAGTTTTAAGAAGAACGAAGTTTTAAGAAGAACGAAACTAGAGGGAAGTTTAAGAAGAACGAAAACTAGAGGGAAGTTTTAAGAAGAACGAAACAAGAGGGAAGTTTTAAGAAGAACGACAACAAGAGGAAGTTTTAAGAAGAACGAAAACTAGAGGAGAAAGAAGTTTTAAGAAGAACGACACAAGAGAGAAGTTTTAAGAAGAACGACAATTTTTAAGAACGAAACGAGAGAAGTTTTAAGAAAAATAGTGAGAAGTTTTAAGAAGAACGACAACTAGAGAAAATTTTTAAGAAGAACGACAACAGTGGAAGTACGGAAGTTTTAAGAAGAACGACAACTAGAGAGAATTTTTAACAAGATCGAAAACTAGAGGGAAGTTTTAAGAAGAACGACAACTAGACAGAAGTTTTAAGAAGAACGAAAACTGGAGGGAAGTTTTAAGAAGACTGACAACAAGAGAGAAGTTTTAAGAAGAACGACAACAAGAGAGAAGTTTTAAGAAGAACGAAAACTAGAGGGAAGTTTTAAGAAGAACGACAACAAGAGGGAAGTTTTAAGAAGAACGACAACAAGAGGGAAGTTTTAAGAAGAACGAAAACTAGACGGGAAGTTTAAGAAGAACGACAACGAGAATTTTAAGAAGACAAACTAGAGGGAAGTTTTAAGAAGAAGGGAAAACAACTAGACAGAAGTTTTAAGAAGAACGAAAACTAGAGGAAAGTTTTAAAAAGAACGACAACAAGAGAGAAGTTTTAAGAAGAACGACAACAAGAGAGAAGTTTAAGAAGAATGAAAACTTTTTAAGAAGAACGAAAACAAGAGGGAAGTTTTTAAGAAGAACGACAACAAGAGGGAAGTTTTAAGAAGAACGAAAACTAGAAAGTTTTAACGACAACAAGAGAAAGTTTTAAGAAGAACGAAATAAGAGGGAAGTTTAAAGAACGAAAACTAGAGGGATTTTTTGGAAGAACGACAACATAGAAAAGTTTTAAGAAGAACGACAACAATAAAGAAGAAGAACGACAACAAGAGAGAATTTTTAACAAGAACGAAAACAAGAGGAAGTTTTAAGAAGAACGACAACAAGAGGAAGTTTTTAAGAACGAAACGAGGGAAGTTTTAAGAAGACTTACAAGAGAGAAGTTTTTTTAAGAACGAACGAAAAAGTAGAGGAACGAAACAAGAGGGAAGTTTTTAAGAAGAACGAAACAAGAGGGAAGTTTTAAGAAGAACGAAAACAAGAGGGAAGTTTTAAGAAGAACGAAAAACTAGAGGGAAGTTTTAAGAAGAACGACAACAGAGAGAAGTTTTAAGAAGAACGACAACAGAGGGAAGAAGAAAACTAGAGGGAAGTTTAAGAAGAACGACAACAAGAGGGAAGTTTTAAGAAGAACGACAACAAGAGAGAAAGTTTTAAGAAGAATGAAAACAACAAGATGGAAAGAACGAAGAAGAACGACAACTAGAGAGAAGTTTTAAAAGAACGACAACTAGAGAGAGGTTTTAAGAAGAACGACAACTAGAGAGAAGTTTTAAGAACGACAACAAGAGAGAAGTTTTAAGAAGAACGAAAACTAGAGAGAAATTTTAAGAAGAACGACAACAAGAGGGAAGTTTTAAGAAGACTGACAACAAGAGAGAAGTTTTAAGATGAACGACAACAAGAGAGAAATTTTAAGAAGAACGAAAACTAGAGGGAAGTTTTAAGAAGAGCGACAACAAGAGGGAAGTTTTAAGAAGAACGACAACAAGAGGGAAGTTTTAAGAAGAACGACAACAAGAGAGAAGTTTTAAGAAGAACGACAACAGAGAGAAAGTTATAAAAAGAATGACAACAAGAGAGGAAGTTTTAAGAAGAATGACAACAAGATGAAGTTTTAAGAAGAACGACAACTAGAGAGAAGTTTTAAGAAGAACGACAACTAGAGAGAAGTTTTAAGAAGAACGACAACTAGAGAGAAGGAACGACAACAAGAGAGAAGTTTTAAGAAGAACGACAACTAGAGAGAAATTTAAGAAGAACGACAACAAGAGGGAAGTTTAAGAAGACAACAACAAGAGAGAAGTTTTAAGAAGAACGACAACTAGAGGGAAGTTTTAAGAAGAACGACAACAAGAGGGAAGTTTTAAGAAGAACGACAACAAGAGGGAAGTTTTAAGAAGAACGAAACAAGAGGGAAGTTTAAGAAGAACGACAACTAGAGAGAAGTTTAAGAAGAAGAAAAGCTAGATGGAAGTTTTAAGAAGAACGACAACCAGAGAGAAGTTTTAGAAGAACGACAACAAGAGAGAAGTTTTAAAGAAGAACGACAACTAGAGAGAGGTTTTAACAAGAACGACAACAAGAGGGAAGTTTTAAAGAAGAACGACAAAGAACAAAAGAGGAAGTTTTAAGAAGAACGACAACACGAAAACTAGAGGGAAGTTTTAAGAAGAACGACAACTAGAGAGAATTTTAAGAAGAACGACAACAAGAGAGAAGTTTTAAGAAGAACGAAAACTAGAGGGAAGTTTTAAGAAGAACGAAAACAAGAGGAAAGTTTAAGAAGAACGACAACAAGAGAGAAGTTTTAAGAAGAACGACAACAAGAGGGAGTTTAAGAAGAACGACAACAGAGAGAAGTTTAAGAAGAACGAAAACTAGAGGGAAGTTTTAAGAAGAACGAAAACAAGAGGAAGTTTTTTAAGAAGAACGAAAAAAACTAGAGGGAAGTTTTAAGAAGAACGACAAACAAGGGGGAAGTTTTAAGAACGACAACAAGAGAGAAGTTTTAAGAAGAATGACAACAAGAGAGAAGAACGACAATTTTAAGAAGAAAATCGAGGGAAGAAGAAGAGAGAAGATTTAAGAAGAACGATAACAAGAGAGAAGTTTTAAGAACGACAACTAGAGAATGACAACAAGAAGTTTTAAGAAGAACGACAACAAGAGAGAAGTTATAAAAAGAACGACAACTAGAGAGAAAGTTTTAAGAAGAATGACAACAAGAGGACAAGTTTTAAGAAGAACGACAACTAGAGAGAAGTTTTAAGAAGAACGACAACAAGAGAGAAGTTTTAGGAAGAACGACAACTAGAGAGAGGTTTTAAGAAAAACGACAATTACAGAGAAGTTTTAAGAACGACAACAAGAGAGAAGTTTTAAGAAGAACGACAACAAGAGAGAAGTTTTAGGAAGAACGACAACTAGAGAGAAGTTTTAAGAAGAACGACAATAAGAGATAAGTTTTAAGAAGAATGACAACAAGAGAGAAGTTTTAGGATGAACGACAACAAGAGAGAAGTTTTAAGGACGACAATTACAGAAAAGTTTTAAGAAGATCGACAACTAGTGTGAAGTTTTAAGAATAATGGCAACAAGAGATAAGTTTTAGAATAATGACAACAACAGAGAAGTTTTAAGAACGACAACTAGAGAGAAGTTTTAAGAAAAACGACAACAAGAGAGAAGTTATAAAAAGAACGACAACTAGAGAGAAGTTTTAAGAAGAATGACAACAAGATGGAAGTTTTAAGAAGAACGACAACTAGAGAGAAGTTTTAAGAAGAACGACAACAAGAGAGAAGTTTTAGGAAGAACGACAACTAGATAGAGGTTTTAAGAAGAACGACAACAAGAGGGAAGTTTTAAGAAGAACGAAAACTAGACGAAAGTTTTAAGAAGAACGACAACTAGAGAGAAGTTTTAAGAAGAACAAAAACTAGAGAGAAGTTTTAAGAAGAACGAAAACTAGAGGGAAGTTGTAAGAACGACAACAAGAGAGAAATTTTAAGAAGAACGACAACTAGATAGAAGTTTTAAGAAGAACGAAAACTGGAGGTAAGTTTTAAGAAGACTGACAACAAGAGAGAAGTTTTAAGAAGAACGACAACAAGAGAGAAGTTTTAAGAAGAACGAAAACTAGAGAGATGTTTTAAGAAGAACGACAACAAGAGGGAAATTTTAAGAAGAACGACAACTAGAGAGTTTTAAGAAGAACGACAACTAGAGAGAAGTTTTAAGAAGAACGAAAACTAGAGGGAAGTTTTAAGAATAACGAAAACTAGAGGGAAGTTTTAAGAAGAACGACAACAAGAGAGAAGTTTTAAGAAGAACGACAACAAGAGAGATGTTTTAAGAACAATGAAAACAAGACGGAAGTTTTAAGAAGAACGAAAACTAGAGAGAAGTTTTAAGAAGATCGAAAACTAGAGGGAAGTTTTAAGAAGAACGACAACAAGAGAGAAGTTTTAAGAAGAACGACAACTAGAGAGAAGTTTTAAGAAGAACGACAACAAGAGAGAAGTTTTAAGAACGACAACAAGAGGGAAGTTTTAAGAAGAATTAAAACTAGAGGGAAGTTTTAAGAAGAACGACAACAAGAGAGAAGTTTTAAGAAGAACGACAACAAGAGAGAAGTTTTAAGAAGAACGACAACAAGAGGGAAGTTTTAAGAAGAACGAAAACTAGAGGGAAGTTTTAAGAAGAACGACAACAAGAGAGAAGTTTTAAGAAGAACGACAACAAGAGATGTTTTAAGAAGAATGAAAACAAGACGGAAGTTTAAAAGAACGACAACAAGAGAGAAAGTTTTAAGAAGAACGACAACAAGAGAGAAGTTTTAAGAAGAACGACAACAAGAGAGAAGTTTTAGGAAGAACGACAACATGAGGGAAGTTTTAAGAAGAATTAAAACTGGAGGGAAGTTTTAAGAAGAACGACAACAAGAGAGAAGTTTAAGAAGAACGACAACAAGAGGGAAGTTTTTAAGAAGAACGACAACTAGAGGGAAGTTTTTAAAGAACGACAACTAGAGGGAAGTTTTAAAAGAACGAAAACAAGAGAGAAGTTTTACGAAGAACGAAAACTAGAGGGAAGTTTTAAGAAGAACGAAAACTAGACGAAGTTTTAAAAAGAACGACAACTACAGAGAAGTTTTAAGAAGAATGACAACAAGATGGAAGTTTTAAGAAGAACGACAACTAGAGAGAAGTTTTAGGAAGAACGCAAACTAGAGAGAAGTTTTAAGAAGAACGAAAACTGGAGGGAAGTTTTAAGAAGACTGACAACAAGAGGGAAGTTTTAAGAAGAAATTGACAACAAGAGAGAAGTTTTAAGAAGAACGAAAACTAGAGGGAAGTTTAAAAAAGAACGAAAACAAGAGTGAAGTTTTAAGAAGAACGAAAAACAAGAGGGAAGTTTTAAGAAGAACGACAACAAGAGGGAAGTTTAAGAAGAACGACAACTAGAGAGAAGTTTTAAGAAGAACGACAACTAGAGAGAAGTTTTAAGAAGAACGACAACAAGAGAGAAGTTTTAAGAAGAACGACAACTAGAGAGAAGTTTTAAGAACGACAACAAGAGAGAAGTTTTAAGAAGAACGACAACAAGAGAGAAGTTTAAGAAGAACGACAACAAGAGGGAAGTTTTAAGAAGAATGACAAACAAAGAGGGAAGTTTTAAGAAGAACGAAAACTAGAGGGAAGTTTAGGAAGAACGACAACTAGAGGGAAGTTTTAAGAAAAACGACAACAACAGAGAAATTTAAGAACGACAACAAGAGAGAAGTTTTAAGAAGAACGACAACAAGAGAGAAGTTTTAAGAAGAACGATGAACAAGAGAAGAACGACAACTAGAGAGAAGTTTTAAGAACGACGACAAGAAGAGATTAAAGAACGAATGACAACAAGAGAGAAGTTTTTAAAAAGAACGACAACTAAGAGAAAGTTTTAACGAGAATGACAACAAGAAAAGTTTTAAGAAGAACGACAACAAGAGAGAAGTTTAAGAATAACGACAACTAGAGAGAGGTTTTAAGAAAACGACAACAACAGAGAAGTTTTAAGAACGACAACTAGAGAGAGTTTTAAGAAGAACGACAACAAGAGAGAAGTTTTAGGAAGAACGACAACTAGAGAGAAGTTTTAAGAAAACGACAATAAGATGGAAGTTTTAAGAAGAATGACATCTAGAGAGAAGTTTTAAGAAGAACGACAACAAGAGAGAAGGTTTAAGGACGACAATTACAGAAAAGTTTTAAGAAGAACGACAACTAGTGGGAAGTTTTAAGAATAACGAAAACAAGAGATAAGTTTTAGGAAGAACGACAACAACAGAGAAGTTTTAAGAACGACAAAAACTAGAGAAGTTTTAAGAAGAACGAAAACAAGAGAGAAGTTTTAAAAGAACGACAACTAGAGAGAAGTTTTAAGGAGAATGACAACAAGATGGAAGTTTAAGAAGAACGACATCTAGATAGAAAGTTTTAAGAAGAAAGAAAACAAGAGAGAAGTTTTTAAAAGAACGACAACTAGATAGAGGTTTTTTTAAGAAGAACGACAACAAGAGGGAAGTTTTAAGAAGAACGAAAACTAGACGAAAGTTTTAAGAAGAACGACAACAAGAGAAGTTTAAAGAAGAACGAAAACTAGAGGATTTTTAAGAAGAACGAAAACTAGAGAGAAGTTTTAAGAACAACGAAAACTAGAGGGAAGTTTTAAGAAGAACGAAAACTAGAGGAAGTTTTAAGAAGAACGACAACAAGAGAAGTTTTAAGAAGAACGACAACAAGAGAGAAGTTTTAAGAAGAACGAAAACAGACAGAAGTTTTTTAAGAAGAACGACAACTAAGAAGAAATTTTAAGAAGAACGACAACTAGAGAGTTTTAAGAAGAACGACAACAAGAGAGAAGTTTTAAGAAGAACGACAACTAGAGGGAAGTTTTAAGAATAACGACAACAGAGGGAAGTTTTAAGAAGAACGACAACAAGACGGAAGTTTTAAGAAGAACGACAACAAGAGAGATGTTTTAAGAAGAATGAAAACAAGACGGAAGTTTTAAGAAGAACGACAACAAGAGAGAAGTTTTAAGAAGAACGACAACAAGAGAGAAGTTTTAAGAAGAACGACAACAAGAGAGAAGTTTTAAGAAGAACGAAAACTAGAGGGAAGTTTTAAGAAGAACGAAACTAGAGAGAAGTTTTAAGAAGAACGAAAACTAGAGGGAAGTTTTAAGAAGAACGAAAACTAGAGGGAAGTTTTAAGAAGAACGACAACAAGAGAGAAGTTTTAAGAAGAACGACAACAAGAGAGAAGTTTTAAGAAGAACGACAACAAGAGGGAAGTTTTAAGAAGAACGACAACAAGAGGGAAGTTTTAAGAAGAACGAAAACTAGAGGGAAGTTTTAAGAAGAACGAAACTAGAGAGAAGTTTTAAGAAGAACGAAAACTAGAGGGAAGTTTTAAGAAGAACGAAAACTAGAGGGAAGTTTTAAGAAAAAACGACAACAAGAGAGAAGTTTTTTAGGAAGAACGACAACTAGAGAGAAGTTTTAAGAAGAATGACAACAAGATGGAAGTTTTAAGAAGAACGACAACTAGAGAGAAGTTTTAAGAAGAACGAAAACAAGAGGGAAGTTTTAAGAAGAACGACAACAAGAGAGAAGTTTTAAGAAGAACGACAACTAGAGAGAAGTTTTAAGAAGAACGACAACAAGAGAGAAGTTATAAAAAGAACGACAACTAGAGAGAAGTTTTAGGAAGAACGACAACTAGAGAGAAGTTTTAAGAAGAATGACAACAAGATGGAAGTTTTAAGAAGAACGACATCTAGAGAGAATTTTTAGGAAGAACGACAACAAGAGGGTAGTTTTAAGAAGAACGACAACAAGAGGGAAGTTTTAAGAAGAACGAAAACTAGAGGGAAGTTTTAAGAAGAACGACAACTAGAGAGAAGTTTTAAGAAGAACGAAAACTAGAGGGAAGTTTTAAGAAGAACGAAAACTAAGAGGAAGTTTTTAAGAAGAACGACAAACAGAGAGGGAAGTTTTAAGAAGAACGACAACAAGAGAGAAGTTTTAAAAGAACGACAACAAGAGAGAAGTTTTAAGAAGAATGAACCGAACAACTAGAGAGAAGTTTTAAGAAGAACGACAACAATAGAGAAGTTTTAAGAAGAACGACAACTAAGACAAGTTTTAAGAAGAACGAAAACTAGAGGGAAGTTTTAAGAAGAACGACAACAAGAGAGAAGTTTTAAGAAGAACGACAACAAGAGAGAAGTTTTAAAGAAGAACGACAACAAGAGAGAAGTTTAAAAGAACGACAAAGAGAAGTTTTAAAGAAGAACGAAAACTAGAGAGGGAAGTTTTTAGAAGAACGAAAACTAGAGGGAAGTTTTAAGAAGAATGACAACAAGAGAAACTAGTTTTAAGAAGAACGACAACAAGAGAGAAGTTTTAAGAAGAACGACAACAAGAGAGAAGTTTTAAGAAGAACGAAGACTAGAGGGAAGTTTTAAGAATAACGACAACTAGAGAGATGTTTTAAGAAGAACGAAAACTGGAGGGAATTTTTAAGAAGACTATCAACAAGAGAGAAGTTTTAAGAAGAACGACAACAAGAGAGAAGTTTTAAGAAGAACGAAAACTAGAGGGAAGTTTTAAGAAGAACGACAACAAGAGGGAAGTTTTAAGAAGAACGACAACTAGAGAGTTTTAAGAAGAACGACAACTAGAGAGAAGTTTTAAGAAGAACGAAAACTAGAGGGAAGTTTTAAGAAGAACGAAAACTAGAGGGAAGTTTTAAGAAGAACGACAACAAGAGAGAAGTTTTAAGAAGAACGACAACAAGAGAGATGTTTTAAGCAGAATGAAAACAAGACGGAAGTTTTAAGAAGAACGACAACTAGAGAGAAGTTTTAAGAAGATCGAAAACTAGAGGGAAGTTTTAAGAAGAACGACAGCAAGAGAGAAGTTTTAAGAAGAACGACAACTAGAGAGAAGTTTTAAGAAGAACGACAACAAGAGAGAAGTTTTAAGAAGAACGACAACAAGAGAGAAGTTTTAAGAAGAAGGACAACTAGAGAGAAGTTTTAAGAAGAACGACAACAAGAGAGAAGTTTTAAGAAGAACGAAAACTAGAGGGAAGTTTTAAGAAGAACGAAAACTAGAGGGAAGTTTTAAGAAGAACGAAATCTAGAGGGAAGTTTTAAGAAGAACGAAAACTAGAGGGAAGTTTTAAGAAGAACGACAACAAGGGGGAAGTTTTAAGAACGACAACAGGAGAGAAGTTTTAAGAAGAATGACAACAAGAGAGAAGTTTTAAGAAGAACGATAACAAGAGAGAAGTTTTAAGAACGACAACTAGAGAGAAGTTTTAAGAACGACAATTAGAGAGAAGTTTTAAGAAGAACGACAAGAGAGAAGTTTTAAGAAGAACGACAACTAGAGAGAAGTTTTAAGAAGAACGACAACAAGAGAGAAGTTTTAAGAAGAATGACAACAAGAGAGAAGTTTTAAGAACGACAACTAGAGAGAAGTTTTAAGAACGACAACAAGAGAGTAGTTTTAAGAAGAACGACAACTAGAGAGAAGTTTTAAGAAGAACGAAAACTAGAGGGAAGTTTTAAGAAGAACGAAAACTAGAGGGAAGTTTTAAGAACGACAACAAGAGAGAAGTTTTAAGAAGAACGACAACAAGAGAGAAGTTTTAAGAAGAAGGACAACAAGAGAGAAGTTTTAAGAAGAACGAAGACTAGAGGGAAGTTTTAAGAAGAACGACAACTAGAGAGATGTTTTAAGAAGAACGAAAACTAGAGGGAAGTTTTATGAAGAACGAAAACTAGAGGGAAGTTTTAAGAAGAACGACAACAAGAGAGAAGTTTTAAGAAGAACGACAACAAGAGAGATGTTTTAAGCAGAATGAAAACAAGACGGAAGTTTTAAGAAGAACGACAACTAGAGAGAATTTTAAGAAGATCGAAAACTAGAGGGAAGTTTTAAGAAGAACGACAGCAAGAGAGAAGTTTTAAGAAGAACGACAACTAGAGAGAAGTTTTAAGAAGAACGACAACAAGAGAGAAGTTTTAAGAAGAACGACAACAAGAGAGAAGTTTTAAGAAGAACGAAAACTAGAGGGAAGTTTTAAGAAGAACGAAAACTAGAGGGAAGTTTTAAGAAGAACGAAATCTAGAGGGAAGTTTTAAGAAGAACGAAACTAGAGCGAAGTTTTAAGAAGAACGACAACAAGGGGGAAGTTTTAAGAACGACAACAGGAGAGAAGTTTTAAGAAGAATGACAACAAGAGAGAAGTTTTAAGAAGAACGATAACAAGAGAGAAGTTTTAAGAACGACAACTAGAGAGAAGTTTAACTAAGAACTACAACTTGAGGGAAGTTTCAAGAAGAACGACAACTAGAGAGAAGTTTTAAGAACGACAACTAGAGAGAAGTTTTAAGAAGAACGACAACAAGAGAGAAGTTTTAAGAAGAACGACAACTAGAGAGAAGTTTTAAGAAGAACGACAACAAGAGAGAAGTTTTAAGAAGAACGACAAGAGAGAAGTTTTAAGAAGAACGACAACAAGAGAGAAGTTTTAAGAAGAATGACAACAAGAGAGAAGTTTTAAGAACGACAACTAGAGAGAAGTTTTAAGAACGACAACAAGAGTGTAGTTTTAAGAAGAACGAAAACTAGAGGGATGTTTTAAGAACGACAACAAGAGAGAAGGCAAGGAAGGGCAAAAATATATTAATCAAGTGATAGCGATTGCTGTATGAGTCGTACGATTTTTGAATCAAGCCCGGGCAACACCGGGCCATGCTGCTAGCCAATTAATTAGATCTTACAGTCAGGTCAAGTTTAATAAAAACAAAAAATAGATAAAAGTCTATATAACACCATAATACTACTGGGCACAACTTATTAGATGAAATCTTTTAAATTTGCATTGTTTATTGAAAATCGGACTAAAACTACTGCACTGTAAATCATATTACATCATAATATAGATAAATTGTTCAGTATAATTTCCCTTTGAAGTAAATGATGTTTTTATCTAATGACATTTTTGTGTTGTAATTTGAATGAAATTTTAAAATTAGTCTCATAAATTGACATAACTAAATATGAATAAATGTTTACTTGTCTAAAAGACAAATTTTTATAGCCACATTCCCTCACCACCAATTCATCTGACTTTAATATTGAGAAAAGAATATTTTCTCGAAGCAAGGCAAAAACGTACTGAAAATTTTTAATGCAACATTCTGCATTTCAACCGTCTGTTGCTCTATTCCCTGCATCACGGTTGAAGATATACAATTGTTGATTATGAGATCCATTATCCATTTTAATTTCAAACCAACTGGTTGCATATATTTCAGTTATATATTTTATGTGCTATAAGTTTTTGGCAGATCACCGAAATTAAATTCTAACGCTCAAATTATAAACTCAAACTTAATTTTAAAATCGTTTCGTCAAAAAGCGATAACAATTTGGAAATAATATATTTTGTGTTATCATTTAATATCTCAAACCCCAACTTTCAAACTGAGTGCAATACAATGCTTCTAAAATCGACCTGCCCTACACTGTATAGCGCGCTGACATCCATGCTATCTATCGTATGCTTGTAATATCCTTTGCTGGAATGAGGGTGGCGGTAAGTTATGTGTATTCAAATAGAGTATTTACTTTAAACTGCTTTTTGAAACTTTACATTACGACCCACTACGACCCAATTTTTGAAGTTCAAAAATATCGTCAAAACATACAGAAAGGATTACAGAAAAATCTCTCTTTTCAGGACGCCAGTAGGATGTAAAGTGTCATGCCAGAGTCAAACTCACAAGAATAACATTTTTCAAAGGCAAAATAGTTATACATACATACACACACACACACACACACACATATATATATATATATATATATATATATATATACATAGTGGTAAGAAAAAGTCGGACTCTAGGGAGACATATTTGTTCTTTCTATTTATGAAGACTACGAAGCCCCACAATGTTTGTCAGTGTATCTCCCTGGCGTCTAGTTGGAGGCAATGGTGACAGGCTACAGTTTACTAAATGGATGGCTTTTGAATGGGGCCTTTGGTCCGTTTCTTTCCCAGGGAAAATCCACGTATTACGAGCCCAACACCTTTGCAAGACAAGGACATGTCCTCGATTTAAGCAGTCTGTATTTGCACAAACCGTTGGTTGGATATAGACAGTTGGCTTACCGACCCTGGCATGGTTGTCAATGGGGCTAACAGCAATATGGAAGTAGTTATTGGGGAGAGAATATTTATTTTGAAACAGTTGCTTTTGCATGCAAAAGTACACAGGACAGCAATATGTAACAACAATTAGATACTATAATAAAAGTGATTATATTTAGTTTGTTTTGGGTCTTATCCCCCCTCTCATTGTCAAATATTAGATTTTTATCTATGAAATATTTATTATCATTAAATTCTTAAATTTCGCGGTGCATTTTTGTAGGTCACCCTTAGAGGATGCGGTATTACGGTGTATAGATGATTGATTGGTGACGGACAAGTTTTTGTGGTGAATGCGCAAATTGTAACGAGTGAATGGGTCGTGAATTGGATTAGCTAGGTATAGGATAGTCAGTGTGAACCAGCCTCAACTCCTTTCCCCCTTTTCGGCCATGTGCCATAATTGTATTTTTAATACAATAAATATCAATAAAAGTGATTCTCGCTGCTGAGTGTTCTGTTAATATGGCCTTGTGTCAGACTAAGCTTAATTTAGTGAATAACTATAAGTACGTTTTCTGTAATATCTACATACATCTTCTATAGGGTGTCCATTACAAAAAGTTGCAAATTATCAGTTTCATCTTTCGGAAATAATTGACCTTGAATAACCTTGAATAAATTTCTTGAATATTCATGGCCTTGACTCTCGAGTAATTACTTAACTCTGATTGATTCGTTTATAATTGATTAATTACTGCTCGATCATGTGACTCGAAGTTGAAGGTTACTAAACTACCCGTGACCCGTTTGGTCACTGACAATTCAGGTTATAAAATAATGAAGTTGATTTCAACTTTAAAATATTGTCTATTTGAAGAAAGTTAAAATAAAATAAAAATATTTACTGTATAAACAACTCGTATTTTTTAATCTTATTCACTTAAAATAATTTTTTTAAATCACATTAACGTAAAAATATATTTTAATATGCCAAAAAATATTTTAAAATCATATTCCCTTGAAAATATTTTTTTAAATATGGCAAAAATATTTTTAAATATTTAAAATATTGTTTGTTTAAAGAAAGCTGAAATATAAATAAGCACGCACGAAATATCAGAGAGAAGTGAAAAGAGAGAGTTGAAAAGAGAGAGAAAGGTGGAAAGAAAGAGAGATGGAAAAAGAGAGAAGTGGAAAGAGAGCGAGAAATGGAAAGAGAGAGAGGTGGAAAGAGAGAGTTAGAAAGAAAGAAGTGGAAAGAGAGAGAGGTGGAAAGAGAGAGTTAGAAAGAAAGAAGTGGAAAGAGAGAGAGGTGGAAAGAGAGAGAGGTGGAAAGAGAGAGAGAGGTGGAAAGAGAGAGAGAGAGGTGGAAAGTGAGAGAGTTGGAATGAGAGAGAAATGAAAAAAGAGAGAGAGAGGTGCAAAGAAAGAGAGGTGGAAAGAGAGAGAGGTGGAAAGAGAGCGAGGTGGAAAGAGAGAGAGGTGGAAAGAGAGAGAGATGGAAAAAGAGAGAAGTGGAAAGAGAGCGAGAAATGGAAAGAGAGAGAGGTGGAAAGAGAGTGTTGAAAAGAAAGAAGTGGAAAGAGAGAGTTGGAAAGAAAAAGTGGAAAGAGAGAGAGGTGGAAAGAGAGAGAGAGGTGGAAAGTGAGAGAGTTGGAATGAGGGAGAAGTGGAAAAAAGAGAGAGAGGTGCAAAGAGAGAGAGAGGTGCAAAGAGAGAGAGGTGAAAGAGAGAGGTGAAAAGAGAGAGAGGTGGAAAGAGAGAAAAGTGGAAAGAGAGAGAGGGGCAAAGAGAGAGAGAGAGAGGTGGAAATAGAGAGAGGTGAAAAGCAGACATAAATGTTACCATTTGTGTCCACAATCCGGATGTTAAATTAGGTCACCATCTGAGACGAAGACACGTCATTTTCTAATCTCTCTACTTCCTACAAGATAATAAATTTCTATCTTTCTTTCACCCACTCTCTATAAATGACTTCACAACGTTCACAGAGTTTTATAATAACAAAGATTTGCAGAGAGCTTTCCTTCTTTCGTTCTGCCCTTCTCGTATGGCTAAACAACTCACTAATTTTGATCGTCAAGTTATCGTAATTTTTCAAAGAACATTCGACGTGAGGATTGACGAAATGTGCATAAATTATTCCTGAAATTTTCAGTCCCATCAATCGTCATCAGTTTTCAACGGTTGTCTCACGTCTTTTTGAATTTACCGCTTTTTTTACTGGGCACGCTGTAGTTTCGATATTCACTAAACTTTCCATTTTTTGGCACAAGGCCATGAACTGATAACAGTTTGGTGTTTCTAAGCGGTCACCCATAATGAGTAATGATATGGTTCAATGTTGCTTAACTTTAGATCAATATTCACTCAGTACAACAGAGCTGGAGACATTTACCAGACATAGGTGAGCATATTTTTTTTTATTTATCTAGGTATTAATAATAAGATTATTTTGTTCATTTTTTTCTTTTTACTACACGTTTACACAAAACAAGACCCAAGAGCCACTCAACGTAGTTACGGTATAAAGTTGTTGTATGGACATAAGAGCAGGCAGTAAGTACATATTATGAGGATATTCAGGAGAGATAATGGTTTACCGTAAACTTGAAGAGATTAGTGACCAGGGAAACATTCTCTCGGGAGTCTCTTTCACAGGGTAGTGGTTCTTGGGAATAAACTATCTTGGGTGGAGTATGAAGGGAGTGTGGATGATTCAATAATGTGTACATGGCTTGGTAGGCCTTTGCTGTAAAGGTCTGTGTTTGTGGAACTAAGGACTGTAGCCCGTTTAAACATTTGCCATGGAAATAGCGGTAGAGTAGCGATAGGCTTGCGTCGTTTCGTCGGTGGGAAAGTGGGTGCAGAGTGGAAAATAATCCATCGCCTACAAGCCCGCGCAGACTGTTGAGGCCGGAGAGTGAATATTGGGGAACCTCAGCCCAGATATGGCATCAATACTCCATTTTTGTACTGGTCTAACTCTCGCGATTCTAATTTTCCTCGTCCGTCACATTCAGTGAAACACACACACACACACACACACACACATACACACACGCAAAGACATTCACAAACACACACACACAAACACACACATTTGTTTTTGTGTCTTTTTCAATAAGAAAAGTTATATATATATATATATATATATATATATATATATATATATATAATTATATTGATTTAAAATATGTTTTTTTCGCTACACAGTTCTAGAACTGTATAGCGAAAAACATATTTTAAATCAGTTAATTTATAATATTAATGCTCTGTAACTTTACATTGAGCACTGTTTGGTAAAAAAAAAAATATCTATAAGAACACCGGATTATCTTTCTTTTATTTATATATACATACATACATACATACATATATATATATATATATATATATATATATATATATATATATATATATATATATATATATAAAACCTGTAGATGATGAAAAATTATTTAGGTATCTTGGTATTAAAAATAAGATTATTTTGTTTATTTTTTTCTTTTTACTACACGTTTACACAATACAAAACCCAAGAGCCACTCAAGGTAGTTACGGAATAAGAAGTAAAATAACCTCTGTAGCGTATATATTGTTAACAACACCGTATTCTCGACATATCTTATTTTATCTTATTTTGTTCCGAAGTTTGAAATGAATGCAGATTCACGTTATGACGACGGAAAATATGTTTAACATATTTGACAATACAATATTCATTCTTGTCAATGCATTTAATTAAGTAGATGTATAATAATCACATAGATCCAGCATTATAATCACAAATACATTTTTTTTTTGTCTTTTTTTTTACAAAAAAACACGCTTATTATTTTATTTTATTTATTTTTTTATTTATTTATTTTTTATTTTTTATTTATTTATTTTTTTTTTTTGAGTGGTATGCTCTTTTCAAGGCCGGTCCAGTGTTGGTTCAAGATGATGTGCGTTCAGAGTAGCTAATCAGGAGCAAAACCCCAGAAATATTCGTAACTCATCCATGACAAACTTGTCCGAATAATCCATCATCTCTCCTATGATTAGAATTAAGGCCGTTGAATGTGACTCAAACAAAATTACAGGCGGTATTCGACGGCTTTTAGTGGGGATGTCTTCCGGCGTACTTTTGATTGCTGTCAACGATTTCGAAGGGGAAGGTGACCAAATTTAAATATCATATGAAAATGTGTTATTTATTTGGGTAAACGTTAAGTATTTTTTTTTTGTTTTTTGTTTTTTGATGGGGAGGGCTAGAACTTTCTGATCCCAACTCGTTTAAAATGTTTTATTCAATATAACAAACGGCGAACTTTAAGCCGCTTCGTGAGTGTTTCTTGGAGAATACGTCGTTTGATCTCAGGAGGAATCGTTTAAAAGAAGCCACCAAAAATATGTTCCGAGTACTTTCAACCATTTCTTGTTGAAAGACTGTTATGGAGTGATTTCACAGTGGAGGCTTGTATTTGTACTAAGTCGGTCCTAAAATAGGTTCGACGTACAAAACGTTAGAAACTTGATATAATAGGTAATGACGCAGAGAAAATCTAGTTGTGGTCGCTGATACTTTAGTATCCGACTAACGGTCGTCCGGCATCGACTGACTGACCGACTCACTGAGCGGTATTCAGTCACCCCCCCACCACCACCACCACGAGGGCATCATGTGGCACAAGGCCGGTTTAACGTGGGATCTCAGAGCCCGTGGGTTCGACCAAAAATATGCCCTTTGAATCCGTATAAACGGGTCCAGGGTCGTTTTACCTCCCCGAAAGAGACTCCGCCCTTCAGCGTAGCCTCGTTCGGGTTCCTCCCCGCCCGAAGGCAGAGAGTTCAACCGGTCAGCCGGTCGTCCGACTTCAGACTGAACTCAGACCGACCCACTGAGCGACTCCTCGTTACTCTTACTACTCCTACTGGGGGAGTCTATTAACTATAGAATAGGTGTGTTCCACTATAACAAAGACCTTACTTGAAAACCTTTATTGACTTACTTGAAGGCTTTTAACAGTAGAAAAAAAAATTTATATGTTATCTTGCCATATTTTGTTCCGAAGTTTGAAATGATTCCTGGTTCCCGTTATAACTGCGAAAAATATTTTAGCGTCACGTGACTTTTTATTTTAACGCCTGCAAAATTAACAAAATTTAATGGGTGGGGAATTGCCATTTTTATTTAGGGCTTCCAAAATTTTTAATCGTTTTTTTTTTTTTTTTTTTTTAAACTGTTATGTTCTGAGTACTTCCGACTATCTTTGGTCGAAAGTCCTCACTTGAAAATCAACCCCACCAAACTCATTTTTATGCAGGATAATTCTCCCTGTCATAAATCAAAATTGATGAAGGAATACTTTGATGAGAAGCAGGTGAGTATTCTGACATGACCGCCCCAATCTCCTGACCTCAACCCTATAGAAAACTTATGGATCATGTTGCTCAACTGCTTTCTCGAGAGCCTGTACTTTATAATGCTCCATAAGTTTTCTATGTGGTTGAGGTCAGGAGATTGGGGCGGCCATGTCATAACACTCACCTGCTTCTCATCAAAGTATTCCTTCATCAATTTTGATTTATGACAGGGAACATTATCCTCACTTGAAGACTTTTAACAGTCAGTCAGTTATGTGCCATGCGTGATACACGCTTAGGCGATCATGAATCTTTCGATACTTTAATGTCGAGACAGATTTTTTCCCGCAGTAGGTTGCCATTTCTTTCTGCGATAGAACAGTTCCCATGCAAGGCTATAGAACCTGGTCTGTCCTACTATTTACCTATATCTAGAGGGAGAGGAAGAGGATTCATACCTTTCCCAAGGCTATTAGCACGTATGTGAATGTAATGGTTTCGACTGGAATTCGAATTCGGCTCTCCGATTATGCAAACACTAAAATGCACAGCACAAAAGATATGATGAGAAAAGACGCTGATGTTCTACACTATTTCAAGCCAAAGTTTAGGAAGGAAACCCCCATCATTACTAGAAAGAAGAATAGCAGCTAGTGGACCTGAAAAACTTATTTTCCTGAAAATTGTTATAATAAAAAGATATAAATTTTAACCAACGATGACACTGGCTACTCGGTCAGTGAATTCCTAATGTTTCCATATAAGGAAACGGCTAATATTACAGTTGCCATTTCTATTGGTTCATATCAAGGTAAAAAGGTAAAAAACCAAAAAATAACCTCTGTAAGGTATATGTTGTTAATAACAACGTATTCACGACATATGTCATTTTATCTTATTTTGTTCCGAAGTTTGAAATGAAAGCAGATTCACGTTATGACGACGGAAAATATTTTTAGCGTCACGTGACTGGAATGATCTTAAAATTAAAATGCATTTTACGCCTGCACACGTAAATCAAACAAAATTTATTGACGGTGGATTGCTGTTTTTTATGAAAAGGGATTCCAAAATTTTTAATTGTTTTTTTTTTTTTTAATTTTTTACAGTTGCATTGATAGAGTAGATTTATTATCGAGCAAAATGTTACAGTAATTAGAAGTGGTTCTGTGAACTTGTGTTACATTTTTATACGTGCTACTTTGTTCAGGGAGGTGACAGTTCAATAGTTTCAAGAGAAATGTCCAGGTATGAAGACAATATATATTGGGATTTTATTATTATTATTATTATTATTATTATTGACAGAGACCCAGTGTTATCTTTCCCCTTAGCGGGGGGTGTTTAATTGATTTGAAACTTTTAAAACCCTTTATTCTACATTCAACATCATCACTTTTAAGACACCAGAAGTGTTGAAACAAAATGACTATTTTTGTAGTGATTTTATAACATATTTATGTTACAATTTTCGAATAAATAATTATATATATATATATATATATATATATATATATATATATATATATATATACTTAATAGGCCGATTAATAAAATTTGAGGAATAAATAGCCAACAAATTGATAAAAATATTGGCAATATGATTGATGATATTTATATACAAGCTTAAGAGCTACCCTATCAGGTGGCATTTAAGATACCTCCTACGGAGGGCTCTTGATTGGATCTTCGGCTTGTTCAGGGTTTGAGAGTCTCTCAGTCTTTGCATATTCTCATCATTGGCTGCCGTTTGATCTGGGTTTTCATTTCCACGGAACTTTCTTTTCCTCGCAGAAGCCCTGGCTCTTTTGATTGCAATCTGGTCCTCTGTTAGCGGAGGATTTTTGGGGGAGGGGGGTTGCGAGGCATACTGCTGCCGTATGAGATAGGCAACAATAAACTACAGGAGAACTCAAAATTGATCGCTGCATTTAAGTATTGCATCAATATTTAAGCTTATTTTTTAAAAAGTTCAACAGTAATTCTTCTTCCGCCACTTAATTTAAATACAATTTGATGTACGTAGGTCCTTACTATCCGTAAAAACAATATTTTTTTTTTTTTCGTGGATAAATTTTCGCTGGATTTCGCAATGAATTTCGATTATTTGCAAATTCATTTCCAAGTCATAAAAAATGTTACCGTCACAATTCGTCACCAAAAAAAATCACGTAAAAAAATGACCGAAAACAATGGCAGTAATCAAAACTTGAGAATCTAAAATTTCAAGATTGGGTGTCCGGATCTGGTCGGGAATATTTTTAATATTTTTTTTTTTTTTCACGGAGTCGGCCTGATTCCAAAATAGTCTGATATGCTGGGATACGGCCTCAGAGGGGTAAAGTTGAAAAATTGTAACACACTGACACAGTGACATTCGCATTTATTTATATAGATTAGCCTCTTGACTCGGAATTTTCGGACGAGACGTGTAATAAACAAAGGAGCTTTAATCATATATATATATATATATATATATATATATACACACACACACACACACATATATATATATGAAACCTTTACAATGAAGATCCGTTTAGGTGAAAACTAGGTAAGTTTGCTTTAGGTTCGCCCTAATTCGTGTTTTGAGCACTTTACAGAGCTGTCTTTTACCCTTTTTACTCGTTTTTTGGGTTTTTTAGTTTGTTTTTTCTTTGGACTTGGAGCTCAAACACTTGACGATTGTTTTCGCCTTGTTTTAATGTTCATGGCTCTTTCTTTTTTTATTCCACATTTTTCCTCGGGTACTGATTTGTTCTACTACAACTTAAGCTATCCGAGTTTTTTCCAAAGGAGTACCACTATATATATATATATATATATATATATATATATATATATATATTATTTATTTAAAAATATGATTCCAACTCGCGACATAAGAGGTCTCATGTTTCAAAACAAGAGCCTAAAACTTCAATATAATTATTTGAATTAAACTGAGTTAAAGTAAGCTCTGTTCCATCTTCAAGCGAAATTAGACCTCTTATGTCGCGAGTTGGAATCATATTTTTAAATAAATAATTATATTTATGCTCTACTTTTGAATCGAGCACTATTTTTTAAAAATAATAACTAAAATACTAAGGAATTTTGGATTATTTACCTAACCAGTTCCTTCCTATTTTCTATATATTTTCATATATATATATAAAAACATATTTTAAATCAATTAATTTATAATATTAATGCTCTGTAAATTTACATTGAGCACTATTTTGTAAAAATAAAAATATCTATAAGAACACCGGATTTTATATCTTACTGTTCTTTTTTTTTATATATATATATATATATATATATATATATATATATATATATATATATATATATATATATGATAGTGAATAAAAGATTGACCATATATGCTTCTTATAATATGTAGATATAGTAGGACGTTGAAAGAAATTCCAGAAATTAAAAATAAAATTTATTGTATATTTGTAGGCCTTTTGAACAAATAGAATCATGGAGAAAGGATATTAAAATTTTGAATTTTGAAACATGCTTGTGTTCTTTCTCAACAAGAAATAAAAACTAAAGTTGGACTTTATTGCGGGTAGATGTTTTGTGGAGGAATTATATGTACACGGGGGCAATAAAGTCAGTATACAGTTACTTATAATAACTATTAAGACAAAGCAATTTATCAACAGTCCAGAAATTTATTATTAAACTGGCTAATTCTGGTTAATACAAATGAAATATTATGGTAAACAACAGCAAATTAATTACCGATGCTATTCGAACTGTAAGCCACCAGCTTCAATGCATTCTCTACAACACGAAAGAACGCTTCGACACAAATCGTTCTGATGACTTAAGTCTGCAAATGCATCTTGAATAAATTGCTTGAGGCCATCAATATTTATCAGCTTCTTTGCAAAAACAGAATCTTTCACAATTCCCCATTGTTATGGTCCGGTTCCTTGTACCACGGTGATAGTCCAAGGTAGAACCAATAAAGAAGAACTCGAACACAGGTATGGAATAACACAGATATATTACAAACAGGAATATATACAGAGAAGTAGAAGTGTTAGTATGAACAATCAGGTTTAGTAGAGAGAACAATGTAGTCTCGACCAGTATCACTATTCCAATGTCTGAATGGGACTCTGTTTCGGACTGCCTCTGACTCGACTCTTGACTCGACTTGAACTACTGACTGACTTGAACTACTGACTCACGATATTGAGTCTCCCCCCCCCCACTGGGGCAACATGTGACACAAGGTCGGTTTTTTATTGTGGGATTCCCGAGCCCGTGGGCTCGGCCCAAAAATATATGCCCGTTTGAACCCGTATAAACGGGTTCAGGGCCGATTTACCTCCCGAAGGAGACTCCGCCCTTCGGCGTAGCCTCCTTCGGGTTCCTCTCAAATCCGGAGACAGAGAGTTGAACCGATCAGTCTGTTCAAAAGTGAACTACTGACTCACAATATTGAGTCCCCCCCCCACTGGGGCAACATGTGACACAAGGTCGGTTTTTATTGTGGGATTCCCGAGCCCGTGGGCTCGGCCCAAGTCCCCCTCCATGCCCGTTTGAACCCGCATCAACGGGTTCAGGGCCAGTTTACCTCCCGAAGGAGACTCCGCCCTTCGGCGGAGCTCCTTCAGGTTCCTCCGTCCGAGACAGAGTTGAACCGAGCAGTCTGTTCAAATGTGAACGGCTGACTCACGATATTGAGTCACCCCCACAAGGGGTGTCATGTGACACAAGGCCTTTTTTTACGTGGGCATTCCCGAGCCATTAGACTCAGCCAAAAAATAGCCCATTCGAACCCGTATAAACGGGTTTCAGGGCCGATTTTACCTCCCCGAAGGAGACTCCGCCCTTCGGCGTAGCCTCCTTCGGGTTCCTCCCTAGGAAGAGAGTTCAAACCGAGCAGTCTGTTCAAAAACAGCTGAACGACTGACTCCCCACTCACCATGTGAACGACTAACGTGGATTCCCGCCCAACCCGTATAAACAGGTTCGGCCGGTTTTACCTCCCGAGGAGTTCCGCCCTTACCCCTTCGAACCCTCCCTCCGTCCGGAGACAGGTTGAACCAATCAGTCTGTTCAAAAATGAACGGCTGACTCACGATATTGCCTTTTGTGACACAAGGTCGGTTTTTTAATTCCCGAGCCATTGGGCTCGGCCAAAATAATTTGAACCCATTTGAACCCGTATAAACGGGTTCAGGGCCGAGCATTTTAACCTCCCTGAAGGAGACTCCGCCCTTCAGCGTAGCCTTAGGCCTTCGGGTTCCTCCAAAGGAGACCCGTAGGAAGAGAGTTAAACCGAGCAGTCTGTTCAAAAATGAACGGCTGACTCACGATATTGAGTCTCCATCCCACTGGGGCAACATGTGACACAAGGTCGGTTTTTTTATTGTGGGATTCCCGAGCCCGTGGGCTCGGCCCAAAAATAAAATCCGTTTGAACCCGTATAAACGGGTTCAGGGCCAATTTTACCTCCCCGAAGGAGACTCCGCCCTTCGGCGTAGCCTCCTTCGGGTTCCTCTGGTCCGGAGACAGAGAGTTGAACCGAGCAGTCTGTTCAAAATGAACGACTGACTCACGATATTGAGTCTCCCCCTCACTGGGGCAACAAACGTGAACACAAGGTCGGTTTTTTTTGTGGGATTCCCGAGCCCGTGGGCTCAGCCAAAAAATGTCTGTTCGTGCGAACGGCTTGACTACGTTTGAACCCGCATCAACGGGTTCAGGGGTCAAATTCTATAAAAAATCCCGAAGGAGACTCCGCCCATCGGCGTAGCCTCCTTCGGGTTCCTCCCGCCCGTAGGAAAGAGAGTTAAACCGAGCAGTCTGTTCAAAAATGAACGGCTGACTCACGATATTGAGTCTCCATCCCACTGGGGCAACATGTGACACAAGGTCGGCCTTCGATTTGTTTTTGGGTTACGCATCAACTCCGCTGGGATTCCCGAGCCCGGTGGGCTCGGCCCAAAAATACCTGGAATCCGTTTGAACCCGTATAAACGGGTTCAGGGCCGTTTACCTCCCCGAAGGAGATCGCCCTTCGGCGTAGCCTTTCTTTCTCTCCTTTAACCGAATCTGTTCAAAAGGAGACTTCACGATTCGGAGTACACCCTTCGGGTTCCTTCCCCGTGACAAGAGATTTGAACCGATCATTCTGTTCAAAAGGAACGGCTGACTCACGATTTGAACCCGTAGTCACCCCCAAAAATTTGTTGAGGGTGTTTATCGGCGAAGCCTCCCTTCAAGGCCTTTTAAACAAAAGAGTTAAACCGGAAGTTGTTCAAAAAAACGGCGACTCCATATTGAGTCTCCCACGAGGGGTATCTGGAACCCCGGCAATTGGGATTCCCGGCCCGTGGGCTCGGCCAAAAAATATGCCCATTTGAACCCGCATAAACGGGTTCAGGGCCAAGTTTACCCCCGAAGGAGACTCCGCCCATCGGCGTAGCCTCCTTCGGGTTCCTCTCCGTCCGAGACAGAGAGTTAAACCGAGCAGTCTGTTCAAAAATGAACGGCTGACTCACGATATTGAGTCTCCCCCACTGGGGCAACATGTGACACAGGTCGGTTTTTTTGTTTTGGGATTCCCGAGCCCGTGGGCTCGGCCCAAAAATAGTGCCGTTTGAACCCGCATCAACGGGTTCAGGGCCGTTTTTACCTCCCGAAGGAGACTCCGCCCATCGGCGTAGCCTCCTTTCAGGTTCCTCTCCGTCCGGAGACAGAGGTTTAAACCGAGCAGTCTGTTCAAAAATGAACGGCTGACTCACGATATTGAGTCACCCCCACGAGGGTGTCATGTGGCACAAGGTCTTTTTTTAAAAAATTCCCGAGCCATTAGGGCTCGGCCAAAAAATCCCATTTGAACCCGTATAAACGGGTTCAGGGCCGAGTTTTCACCTCCCGAAGGAGACTCCGCCCATCGGCGTAGCCTCCTTCGGGTTCCTCCCGCCCGTCCGAGACAGAGAGTTAAACCGAGCAGTCTGTTCAAAATGAACGGCTGACTCACGATATTGAGTCTCCCCACTGGGGAACCATGTGACACAAAGGTCGGTTTTTATTGTGGGATTCCCAAAGGCCCGTGGGCTCGGCCCAGAAATATAAAAAAAATTCGTTTGAACCCGTAAATAAACGGGTTCAGGGGCCGAGATTTAACCTCCCCGAAGGAGACTCCGCCCTTCGTTTGTTCAATGGTTTTATTTGGCGTAGCCTCCTTCAGGGTTCCTCCGTCCGGAACGACAGAGAGTTAAACCGAGCAGTCTGTTCAAAAAATGAACGGCTGACTCACTCCTTGCCTACCCCTGAGGCTCAGTATTTATTAAGTACGGAATAGTCCATTATTATTATTATGGGTAAGATCCCATGACACCCATATAGCAAAATCTATCGGGGTCGAAACTCATGAGCGAGGAAACCACTCAATGCTGCCACTCCGTCTTAGCCATCTTCCTGGAAATGTTGCATCAAGATAACTTCTTACATTGAGAGTAAAATATGGCGGCTTCCTATCTTGTTGAAAGTAAAGCTCATGGAAATCATCTTTTTGTAGTAAAACAGTAACTCCAGCCGTTTGCTTAGTATTAATTGTTATTGTAAGTAACTGTATAGCGACTTTATTGCTCCCCTGTACATTATGATGAGTCTTAAATAACGTTCATTTTTGGGAACCGATTATAATAACGAATTTATCGTTTTCATTACTGGTAATGAACATTAAAACTGGGATACACTAACATATCTTAGTTTTTGGTTTGGTTGATTTTCTTTAACGGTATATCAACAACTCTGTGAGTTATTTAATGCCGAAATCTAAATATTTTAACGTAGTTGTATGCCTTGTATTGTTGGTCATTTTGCTATAAAATATGTTGCTGGTTATTTTAATATAAATATTTATTGTTGGCAATTTTAGTATAAATGTATTGATGGTATTTTTACGAGACAAATGTATTTTTATACTTTCATAGTGTTTTGTTTTTGGCTTCACTATTTACCCATAGCTATATCCCTAACAGGTGCTACCACCCTGGTCAGGATGGACCTGGAAACAACGGCAGTTAAAAAATTGTTCCACGCCTCCTCCAATCTCCCAAGCAGAGGCCTAGTTTTTGCACGATACAGGTAGCGTACACAGTAGATTAAAAGGAAAAAGTATCTCCTCCTCTATATGCGGCCTTGTGATGTCATACAGAATAGGCCGAGAAACAATTTTGTATACCGGCCGGTCTGTTCTACATTACTCGCTCATATTCACCTGATCTTGTGTTAAGTAATAGTTTAACAGACTGTTATTTTTAGGGAAATTGTATCTTGGCTCAAACGTCCGGAGGTTGACATTCGGGGTCAGGCGTGAGCCATAATAGGGAAGTCGATTTTGATTGACTGAGTTAGACTAGGAAAAATAGATAGGAAAAAAGGTTTCAAGAGATGTAGACTTGTTCTCTTTCGTGTCCGAAACGGATCCCCAGTGTGGCTAGGGGACAACCCTCCACTGGATAGTGATATAATGTACATGTCGACACGAGTAATAAAAATAGTTAAGTTAAAATTGTCTGTGTTTGAAGTCTTTCATTACAGAACCAAAACAATTAGCGATCGTCGAAAAGCAGAAGAGGAAATGAAAGCACCACCACCTGGGGGCTATGCAACCGATTATTACTTTGTTGATCGCTGTAAAACTCTTTGAGGGCGAAAACGTTTTTTTAATGAAAACCGGAATCCAGAGTTTATCCCGTCAAAAGCTGTGGAATTATTACTCAAAACGTATCAATAAATTACTTGAGGCCATCAATATTTCTCGGCTTCTTTGCAAAAACGGAATCTTTAACAATTCCCCATGTAGCAAAATCTATAAATGCTGGCAAGTCTCGCTGCAAATAATGGTGAATATATAATTGTCTAAAATGTAATTGTAGTTTATTTTTTGAAGAATAAAGTCGATAAACAAAAAGTGGAAATTATTTATGGCTCAACCTAATAGATACGAAAAGATTTGGATGAGGATCGAAAGGAAAAGTAAATACATGAAACAATCTGTAATACATCACCTTAAACTCTTTCGCTAATGAAATGTCATTTAGTAACTACATTAACCTTGAGATCTTTCACTATTTATATTATAATATATATTATAATATATATACTATATCATAATATATAATATAAAATATATAAAATATTATATATTTTATATAGTATTTTATATAATATAGTATTATATATAATATCATATGATTATATCTATTAAAATTATATTAATAAAATAATATAATATTATATATATAAATATATATATAAATATACAATTACAATTAAATAATTATATTATATGATTATACAATTATATATATTAATATATAATATTATAATTATATATATATTTTCTATTGTATAACTATATAATATAATATAATAATTATAATATATTAATATTATAATATATGATTATATCAATAATATATTATTATTATAATATAATAATTATATAATATAATACATATAATTATAATTATATTATATTATATATATAATTATATATATTATATATATAATTATATAATATATATAATTGTATAATCATATATATTAATATATATATAATTACATATTTATGTATATTAATAGTATAATATATTAATATATATATAATATAATATTATATATAATATATATATTTTATATATAATATATATAACATTATATATAATATATTTTATGTGTATATATTTTATATATTAACATAATATATATATATATATTATGATATATATATAAGCGATATTTATATATTAAATATATAAATATCATATAATATAATTTTCATTAACCTTGACATCTTTCGCTAATGAACCCGTTTGATCAGGAAAAAAGGTTATAGCGCCGGTTCATTAAGGAAAAATGGGAAAGTAAAAATGTTAGCATTATCTTATATAATTACCAAATATATATATATATATATATATATATATATATATATTTATGAAAAATAAATACGCAAAGATTCGCCTATCTCTCTCTCTCTCTCTATAAAAATATATAATATATATATATATTCGCCTATATATCTATATATATATATATATATATATATATATATATATATATATATATATATATATATATATATATATATATATATATATATATATATATATATATATTTATTTAGAATCTGATGATACCAAATTTTTTGATCCCGGCTTGAAGCGGACAGGTGTCCAGCCACATTGAGGAGCTATGAAACAGCGAAACAGTCTGTCGATGGATGACGATATTAGTTCCCGAAAATAAATTGCATTTTGGGGGAAAAAAAAAGCGCGTATTTGTAAACAGTGACTCTTACTGTTAATAATGCAAGACTCTCCCAACGGATTGAGTGCTCTAGGTCACGATCCGTTGGGAAAATCTTTGCATTATTAGGGGTTAGAATCTCCGACTGATACCAAATCGGTCGGTTTTCGGTCCCGGCTTGAAGCCATCGGATGTCTCACCACACAGAAGAGCAGTGATACCGCGAAACAGTCTATCTCTGGGTGACTATACATACATACATACATACATATATATATATATATATATATATATATATATATATACTTGCATCTTCTGGCGTTCTCCAATTGTGTTATGTGTTAAACTATTTAACATATATGAATATTTTGAAGTAAAATTTCTAGGTTATTTCATCCGACTGTACCACGTGATTATGCTCAGAAAGGAAGAAAGAGAGAGAGAGAAAGAATGCTGAATCTAAGTGAGAAAAATATGATTAAAGAAACGAAAAGAAATGAATAAAATTAAACGTGAAGGATATTTTGAAGGAGGAACAAAGAGACAAAATAGAAAGAATTAATAAAAGAAAGAAAGAAAGAAAGAAAGAAAGAAAGAAAGAAAGAAAGAAAGAAAGGAAAAATATATAAAAGAAAGAAATACTAAAAAAAGGAATAAAAGAAAAAAGAAAGACAAAAGAAAGTGTGGGAAATGCATAAGAAAGAGAGAAAGAAAGAAACGAATGTCATTTCGAAAAAAAATCTATATTGAATCAAAGGATGAAAAACGAAGGATGACAGAACCAAAAAATAAAGAATCAAATCAGTACGAAAATTAGAATTAAAAATATCACGACAAAAAGAAAAAAATATTGTGAAGAAATCGAAAAGAAAGAAATATTGTGAAATTAAAGAACGCAAAAGAAATTATTAAAAATAAATGGGAAAAGCAATTTGAGTGAGGAAGATTGGAAAATAAGAATGAGAAGTGCCATCTACGTATTGACCGATGAATGAACAAGAACCGGTCTTTTCAGTATAATTCTCCGCGTAAATAGATCACCGGCATTCTTTCTGTAGTTTCTTGATAACTATGAATATCTTTAAAATTTAATCGAAGAATTTGACGGTCATTGCATCTTTTTGAAAGGTTTTACAGTTAAGAACGGAGTTGGAGTAAAAGCTAAAAAAAGAACACAAAGTGATAACAGCGAATCAATGATGATATCACAGTGAGTATTTGAACTTTTTTTGGAAGCAGTTCTTATAAACACAGGAATAAATGAAAAGAAAAAAGAAAGAAAGACCAAAAGAAAGAAAGTAAAAAAATATATATATAAAATAAAGAAAAGAAGAAAAAAGAAAGAGGGGCCAAAAGAAAGAATGTATAGGAAAAACATATAAAACAAAGGAAGACCAAAGAAAAAAGAAGTAGGAATAAAACGAATAAAAGAAAGGGAAAAGAAAGAAAGGGAAAAGAAAGAAAGGGAAAAGAAAGAAAGGGAAAAGAAAGAAAGACTTAAAAAACAAAGGAAAGGAAGAAAAGATAAATAAAAGCAATAAAAACAAAAGAACGAAAAACGAAAGGAAATAAATTAGGAAAAATCAATAAAAGAAAGAAAAAGGGGAAAAGACCAAAAGAAAGAAAATAATGAAAACCATATAAAAGAAAGAAAGACTATAAAAAAAAGGAATAAAAAGGAAAAAAGAAAGAAACTGTGGGAAAAACAGAAGGAAGGAAGGAAGGAAGGAAGGAAGGAAGGAAGGAAGGAAGGAAGGAATTTAAGTGCACAAAAGAAAGAAAGAATGAAAGAAGAAAGAAAGAAAGTGGGGAAATACAAAAAGAAAGAAAGAAAGAAAGAAAGGAAGGAAGGAAGGAAGGAAGGAAGGAAGGAAGGAAGGAAGGAATTTAAGTGCACAAAAGAAAGAAAGAATGAAAGAAGAAAGAAAGAAAGTGTGGGAAATACAAAAGAAAGAAAGAAAGAAAGAAAGGAAGGAAGGAAGGAAGGAAGGAAGGAAGGAAGGAAGGAATTTAAGTGCACAAAAGAAAGAAAGAATGAAAGACAAAAGAAAGAAAGTGTGGGAAATACATAAGAAAGAAAGGAAGGAAGGAAGGAAGGAAGGAAGGAAGGAAGGAAGGAATTTCAGTGCACAAAAGAAAGAAAGAATGAAAGAAGAAAGAAAGAAAGTGTGGGAAATATAAAAGAAAGAAAGAAAGAAAGAAAGAAAGAAAGGAATTTCAGTGCACAAAAGAAAGAAAGAATGAAAGACAAAAGAAAGAAAGTGTGGGAAATACATAAGAAAGAAAGAAAGAAAGAAAGAAAGAAAGAATTATACAAAAAATATTAGTAGGAAAATAAAATAAAAAAAATCCATTAAAAAAAAAGACATGAAGTTCTGAAAGAAAAAGAAAAAAAGATGTCTACAAGAAATGAAGAAAAGACTTACAAGTGTTCACGCACGTATGCGATGAAGAAGAGGTGTGTATGCAAGTCTTCAAGAATGAGAAGAAAACTGCAGTTATATTTTCAACCATGGGCGTACACGGTAATTCTTTTCTGTATCGTCGGTTTCATTAAATCATCACACACGCCTCTGTGTGCGTCTGTCATCGATAGCTCACATATGGAGTCTGCAGTGGGATTACATACAACCAAAAACTGGTCCTCTTTACGCCGCGTCGAATGTTTGACTACGCCGCACATGCGGATACGTCTCCGGTTTTTTTTTTATGTGTAAAGTGTTTTATCGCCGCTGTTATTGGAAACAACTGTGTATTTACAAAGCTAAACATCGCAAGACTCGGCCACCACTTTGCAATCTGCTTAGCATTATTTGCAGACCAATAGGGACTATTTTTCTCGAACATCAACGCCATGTCGACCTCGAACCGCCGCCAGTCACGACGAACAAATGTTCCCTCTATGAGGCACCGTGCGTTAAGAGAATATTGGGCCTTAAACTCACACCCTAACCTCAAGTGGAACTTTTATATACGATCCATCGCTAAAGATGCGGATAAAGTGATCGGCTCCCTGTACCGCTCCAGTAAGTACCTGACCCCTCATGTTATCCTCTACCTTTATAAGAGCCAGATCAGGCCGAAAATGGAATACTATTGTCCTTGCTTTCCCGTCTTGATAGAGTTCAAAAGCGTCTTCGAGTCTTTGTTGGGGAAGAATTATTTACCACCCTCCAACCTCTCTCTCTCTCTCTCTCTCTCTCTTTCTCGCACACACACACACACACACACACACACAGAGGCGGGATGCGGTGAATCTCTCACTGCTTCCATGGAAAGTTCTCGGACGAACTACATTCCTTAAGTACACCAAGTCTAACCTTCACAGCAAGAAAACACCATGCCACTTACATAGTATCAAACCACTCACATTCCCTCCGTATTCCATTGGCGAGAAGTAAATTCCACTCAAAAAGCTTCTTACAGTGAGCCACTTCCCTGTGGAACAGACTCCCAAGAGGATGTTTCCCAGATCGTTACAATCTTAACCGGTTCAATTTTAGAATTAACTTCACCTTCTATCCATATAAACTATACCTTAACGTAACCCACTACATCGAATGACCCCCGGGTCTTTTACAGGGTAAATCTTACTTTAAAAAAAAATGTAACCGCTGCGTCGATTAAAAACAAAGCCTAATATATATAGTAAACCAATCTGGCCTGTTTTTCTTAACTTCTAAGTATTGATCTATAGTAGTAAGACCATTACATCTATGAAATGAAGATAGAAAGACCGGAAAACACAGCGACAGAAACTTTTTTTATAAACACAAGGAATGCAAACCTATAATATGGTAATTGCTCCGATGAACTTTCTTCTATCGTGCCTAAACTTTATGAATTTAAGCGCAGTACTAGTTTGGCGGCAAAGTCTTATCATTTTAATGTTGAAATGTCTAGATGTGACCGTATGTTCTAGGTTAGCAGCTTCCTTTCTCGCACTTCTCGCTCGTGGAACTCTCTTTCAGCTTTTTTCTTTCAAGTCAAATTTGATCTTCAAAAATTTAAATGCAATGTCAATCGTTCTTTTCTGTTTTCTTAGATCCTATTATTTTATTCTTCTCGCTCCTTAATGATGTTTCTCCTTTCCTTATATTCTTTCACCCTCTAACCTCTTGCGTCTTAGTGGCTTTATTGCCTTTCTTGGGGTGAAATGATTAAAAAATGTAGCAATATTTGGTCTCATAAGTACAGAAGGAAAAGGACAGAAGTCAAGCACTAACAATAAAGATAATAAATAGGGATGCAAGACCCATACTAGGCATTAATATATTCGTGATATAGTAAAAGCTTAATACACAGACGGAACAAAATAGCTGAAAGAAAGGCATGACAAACATGCATTATTCTTAATGAGATTTTTTGTAACGATACATACATACTTGTCACTGATTTGCCCCATACAGAGAAAATATAACATATCTATACAGCAAGCAATGTGAAAATGACAAAAAACGAGAAGGTCTTACTTGTAATATTTTCTGAAGTGAAAATGGACAGACCGGAGTCTAACAGCTGGGGTCATATGTGAACCAAAATAGGGAAGTTGATTTTGATTGACTAAGCTAGCGTGGGAACGAGGTAAGAGAAAGTTTTCAGCTAGTTAGTTCTTACACGTCAAGGGATGTAGACGTGTTCTCTTTCGTGTCCGAAACGGCTCCCCAGTGAGGAGTGGGCAAACACCACAGTTAGATAATTTACATGTTGACATAATAAATAAAAATAATTAAGTTAAAACTGTCTGTGCTGAAGTCTTTCATTGCCGAACCGAAACGATTGGCGATCGCGGACCAAAAGAAAAATCCGAGATGAGGTCGTTCACTTCTGTCGGCATGCAGCAATTCTAATTAATTATATAAAGATAAAATCCACGAATTAAACATTGTTTCAGATTCACAATAAAAACATTTACAGCCATTAACAAAGGTTTAAGATCAGCAGTTTGAACAATGCCAGTATGCTTCGGATATGATAACTTATGACTTTCTGAGACTGCACCAACCAATGGCTTCCAATTTCACTCTCAAGGCTTACTTCAACCCATGTTATAGTCTTCATTCACTTTCCAAAATTGCATGCGGAGATAACTTCCCAGGCCGATAAAATGAAGAAATCAACTTCCTGATAAATCGACCAGTGAGATTTGAACCTGGGTCTCATAGTCATAAAGTGAACGCTTATGCACCCATGTATACAGTCATTAACAAAAGTTTAAATCCACTATAACAATATTAATTATTTAAGTTTTAAGTTCGCTATAACAATGTCATAATGGTATATGTCTGCAAGGCCCACACGACCTCCGATAAGTCGTTTTCCAATTTCTTTTCACTAAGGATTATTTGGAGTGGGGTGTTATGATAGATTGTTTATTGAGATCATGGAACTCCACAACCACATTTTTTTCCAAAACATTTAAATATTTTTGACGTTTTTGTCTTTTATTTCGCTTTCCTTGGGGAATTTCTACTTTGTCTTTTTTTTGGGGGGGGGCATTTATTTTATTTTTACATATACAGAGCTTTACTATGTATTCGTGTGGATCGTGTCGGGTTCTAGGTTGTAAAATGGACTCACTCGTCGGGCCTGGTTAATAAATACTGCCGATAACATTCTTGCCTCTGATATGAAACAATGTTAAAACAATGTCGCTTGTAGTAAAATTAATTAAGATATAGTGTTGCGAATCGAGGACCACAAGGGAAATAAGGCTTGGGATCCAACTTATTAAGAGGAAAAAATCATCACTTTCTCGTATACGAAGGACCCACATTGTGTTTCTATGTGATTATGGGAAATAACAGACCAATAATATGAAGTCACCTTCTTGACAAATTGACCAATGATAAGATTTGAACCTGTGTCTCATGGTTGGAAAGCAGATGTTCTAACCACTAAGCCGTACACCCATGTATACAGTCAGTAACAAAAGTTTAAGACCACTTAGCTGTAAGAACGTCATTTTCATTTTTTTTTTTTTTGCATTACCTTGGAACATATATAATTGCATGATGCTAAAGCTTTTTATTACATTATTCACACGTGATTTTATGGTCAAAAAATGTTTATAATTTCTAAATTAGAACGCATTGTGATAATATTTATGTAGTGAATTAGGCTTAGATTAAGAGGCAAAGATTCTCACTGATGCCTACATGAAGGACCCAAATTGTGGTTTTATATGATGAAGGCCGTTCTGAATGGGTATGTATAGCTGGCCACTCCTATTTGAGGAAAACTGTCTACCTGCCAATCTCTATTTCGCATTTGTGTTTGTTCAACACCCACAGAGCCCACATGTGGTTTATATTGCAACTAAGCTGAGCAGACCTTAGTTACGGTTTCTGGGAACGAAGCGAGTTATCGAGAATATTCAACAATTTGAACAAGGCCAGCACGCTCAAGCCTCCATCCTCGACCACAGCTAGAGTTCCGTCTACCCAATTTCACTCACAAGGCTTGGGTCAACCCGTGAGGTTTCACGCACTTTCCAAAGGTACCGTACGCTGGGATCGACCCCTCCAGTCGATAACATCAGAAAAATCCTGAAACATCCTGAAAAACCGACCATGGTGAGATTCGAACCCGGGTCTCGTTGTCAGAATGCGAACGTTCTAACCACTCGGCCACGTAACCCATCCAGAATAGACGAATAGTGTAAATGTAGGTTGTAACAAAAGAGCTTGAATCAGTCTGGCGAAAAGACATCTTGATTGACTACTGTAACATCTTGATTCTCAGCATTTCCCACTGAATCCAAGCAATAATAAGAAGTAAAAGACGTGATACAAAATACTGATTACTGGACTATTTAGCTTAAAATGAATAAAGAACATTGTCCTGTACAAATTTGTGAGTTGAATTGAATCAGCCATCCATACATTACTTGTTATTATCTTGTTTTTAACATTAAGATTGTCTTAAACTTTCATTAATGATTCTGTGTGTCCGTGTACATGCATACACGTGCACACATACATGCATATATATATATATATATATATATATATATATATATATATATATATATATATAAAAAGCTTAAACACTGATATTAGTGGAATATTAGTGTTTAAGCCTTTTTATTATATCCTTACTCTGTCCTAGACATTGAGTTCTACCTGGATCCTTCCTCTTGGAAAATTTTTTTCTGAAAATATACATGTATGGGAATTTTTAGATATATTTTCATATGTATGTATATTTTCCACTAATATTATATATATATATATATATATATATATATATATATATATATATATATATATATATATATATATAAATGGAAAAAAAAAAAGAATGTACAAACATAAAATGTCTTAATATATATATATATATATGTGTGTGTGTGTGCGTGTGTGTGTGTGAAAAGTGTGTGTATATAAATATAAATAAATATATATATGTATAATTATTTATATATTATATGCGCGGTACTTATTAGAAAGCGCTCAATATCAGAGATAGAGCTAACATATTTAGTTGGATAGATGTAAGTTTGTGACCCTGGGTTTCACGCTTTAGTGATCGTCAGATACATACTTGGTCGTCCGTCAGGACTCATACATACCAAGTATATATGTGTCTGCATACATCGATGTTTGCGTTAGTACGATGACATAAGCGACGAAGTTCCCCCACCACTTCCACAATAACACCAATACACGCAATCTACATAAACACAATTTTTTTAAAAAATTAATCAGTTTATCTGACGATCGCTAAAGCGTGAAACCCAGGGTCACAAACTCACGTCTATCCAACCAAATATGTTAGCTCTATCTCTGATATTGAGCGCTTTCTAATAAGTATCCAACCATATCAACCGTCTATCCAAACAAATATATATATATATATATATATATATATATATATATATATATATATATATATAGTGGACTCTCCCGTCGTATTCGACGTATGAAGGTCAAGCAGCTTAGTTCCTAGGAACCGATAGCCCAGACACCAGCACATATGATTTGATTATTAGTGGCGAAAGCTTTGTACAGAAACAACCACGCTTTTTGAAGGGCCGAATACACTATATACCACAAGGTCATCTTCATTTTTTTTTATAACCTTGGAACATATATGATTGCATGATGCTATAGCTTTTTATTACATTATTCACACATGATTTTATGGTAAAAAATGTTTATAATTTCTAAATTAGAAGGCATTGTGATAATATTTGTGTAGTGAATTAGGCTTAGATTAAGAGGCAAAGATTCTCACTGATGCCTAAAGGGCCCAAATTGTGGTTTTATATGATGAAGGCCGTTCTGAAAGGGAAATTAGTGTAAAAGTAGGTTGCAACAAAAGAGCTTGAATAAGTATTGAATTATTGTCTTGTTTTTAATATTAAGATCGTCTTAATCTTTTATTAAGCTGCATAAACTTATGTCCTGAATCAGAAAATCAAACTAGAATATTGCTTTGTTTAGAAACTTTTAATAATGATTTTAATAAAAGGAAATTTCAAGATCTGTTTTTGCTACAATTACGGTCATCATCAAACGTTTAAGTCCACTTCGTTGTAACAAGGTTATTTTCGGGTTTTTGCATTGCTTTGTATCCTATGAAATTACATGTGGAAATGATTTGAATGTGAATGTTCTAACCACTCGGCCACGTGCCCCATGGTCGATTTGACAGAAAGATGTCTTCCTGGTGTTATCGGACAGGACGGATCGATCCCAGTGTGCGGCACCTTTGGAAAGTGCCTGAAAACCATACCAAGGGTTGTACCCAAGTCTTGTGAGTGAAATTGGGTAGACGGAGCCCTTGGGCGCCGTCGATAGCTGTGCTAGCACGAAGTCACAAGTCATTGTGGCCGAGGGCTTAAGCGTACTGGCCTTGTTCAAACTGCTGATCACGCTAGATAACACGCTCTTTCACAGAAAATATAACTATGGTGTGCTAGCACGAAGTTTTTGAGAAAGTGGAAGCAATAAGCACACTTATAGATAGCATCAGAAAAAGACAGTTGAAACTTCTAGGGCACATGATGAGGAAAGAGGGATTGGAAAATCTAATACTCACAGGACACGTTGAAGGCAAAAGGAAGAGAGGAAAAGCAACACATCACCTAATAAGTGAGGTTCAGTAAATGAATGGCGGAACAAGGTTTAGGAAACAAAATTTATTAAAAGCTACAAATAACAGGCAATTGTGGAGAGCCAAGATTGCCTACATCTGGTAGAGATATGGCACAACGAAGAAGAAGAAGAAGAAGAAGAAGAAGAAGAAGAAGAAGAAGAACTCCAATGTCGACTGCATAGACATTTTCACAAAGTAAATCTTATTTTACACAATGAGAAAATATTCGTTTTCCGTTTTTATTACCAACGCACACCAGTCATTAAAATAAAATAAAAATATGTTTTGTGTATGGAAGCCTTACATCCTTTCGGGATACAATTTTATTCTTGATACACAAAAACGGAAATTGCTTGTTCCACTAATATATTAATATAATATGTTAATATAATATGTTAATATAATAATATGTTAATATATGTTAATATAATAATATGTTAATATAATAATATGTTAATATAATAAAACTACAACTCTTGTTCAAATTCCGTTTTTGAAAGTAGAAAGAAAAAATGGAGAAAGGCACATTGAAAGTAAAATGGCTGTTGTTGGTGATGACGTTAGATTTAGTCACCAAATATCCATTTAAATATGAAAAGTAATGATAAAATTAAAACTATTCCTTCTAATTTATTATTTTTTCATAAATATCTATGGTATTGGTAATGATAATATTAGCCGTTTCCCTACAAGGAAACATTTGGCATTCGTTGACTGGACAGCCAGTACTGGTCGTAACTTGAGTGTGTCACTCAAGTTACGAATTTCTTCCCTCTCTGGTCATCGAACTGGGAGCAAAGTGTAGTATCTGTTCTCCTCATCTCTAATGTTAATATTAATTTTCCCTACAAACATTCTGAATTCATTGACTTAGCAACCAGTGACACTCGAGTTTTTTTTTTTGGGGGGGGTCACTCTCTGGACATCGGACTGTAACCAAAGTGTAGTATCTGTTTGCCTAATCTCTAATAGTAATATTAACCGGTTCCAAACAAGGAGACATTTGTCATTCATTGACTGAGCACCCAGTACTGTTTTTGGTTGAAATTTATAAAATCATTCTCTTCAAACAATAGATTTTTCAAGTCCAGTAGCTGTTATCGCTCTTTCCAGTCCTTCCTAACCTTTTATTTGAAGTAGTGTGAAACGTCAATATCTTGATTATTTTCTCTTTGAGTTCCATGTGATATCCATTTTAGCTGTTATTACTGTTTCCAGTACTGGTTGGAATTGCCTTCCTAATCTTTTATTTGAAGTAGTGTTGATTTTGTCATTATTTTCTCTTTGAGTTACATGTGATATCCATTTTTGTTGTTGCTGCTGTTGGTTGTCTTCAAGTGATGTGGTTTTCTTATTTGCTACAGTACTTTGTGATTCTGTAGCCCCATTCCACAATTGTCAAAGAGATAACCAACCTTTGGCTAGAGTCTCTTTTTCACCATTAATCTTAGGAAGCGGTTGTATACTGCTGATAGTATAGATATTTCTGAACTGGTTTGGCACCAGGCGTGGGTTCCATATGAAAGTCTCGATCTAATGACGCTCTTTAAGAACATTTCAAGTTTTCAGGTTAATGATTTGGTTTGGTTTTGTTTGTCTTACGGTATATCAACCTCAAAGGGGTTATTTAACAAGATTTTTATTACTGGTAATATTTTTCCAAAAATGTATTGCTGGTAATATTTTTTTTTCAAAAATGTATTGCTGGTAATAACTTTTTCTTCAAAAATGTATTGCTGATAATAATTTTTTTACAAAAAGGTATTGCTGCTATTAAAACCTTTTTTCTACACTTTCATAATGCATTGACCCCAGTTTGGGGGTTAACACTTTGCCCATAGCTGGAACCCTAACAGGTGCTACCACCCCGGGTCGGAGTGAACCTCGGAACAACAGTAACTAAGAGGTGGTTCCACGCTCCTCAAAACCTCCTGATCAGAGGCCTTGCTGCTGGGCGCAGTTTATCGTCTTACCCAGGACGCGGATGTAGTTTATCGTTTTACCCAGGACGCGGATGTAGTTTATCGTCATACCCAGGACGGCTTAATGATTTGTTTTTTGTTTGTTTGTTTTTTGTTTTTTTGGTGGGGTGGGTGGATAATGGTCGTGTTGGGCGCAAATACCACTGTCACAGCCTATTCTATGATCAATTTCTTTTTCTCCTATACTTAATTTATTATGAATGATCCACCCACCTAAGTATCTAGAGTGTGCAAGCTAAATGAATACAAACAACAATATAAAGAAAGATATTTATTCGTTAGAAAAAAAATACAGTACACACTTTTTAAATTAAACTTTGCATAATACAAGCCGCAAGAGCCACTCAAGGTAGAGGGTTACTGAGCGAAGTTCTTAGTTGGACGTAAGAGGTGGAAGTAAGTGCAGATCATGAGGATATGTAGACTAGAAAAAATGCTGATCCTTGATTTGAAAAGGTTAAGATCGTAGTGATCGGTGAAGTAACCTCTCAGGATTCTGTTTAGCACATAAAAAAATCGACATTAGCCCAACAAGTGTTGACATATCATAAAATTAATCAACCTTCTCGACATAGGGCACCACTGGTTGGCCATTAGTGGTGAATAGTGAGTTCGATCCTCACTAGGTGTCCTCTACATTTTATAATCCTAGTGTTGATATGTTGTAAACATCAACTAACTGGCCCGATAATATATCAGTAAGCGCTTCTCCTGTGGAAAAGGCAGCCCTGAAACTTTGCAAAGCATTTATGTTCGGTCACTTTGAGGCTTGTTGATTTGCCGAAAGGAAATTAGCTTTTAGTTAGATAGGGTATTGAACCGTAAACTTTGGGCATTCAACATTCTGAACTCTTTGGCTATCTGAAGTTCTTAATGAAAGACAAAAAAACAAAGAAAGGCAATCCGTGAAAGAAATTGCTTCCCACCAACTATTTTTTTTTTTTTTTTTTTTTTTCACCGATTAAAACTTGTTTTGCACTTTCTTGGGCGGGGGAATGCTTCTACTCTTCAAAAGAAAACGAACAAACAACACAGTTGAAGGAAGAGCAGACCGACGAATGGAAAGACTGCGTTGGCAAATGAGGGTCAAAGGGAGGGACGCTCGGCGCAACCCATTCCTTCCGCACCGCCCCGAACAACTTCTAACATCAACATTTGCCTTCAACGCAACAAGGATCAAACTTTGTTTTTCTTACGTGTTTCAACTTTTTCCATCTATAATAATAATCATTTTCTTACCCTTTTACGTCGATTCAAAAGATCCCAGCGATAACTTTTGGACAGTGTCAGGGTCATCTGACAAGTGTCTCCCAAAACACACACACACACACACACACATATATATATATATATATATATATATATTAAAAAGAAGGAAGAAACCGCAAACGTTTTTAGTTGTAATGTGAATTTTAAAAAAAATGTATTATACTTCATTTTCCATAATTTTGCTACACCCGTTTCCGGTTTCGCGACCTTCTTCAGGCAAAGAGTGGATATTTCTACATATTACTAAAAGGAATTAATTTTTCTTATGTTTTTCGATGCTAAATAGTCTCAATATTAGACATGCTCGTTTTTGTGCGTTAGTGACCCAAATGTCTTCTTTGAACTGGCAGTGAAAAAGTTCTTCTGCGTAAAGGATAATAAAACAATTAAGATTGATCCGAAGAAGGGTGAGGAAAGATATCTGCATTCTTATCTTTTAATGTCTCCTGTGTGTACTTAGATCTATTTCCCTTTCTTGTGCTTTTGTCAGCATGCGTATATATACTTATATTCCATCTCCATCCGAGACCGGAAACACGTGTAGCAAAATTATGGAACATAAAGCATAATATTTTTTTTTTAAGAACTACATTACAACCAAAAACGTTTGCGGTTTCTCTCTTCTTTTTGATATATACACTTTTCTCTCGTTGGAACAACTATAACCTCTTCCTTGATATATATATATATATATATATATATATATATATATATATATATATATATATATATATATAAGTGTGTGTGTGTGTGTGTGTATCACTGCTATAAACAAACAAAAATTAAGTTTATTATTACCACTCATGATGATAATAAAAAGTAAAATGAAAAACGAATTGCGAAGACAAATTTAATGTAACTGTAATCATTGTGATGGTGATTTTTGTAAACACGCGTTAACACGCACTACTATAATTATTTTAAAATTAACTATTGTGGTTACGATGTTTTGTAACAAGCATTCCCAATGCAAGGGAAGTAAACAGAGATGGTAAAAGACCCAACACTCAACAAAATTTATTACCAGTGTAGTAGCAATGTGTTAAAATGCATTTAAGATGACTGACTTATAACTCCATGTAGCATTTTGTAGTTACCTTTTGGAATTAATACAGTGATTAATGCATATTTTAACGGCAATCATTCTTTTAAACATTTTTCATTGGAAAAACTAAATAAAAAATTAATTAAATATTCTTTGTCTTCTGGGGCATTTATTTATTTTGTCTCTATTTTCTCCCGAAACTAAAGCCACTATATGAAGCTTAGAACGGCTCATGATCAAACATGATAGACATTCGTTGTCTGTTATATTTAAGAATACATGTTTGAATATATATATATACAGTGCTGTTCGATAAAAGTGACTCACCTGATTTTTTTTTACTAAATGTTCTCTTCTCCGATGAAACGAAAGTTGAGCTAAATTCAAAGGATAAGCGATCTAAAATCCAAAGAAGCTTTGAAAGCTCTTTGAATTTAGCAGTAAGTACTGTCAAGCATCCGTTCAGTATAATGTTCTGGGGATGCTTTTCTTTTCATGGAACTGGTTTCTTAAAACCTATTGAAAAGACCCTCAGGAGCGAGCAGTACAAGAGAATTTTAGAGTCTTGTCTGCTCTCTTCTCCTGAAAGGGTGCAAATCGACCGCACCAAGCTCATTTTTATACAGGATAATGCTCCCTGTCACAAATCAAAATTGATGAAGGAATACTTTGATGAGAAGCAGGTGAGTGTTATGACATGGCCGCCCCAATCTCCTGACCTCCACCCTATAGAAAACTTATGGAGCATTATAAAGTATAGGCTCTCGAGAAAGCAGTTGAGCAACAAAGATGATTTGATTGTAAATTTCATATCCGAATGGAATTCAATGCTTGGAGATGAGATTTGCCAGAACCTAATCAAGTCAATGCCAAAAAGGGTTGAAAAGGTTATTCAAAATAAAGGAGGACACATAGATTATTAAATATTTCGAACTATATTACCTATTATAAATAAATTATACCTCTATTATTCTTTATTTAAAGCTGTTTGGTTAAGTTTCTATTGATTACTAGTTGCAGGAAATAAGTGAGTTACTTTTTTTTGCATAGAGTTTTTCCCTAAATCTCATTTATATCCAAAATTATATTTATCAATAGAATACCTTAGGGTGAATAAACTTTTTTACTAGGTGGTCGGGAAGGGGTCTTTATATTAGTAAGATTAAAAATTAGTTTGACCTCAAAAACAATAGGCAAAAAAAATTTTAAGTAAAAAAATCAGGTGAGTCACTTTTATCGAACAGCACTGTATATGACAAATTTTATATTTTTGTCAATACTGTTTGTTGTTATACAAAATTATACTAAATTATATATATATATGTGTGTGTGTCTGTGTGTGAATGTGTGTGTGTGTCTGTGTGTGAATGAATGAAAAGACAAGTTGAAAAACTATTTTAAGCTGATGCGTTTCGTCCTCAGAGGGACTATATCAAGAGAAATGTCATTGTTCAGATATACGATATATATATATATATATATATATATATATATATATATATATATATATATATATATATATATATATATAACTTTTTCTAATTTTTTATATATATATATATATATATATATATATATATATATAATTAGAAAAAGTTATTCGTCAGAGATTAATTAGACCAGCAAACAGTAGTATTAAAAAGTGCTCAATACACGTATAAAGAAAAGAAAAGAAAAGAAAAAGAGATTTTATATATATGTAATACAAGTACAAAATTTGTCAGATGATTGATGTTACTTTCAGCATCCCGAGTTTCGTAGATGGACCATTCAAAAATTACTCCGTTCACTCGTCAGGGGATATCAGCAATTTACTATTTACATTTTTCGATTTTTCTATATGCGCTTTTCATTGGTGTAAGGCTGGTTTTTTCCAAGCGTAGTTCAGATGTGGCACAAGGCCGAAAGTATGGAGCACCCAGTGAGGATCGAACCCACTACTCAGTCGTAATTGATCTAGCAAGACAAGCTTTCAAACCATTACACCACGTCGAGGTGCCCAATAACGTAGCTGTAGTGTTTTTCCAAGCGTAGCTCAGATGTGGCACAAGGCCGAAAGTATGGGGCACCCAGTGAAGATAGAACTCACTACTCAGTCGTAATTGATCTAGCAAGACAAGCTTTCAAACCATTACACCACGTCGAGGTGCCCAATAACGTAGCTGTAATGATTTTCCAAGCGTAGCTCAGATGTGGCATAAGGCCGAAAGTATGGGGCACCCAGTGAGGATCGAACTCACTACTCAGTTGTAATAGTTCTAGCGAAACAAGCTTGCTAACCATTACATCACCTCGTGGTGCCCTTTTTTCCTAGTGTGTATCTTTGTGTCGCAAGCACTCGTCTGCGTGTATATTTGCGTATGCGTATAATGTCACGGTTATTTTACCATTTCGCCGTTTTTATTCTTTTCATTACATTCACTCTTTATTGTTTTTTATTATCTTTTTCTCTTTCCTTTCAGTTGTAGCGATTTTGACGTCCGTTTTTTCAGACATTCACTGTCCTAGTTAATTCTTTCACGTTCTAGTGTTTTCTTGAGTTAGAAAAATTGTATTTCATTTTTTACATATAAAATTTGTAAAAAAATTTGAATGCTCCAATGATAAGGTAAACATTTATATATGTCTTCACTTGGCCATTACTTTGTTTTCTTATTTGATTTGGTGGTATCTTAAATATTAGGATATTAATTATAGGAGGTTACGTTTATAATTAAATTTTTATTTCTGTTTGAATTTGTATGGTTATGCTAACATTCATATTTTCACGTACACGCACACACACACACACATATACATGCATATGCGTATATAGATATATGGTGATTGTCACTTCCTAACAGAAGAAGACCATCTCCTCAACGAATGTCTTTGCGCAAATGTTGCACCTGAAAGGGAGACCCCAAAGCCTAACAGGCAGGGCATCAACGTGAATTTTCATGTGTCTTGTTAATCCAGAAACTGACTTGCACACTTTATGGCAGAGTGGACAAGAAGGCACAAGGATTGATTGCTGGCTTCATTCAATGGATCGAGCCTGATGAGACCTTAGGTGACTTTGAAGAACAGCCTTTGAAAAGAGCAAAATTACTACATAATCTACATACATACTGTAAGGTTAGGGTGGAAGGTAGCGCTTCAAGATATTATGAAATATATATATATATATATATATATATATATATATATATATATATATATTAAGTTGGTGCAAAAATAATGACGTAATAATGTCGTTTTTGACGTTAAAAAACGACATTATTACGTCATTATTTTTTTGCACCAACCTAATATATATATATATATATATATATATATAAAAAGTAATTGATTTAAAATATGTTTTTTTTTTCGCTACACAGTTCTAATCATGTTTCAAAAATGGAAGCTAAAAGCTCAGAATTTAATTTTGTAATTAAATTAAAGACATTAGTTCCATTTCATCCTCAAGCGAATTTTGGAGTAACTTTTAAAATTACTGGGTTTTAAATACACAGCTAAAAAACATATAAAAAATATATATTAGTGCTTAAATGGTAAAGTGATTTTTTCACATCATGTTAGAGTATTAATTATGGCTGGTTGGGTTTAGGGAGTATTTTCTGTTGTTTGGAAAATATTTCTATAGGGTATATAGTGTAGATAATATACATACAGGCTAGCTCAAGGTAATGTTGATCCGGGACTCCTAACGACATAATGAGCAACTGCATCCAATTCGTGCACCACACTTAAAGTCTTTTTTTCCCCCTTTTTTCCCCGATGATACACCTTCATTAAATTTAATTGACACGCCGAGTGATAATCAAGTTAATGAAAACATGAGATAAAATCTCTCGTAACATTAAATTTTATTCAATTCTGGACTTTATCAGTTTCGCCAGTGAGACGTGTGAACCTAGAGCCTTCCCCGAACGTGGATTCTACATCTCTTGTTTATGTAAAGGCTCTCCCTTACAGGTAGGTGTTTATATATCTATATCTGAAATACATTTATTTCCCACACGTGCATCCCAAGTGCATCTGGGCCGTTCACATGGATCTGCACCGGGTGGCAAGGAGGATATCTCTCAGGTCAATCCTGCACCTATCTTCTCTGAAGGACACTGGGTGCAAAGTATATTCTGGCGTAAATTGGGCCTGAGACACATACTAAACTAGTATTGATACTGATATATTCGTTTCAGCGTTACTTTCCTAAAACTTTATGTCCGTAGCCTTCCTATCATGTTTCTTCGTCTTAACGAGCCTCAAGTCTTGAGTAGAGTAAGTTTGAGAAATTCCAGACGCGTTAAGCTTGGATGTGCGGGTGGTGTAATGAGTAATGGCTCTGAATTGTTAATCGGAGTGCCGAGTTCCAATTCCCGTTAGGTTCGTTATATTCACTTACGTGCAAATACCATAAGAAAGGTTTTAATTCACCTTTTCTCCACCAGCTATGGGTTAATTAGTAAGACATGTGTCACTAAATCATTATTATCTCCAAGAAAAAAAAAAGAGATTCTTAGAATCTAAAAATATTTTCTAGCTTTAAATAACCTGCAAAGGGTTGGTAAGCCGTAAAAATAAATTAATCGATCAATAGAGTAAGATTTATTGAACTCGTTTTACCCCATCTCAGCTTCCCGATTTTTGTATTTAAATTATTGTAAGATTCTTTCCTCTCTGCATTTCTATCTGATCGTATAACCCTGACATATGATTTGCTGTTTCCCTATCGTGATATACAAACAAACGTTACGTACCATGGGGTGTTTTTATTTCCATCATCATCAGAGCTCTCACAGCAGCATTATTTCTCAACTTCAAGATGGCTACTCGTTTTCGAACAAGCCCGTCCGCTCAAATTCATTTATATTTCTTCAACACAGGCATTCTGTTACTTACACTAAGCTAAGACGACCTTACTTACAAATCATGTACTACACCCAAGCTACATACTGTTTGAATTCACAGTTGTCCTTCTATAAGGGTTGCCAGCCGCTAATGTTTAATCCATAGCTGGCGGGGGACAAGAAATAAATCTATTTCCCAGAGGCATCTACCTCAAGGAGAAAATTTTAAACGCCAGATTTATTACCATCGCAGGGTGATGTTTTTTTTTCTACAATACAATAAAAGATATTGAAGAATGCTATTTACGAAGCCTACACGGAACTAGCTCGAAATTAATTAAAATGAATAAAAAATGATTCGTATGTTCAAATAAATAATGATATTCATTAATTAATTGCGGGTTTAAATTTAAGAATTATCAATATAATTTCAAAAGCTAATTATTGATTTGAATGAAGAGAATAGATTCGGAAAGGAAGGAAATGAAAGAATCAGACGTGAACCGAAGGGAAATGGAAGAATCAGACGTGAACCGATGGGAAATAAAAAAAATCAGGCGCGAATCGTAATGAAATGGACAAAAATTGAGATGCGGAATCAAAGGGAATTGAAAGTTCTTTAAAGAGAAAAACGGACGAAGAATGATATGTGGATGAAATCAAAAAATAAAAACACAATATATTTTTTATTGTTTTTTTTTCTCGATATTCTTTCTATATATAGGCACTAGATGCTCTTGTATTATTTACATTATTATTATTATTATTATTATTATTGTTGTTGTTGTTGTTGTTGTTGTTGTTGCTGTTGTTGTTGTTCTAGTTCCACGTATCATGCCTCTTCCAGATGTTTTACTTATTTTCCTTTAACTCAACTCTCCAAGTTTGGGGGTTGAAGGCTGCTGTGGCCTCACAACTCTTTGGGTCTAGTCAATGACTCTAATCAATGTCTTTATCCACTGGACCATGCATCAATCACCCGAAGAAGGCCGGAGCGTACAACGGCCGAAACGTTGTGATATGGCAATGAAGATGAGGATAACAGTCTGAATAAAGTAAATGTATTATTTACATTATTCGGACATTTATCCACGTCTTCATTGCCATATTCTCCTTATTTCGTCCATCGGAGTAGATTGTTTTAGTTCCACGTGTCATGCCTCTTCTAGATGTCTCAGTTATTTCTCTTTTAACTCAACTCTGCAAGTTTATCGGTTCACCACTGCTGTGGCCTCACAACTCTTTGAGTCTAGTCACTGGATCTAACCAATGTATTTATCCACTGGGCCATGTGCCAATCATCTAAAGAAGGTCGGGGCGTACAACGGCCGAAACGTTACGAATATAGCAATGGAGATGAGGATAACAGTCTGAATAATCTAAATATATTATTTACATTATTTGGATTGTTATAGTCATCTTCATTCCATATGATAATACCTCATCTCAGAGATATAGCAGACTAGATGCTCTGTTCAAATGAACTCTGAACTGGAGATATCAGAATGAGACAGATACAATTATCTAGAAAGATGCCGGAAAACATGATACAGAAATCCGAAAATGTATAGAAATAGTGAAATATGTGTTTCAGAAATAATGATGGTTGGCCTGTCTACTGCGGTGGCTAGTTAATCCCTGTTGCAGACGCCTGCTCAGGCACATTTGTGTTTGTCCAACACCCACGGAGCCCCCTGTACTTTATACTATGCTGAGCGGATCTTCGTTACAGTTTCTGGGAGAGAGCACAAGATCTGGCGTGATATGATCAAGGCCAGCACGCTGAAATCCTTGGTCACGATGACTTGTGACTTCGTGCTAGGACAATTGTCGAGGGATCCCAAATATGTCCGTCTACCCAATTTCAATCACAGGGCAAGGTAGGGTTTTCAGGCACTTTCCAAAGGTGACGCACACTATGATTGCCTCTACCAGACTGCTAACATCAAAAAATCATTTTCCTGACAAAGCGAATATGGTGAGATTGGAAACGTTCTAACAACTCGGCTACTTGCTCATATTTGAGAAAGTAAACAAAGTATTAAGAAATAGAAAAATCTCATTGGATAAAAAGATTGATTGGTTTTTACGGTTTATCAACCTTTTAAATCAAGAAAATATTTTGGATTGTAATCATTTTTGAAAATAATAATGATTTACAGATAAAAGTCTTACTAATTAATCCCTAGTTAGGGAGATAACAAGTGAATTCAACCCTTTTCCAATTATATTTGCGCGTAAATGAATATAAAGAACCTCACTGGAATTGGGACTCGGCTTGGTACTACCAGATTTTTAGATTTGTGGGTGACGTAATGGATAATGGCTCGGAATTGTTAATCGGAGAGCCGAGTTCAAATTCCAGTTGGATTCGATATATTCACTGACGCGCAAATAACCTTGGTAAAAGGTATGAATCCACTTCTTCTCTCTCCAGCTATGGGTTAATTAGTAAGTCTTCTATCACTAAACCATTATAATCTAAAAAAAAAATGCGTACAAAATACTTCGATTTCGGTATTAAATATCTCATAGAGATGTTGATACAAAAACAACAAACTTTTTGACTCTAGAGCAAACCGGATCTAATGTCTGCCATTTTTTTTCTCGTGCCAACTGGATCTATATCTAGCTTTTGGCCTGTTATATAGGAATAAAGTGTCACTGCCGGCACTTGAGTTTGAACATAAATCGCCAGAGAGTAAAAAAAAAAAAATCTCATTATTGGATTTAGTGGATCACGTGACCATAGAGGAAACGCATATATGTAGGAAGTAGCTGACGACTTACGATCTCTATTTCTAGTCTATCTTCTATTACTATTCAGATGTGTATTTCTAGTCTATCCTCTATACTATACGGACCACTATTCTCTACTCTATTCACTATACTATTCATCTCTTCGGATCACTATTCGGTAGTCACTATTAGAGCGAGTATTATCGAGCAAGTACTATTAGTGCGAGTGATATTCAAAGCATCTGACACTAGTATTGTTCAACGGCGTTACTATAGTTGTATCTGCTATTCTTTATACTTTTCACTATACTATTCTCTATACTGATCACTATACGGATTACTATTCGGTGGTTACTTTTCGAGCGAGTATTATCGAGCAAGATGGTGGAGTTATGGATAGCGGCTCGGATTGCGGAATCGTAGAGCCAAGTTCGAATTCCAGTCGAATCCATTACATTCACTTACGTGCTTGGGAAAGGTATGAAACTTCTTCTTCTCCCCCAGCTATGGATAAATAGCAGGACAGATCGCGTTCTATAGCCTTGGATGGCAACTGGTCTACCGCAGAAAAAAATAGCTGCGGGAAAAATCTGCCTGGTCAGTCATGTATCGAAAGGTATGTGTCATGCGTGATACACATAACTGACTAGTGCGAGTGTTATTTGAAGGCGTCTGACACCAGCATTGTTCAACGGCGTTACTATAGTTGTATCTGCGATTACAAAGTCTCTACTCCAACGAACATTAGAAAAGTGGCAACGAGTGTTCGTTGACATCACAAAATGGCCCTAGTGTAAACAAGACCTGTACCTACTTATTGAATCTAGTGTAAACCGAACTGATGTCTACCCGTCTTTTCATTCATTGTGACTTTTTCGACATCAAACAAAGAATGTGGTTAAATTAATCAACCTAACCTAACCAACGGCCATATCACATTGAAACACTGATTCTCGTAAGATTACTAAGTTAAGCAACGTCAAGCCCGATCAGTACCTAGAGGGGTGACCACTTGGGAATACCAGGTGTTGTAAGCATGGATGTGCCTGTGGTGTAATGGATAACGGTTCGGAATTGGAACTTGGAGAGCCGAGTTCTAATTCCTGTCTGGTTCGCTATATTCATTTACGCGCTAATACTTTTGAGAAAGGTATGACGTCACCTATTATCTGTTGTTCATGATAACGGTCGTCTTCGAGTATAGAATCCAGAGGTTAGCAGTGAATATTTCGGAGACAGTAGGAAAGCGTTGTTCAGGTTAGCAGTGGATATTTTGGTAAAAGTAGCAGAGCGTAGTTCGTCCTTCTGGTTCTCTTCGCCTGACAAGCTGGACTGGACATTCGGGTAGAGTAAACAAAATGGCCGCCTTTATACACGACGGATTGAATATTCTACGTCTTCTGATTGGTTAACCTTCCATTGGTGGACTATAAAGTGAGTCGAGTCATTTGGGCTAACTCACTAGTACATATATATATACACAAAAAACTGCAACATTATCTCCCCCCAGATATGGGTTAATTAGTATGATCTGTGTCTGTAAAATCATTATTATTCCCCCATATTCTTACAAGCTAAAATATTTCTGACTTTAAATAACCTGTAAAAGGTTGATAATCCATAAAAAGACCAACCGGCACAAACGAAAAAAATCAATAGAATCTTCAAACGGTTTCATTTTCAAACAAATACCAAATTCTATATTTATCTTTTTGTTGTAATTAGTGCTTTATAACATTCAAAATAATGATTATATAGGGTGTTCCAATAACTTGGACCTATTTTAAAGATGAATTGTTTAAGAGTTTAATGATTTTTTTTTTCTTTCAGATTTAACAACCTTCAATTCCAACCGTGGAAAGATTAACAATCAATCAACGTGTTATCGAAGCCTATTACGAAAATGGACGTTCAAACAGAAATATAGATATATTAATCAAAACAACAAAAATAATAGTTTTCTCACAGCTACTTTCTCACGCAAGCTCTAGTACCTGAAATACTGTACATTCATTTTTGTTTACAACTGAAAAGCCAGCCACCGCCGCCAAGCGGTCACTCTGAGAACTAATACGCCTCCTTCCGCTAAAGCCGCAAATTTTGAAATACATCGCTAACGATTTGGAAGGGGTTTTTTTTTTCTTGCACTTTTTTTTTTATTTTGCCTGCAGATTTTGTCCGTTGCATCCGAAGTCCGTTGATGGGGGGGTCCGTAGATGAGAGGTTTGTCTATACTACAATTTCCAAGAACTTTTCTGAAGATTTCACGCGTTCTTTGTGTTGCTTTTATTGTTACCACAAAGTTTCGAATGATGCCTTATGCAGCCATTTTTTTTCAAATACTACGTCTTTCATTATGTTTCATACCTCTCCAGAACGTGGGTGATTATTGCTCTCCACAACTTCCTATCTTTTGTAATTCTAAGCAATATTTGTCTCTTTAATATCCCTCTCAATATCCGTTCTACCATTCATTTATACAAGGTTGTTATATAGGTTACTCGATATTTCTCTCTGTACTTTAGACCTCAATATGTCTTATGAGTGTTAAATTTTCCAAGCCTTCTTTTCTTATTATGTGTAACAGATGTTTCAACTGTTACTTTATGATTCTAAGTATAAGTGTCTTTTTCGCGTCTATTCTTCTTAAAACTCACACTGTCTGCTTATTGTGTTCTCAAAATCCTCCTGTAGAACCACAATCTCCGTTGCTTCAACTTCCTTTTCATATGTGCGGAAATTGTCCAGTATTTCTTTGTAGCTCGTAGTAAGGCCTTTCTTCTCACTATCCCTTTCTCTTGCATACCCCTTTGGTGGAGGATGGCCTTGGGTTGACGCTCTTGATTCACTCATATGTTGGATTCTACTCTTTGTCATCTTCCGGCCGATTAGCGAAATGTTTTTGGAACCCGGGGATGAAAAGACATCAGCAAAGAGAACTTTTAACTTAACAATTATTTTATTAACCACGTCGATAGGTACATCTTCCAAACGCGAAAATCTCACCACGCCCATTTTCTTTGACGTGTAACAACCAACTCTCGAAAGACCCCACTGGGGGAAGGGTGTTTCCACAAACCCAACATGACACATCTAGTTAACTTGAGGTTCAAACAGCAACTGCCGAAAAACCTTAATCTATAACTCATTCCCAAGTTCGGCTCAGACAGTCAAAATCGACTTCCCTATTTTGTCTACCATCTGACTTCAAAGGTCAGCCTCAGAAGGTCTGAGCCAAAATACACTGCCACTAAAAAATAATAGTCTGAAACTATTATTTAACACCCTTTACCCAACCATTAAAAAATTCATTTATGAATTTCATTTCAACGACATTATATTTAACATTTCAATCCTTGTTCTGCCATATATTTACGCAAGCTCGTTAGGTAGGCTGTTCACCGTTTGTTTTTATTATATCCTGTGAGTATAAAATTGTCCAAATCCTCTTTCATCGTTATGTTCCCTAAGAATTTCAACTGTCTCTTACTGATTCTAAGTATGAGCTTCCTTTTTGGTTACCATCCTCTCTAAAATTTTGTCGTTGTTCACATGTTCAGTTCATCGTATTCTCAGAATCCTTCAGTAGAACTACATTTCTGTTGCTTCAAATTTTCCTGTTTCTTAATACGTTGCTTAGGTTTTGGAAGGCATTTTTCGCTATTCCAATGCGCGTTCGGATTTCAATGTCACACTTTCCGTCTTCTGTTAAAACACTTCCCAGATATTTGAACTTCTGCACTTGCCTGATTTTTGTATCTTGAATTCGCATTTCGCACTCTGGAACATTCCTCTTTCTGATAGCCATAGACTCTCTCTCTCTCTCCCCCTCTCTCTCTCCCTCCCCCTCTCTCTCTCTTCTTACAAACGGTACTTATTCCTTTCTTCTGGCTTTCCTTTATAGCCTTTTGAAGGTTATTCTACAGTTTCCTTTCGGTGTCTGCTATCAATACAGAGCTGTTTGCATATCTTGTGTTACGGTTGTATCCACCAATAATAAATTATGGTAGAACTTATCTTGGAATCATCTATGGTGCTAGGGACAAAGATTGTTCAAGCCTCGTCACTATTCCTCCCCTTTGAGGACATGATTAACCCTAGAACTACCCCCGAAAAAGATGTATCTCCTGTGGTTACGATTCCTTAGGACTTGAGCACATTATACGAAATTTTATCTCCAATGGTGTTCTGGCAAATATTCCAAGTAGGTATTTAACTTGGAAGCATGTCTATTAAAAATCATTTCACTCTAGGCTAGGGATTTGTAATAACAGCTTTCTTTGGTCTGGAATCGAAACTATTGCTAGTTTTTCTTCGTGGTACAGCCTACAGATATCACTACCATTACTTTAAGACTCGAATCTCCTCAGTATGCTCCAGTTTACATGAGAGTTTTTGTAGTTATATTTTTCTTTTAATTCCCACACATGTTTAACTAGTCTGGTACAATTCCTATGGCTTTCTATCCTGAACGATTACTGTGATTGTATCATCTCTTTTTGAAGATACCTTCAGTGCACCCCACATATATCTTGCTGTGGCCATTTTCATTTCTTAGTTATGCTTGTAAACCACTTCTTCCGTTTTACAAACACCATCCAATGGACAGTTATTTTTACAGTTACACTTTTCGCAATCAACAATACTTTCTTGGACTCTATCCTTGAAATTCTTGGCGTTTTGTCTTTTTATTGAAGTCCCTAAATTGATGTAATTTATTTTTACTGTATTTCTATTAGAAATCTTGTGTAACGCGGAACTCTTACGAAAGTGCTTATGAAGCAACTTGAAAAATATCTTCCCTGTGTAAGGTTTGCTTTGGTTTGGTTTGTTTTACGGCATACCAACCTCAATGGGTCATTTAATGCCAACAATTTTTTTTTTCCTGGTAATAGTTTTGTTTTGTCAAAAATCTATTTCTGGTTTTTTTCTCCGAATCTATTTTTCTTCAAAAATGTATAGCTGGTAATATTATTTTCAAAAACGTATTGCTGCTAATAGTTTTTTTTTTTTTTTTTTTTTTTAAAAAAAAACGTATTGCGGGTAATAGTTTTTTTTTTTCAAAAACGTATTGCTGCTAATAGTTTTTTTTCAAAAACGCATTACTGGTAATAGTTTTTTTCAAAAATATAATGGTGGTAATAGTTTTTTTCCTTCAAAAATTTATTTCTGGTAATAATTTTTTTACAAAGTATTTCTGGTATTAAAACCTATTTTTACACTTTCAAAATGCCTTTTACCTCAGTTTCGGGGTTAACTATTTGCCCATAGCTGGAACCCTAACAGGTGCTACCACCCCGGATCAGGGTGGACCTGGGAACACCAGCAATTAAGAGGTGCTTTCACGCTCCTCAAAACCTCCTGATCAGAGGCCTTGCTGTTGGACGTAATTTATCGTCTGACCCTGGACGCGGATGTAGTTAATCGTCATAAACAGGACGGCCCTGTGTAAGAATTCACCTCTAAATTAATATGTTGATTAAACCAAATAATGTTTCTTATCCACCTTTCATTCCTCATTTGTTGGTTCATTTGAGACTTGAATTCCAGCTTAGTTTTCTGTCCCTCATCTTTTAACGCCCTTTCGTACCCTTTCTTCTTTTCTTCAAAAATGATTTTACAAGAGGAATTTCTAGACAGCCTATACTCTATTCCTTTAGGAATGTGCTTGATCATACTCGCAGAATGGTGGGATCCAACATTCCCATACCTCAATTTTGTGTTGGGTTTCATGTAAGGTGAGACGCTACCAATTTGTAGGTTTCGTTCCACAAGCAAATATTGGACGACTTGTTCATATCGACCTCAATTTCAAACTAGAGGCTCTTGAAGAGTTTAAAAAACAGCTTTCTTATTTTGTCATTTAATCTTCTGTTGTCTGGAACTATCATCAGCCCGTCGCCTCTATAGAGTCCGTGGTTGTCTATGTGGACTATTTTCGTTAATCTTTATTTAAAATATACAGACCCATTAATTCTGAAGCTTCAACACCTAGTTGGGCATCAAAGACGTCCTTGTTTGATTTCTTAACCCATGTTTCGTCATTGTGGAATAAGAAAGATTTACGACAATGCAAAATTATCTCTACCTGTTCAAGTGCTATATTAACAAAGCCCTTAGCAAAATCCATATCCTTAAACAGCCTTTTCTCAGATAAGCATGGTTAAAAATCCTTGATGCCATATTTTAGAAATACATGCTTTTCTTTATTATTAATTCCATGGAACCAAGAAACTCATTTTTACCCATCCATTGGTTAGCTTGAGCAGCAATTCTTACTTTACACACTCGGTTAAATATTCCTTGGTTTATTTTATCCAATTCAGTTACAGTTGGGTTAATTAGGCGAAATGAAGGACCATCGAGAAAGCCATCTTTATGGTCTTTTGTGGCTAGAAATGCTTGCTTACCGCATAATATTTGGGCCCTGTCATCTATACGCAGGTTAGATTTTTTTCGCCTCATCATTGAGACTTTGAATGTCCAAAGCCGGTGCCTTTTTATAAAACTTAGTAAATTCATTTATTTTAATTTCTATGGCTCATTTTATCTTTCCTGTTTTGTTGCCTATAACCAGTATTTTTTTTTTTTAGTGTTTTTTTTTCTTCGGTAGATAATTTTTTTGGGAAATTGTTCTTAATTATTCTAAACTCAATTTTGTCTATTACACCAAGCATATCCTTTTCAAAGCCAGCCAGCTCTTCAATGTCAGGAGGGTATCTCCTGGTTTTAAATTTAAATTTTTGTCATGTTTTCCTTGTCCTTAACATATTTATGTGAGGGAAAGAATGCTTTCCGTCTCCTTCTGATTAGAAACTTTTCAATTTTATTCAATAAATGTTTGCATGTATTCATGCTTACTCGGAATAGAGATTTTATTTTTATTATTTATTTATCCGTACATCAGTAAAGCAATACACACAGATAGGTATAAGATATTAAAATACACTGGTTACGTATTTTTTTAAAAAGGCGTTGCAAAAATACATCGAAAATAAAAGTGCTCAACCGTAAAACAGGAGTAAATATTGTAATGTTTAAACAGTTATTAGTCAGAATTACATCAGACCATGAAATCGATATAATAAAAAGATATTTTTAATATTGAAACGTATAACTGTAAGAATGAAAGAAAATGTCCATTGAATATAGCTAATAAAATGGTGGGCGTCATTTACAAAGCGGAAGAAAAGGATGAAAATGACCAGAGCAAGGTATGTGGGGTGTACTGAAGGCAGCTTCAAAAAGAGACAGTACAACGACAAGCCATCTTTCAGTCTAGAAAGCCATAGAAATTGTACGAGAATAGCCAGTCATGTGTGAGAATTAAAGGGAAAAAAATAATAAAAGCCATAATGTAACCTGGAGCATATTGAGAAGAGCCAGATCTTAGAGTAACGGTAGTGATGTCTGCAGATTATGCCAAGAAGAAAAACTAGCAATAATAACGTATTCACACCAAGAAAAGCTATTAAATGAGAGGTCTGAAGTCATGTCGGGGTGTAAACAAACTAAAAGTATATTTTGGGTTTGTACGAACCGGGTTGAAAGTACGTATAATTTTTTTCTTCAATCCCCCTCCCATCCAATTTCCCACTCTTGCCTTAACCCTCCCCTTCTGTTTGCCTTCCTGTTGTGCGTGTATAAATAAACGTAAGGAAATTAATTAGCCTCTACCTGACTGGTTGAAGCCATGGCAGCGGGGGGGGGGGTGCAGATCAACATCTTCCAATTTTTTAACATTTAAAATTTCTGCATTTTCTATTTTTAAATTGTGCATCGAGCACTTTTTAATATAACCATTTCTTGGTCTGATTTAACTTTGACCAACAAGTGTCTAAACATTACTAATATATATATATATATATATATATATATATAAGAGCTGGCCACTCGTATTCGAGGATACCCGTCTACTAAGGAGGCTAGCCAATCCCTATTGCAGACTCTCGGTCAGGCACATTTGTGTTTGTTCAACATCCACAGAGCCAACCTGTGGTTTATACTGCAACTATGCTGATTCTGGTTACAGTTTCTGGGAGAGAGTGTTTTATTTAGAATGATCAACAATCTGAACAACCCCAGCACACTCAAACCCTCGGTCACGATGACTTGTGACTTCGTGTTCCGTCTGCCCAATTTCACTCACAAGGCTTGGGTCAACCCGTGGTATGGTTTTCAGGCACTTTCCAAAGCTGCCGCACGCTAGGATCGTCCCTGCTCAAGACCGATAACATGAGGAAGTCTCCTTCCTGACAAATCGACCATGGTGAGATTCACACACACACACACACACACACACACACACACACACACATATATATATATATATATATATATACACACACACACACACACATATATATATATATATATATATACACACACATACATACATATATATATATATATATATATATATATATATACAGACATCCTAGTATATTTGATACGTTTTGTAATACACGACAATTTCACTAAGTTGACTAATCCGATAATGCTTTCACCATTAGACAAATCCAAGTTTACATTTGTTTTAACCTAGAGAAGATTACAGATAGAATAATTAAACGAAGGTTGGTAATGAACGATAATACTTAGGACAAGAACAACGCATATAAGATTCGCCAGCGGCGCGTAGAAGTAATAGTCAACTGCTAGAAGTGAGTCAAGGGAATTCCACAATAAATCTCCAACTGCAAGATATCTACCAATCGTCCCACGCGGTCAGATGTGGCATAAGGCCGAATTTAATTTAGGGTATCCGAGCCCGTAGGCTCGGCCAAAAATCCCCCGTAGACCCCGTATAAAACGGGGTCGGGTAGCTGTTTTCTGAGACGAGATTCTGCCCTTCGACATAGCATCGTCTGTGGATCCTCTCTGCTCGGAGGTAAAGAGTTTGACCAGCACAGCTGGAGACGAATTTCCAACTGTAGGATATCTACCAACCTTCCCACACGTCAGATATGGCACAAGGCCGAATTTAATGTGGGATATCCAAGTTCGTTGGCTCGGCCAAAAATTCCCCTTAGACCCCGTATAAAATAGGGTCGGGTAGCTGTTTTCTGAGATGAGACTACCCTTCGACATAGCCTAGTCTGAGGATCCTGTCTGCTCGGAGGTAGAGAGTTTGACTAGCACATCTGGAGACGAATCTCCAACTGCAGACTAACATACAGTATTTACTACTGTATTTATGTGAATGGGGACATAACCCATTATTGTCCGTAGATATGCTATAGCAATAAGAAAACACAATAATCATAACACTCAACATACACACATAAAATCAAATATGAAATTCAAGACATAAAACAGTTCGATATTTGTGAACATTCAGGGCCTATAAGATTTTTGGATGAGGGTGGATGTTTAGTTCAAAACCTCCAACAGGATTTCTAAGTCTATGAATGCATGAGTGAATCATCAACTGTAAGAAGACAGAATGACTGTTAGCAAAAGGATGATCCCAAAGTGCGAATTGCAAATCAAACAAGTGCAGACATTTAAATATCTGGGAAGTTTCTTAACAGAGGACGGAAAGTTGGACACTGAAATCTGTGGCTACAAAAGAAATCTGTGGCTCTACAAAAGGATGCTGTGGATACCGTGGAGAGAACATGTGAGTAACTACTTTAGACTACTTTAAACTACAATTCTCTATGTAAAATCGACCTTGCTAACCGAAACGCTCCTCTGTGGCTCAATCGGTAAAGCACGTTAGGCTATATGACGGTTCCGTATAGGATACAGGTTCGGTTCCTGTCGGAGGACGCATATTTTCTATGAAAATTTCTCGGACATTCAGACCGGTAAATGTCGTTAGTACTGTTTATTATAAACAGAGCATTTACTTAAATATTTCTATCTATAAAAAGAATGTATAAACATAAAAATGTCTTAAAATAATTGTGGGACTTTTTCCATTTCATAATATAAATATATATATATATATATATATGTGTGTGTGTGTGTGTGTGTGTGTGTGTGTGTGTGTGTGTGTGTGTGTGTGTGTGTGTAAAAATATATAGAAAATAGGAAAGAACTCGTTAGGTAAATAATCCAAAGTTCTTTAGTATTTTTGTTATTATTTTTTTAAAAAAAATAGTGCTCGATACAAAAGTAGAGCATAAATATAATTATTTATTTAAAAATATGATTCCATGATTATTTGAATTAAATTGAATTAAAGTACCATCTTCAAGCGATTTTTTTTTATGAGATAACGATATATAAATTTTTATATATCAAGAATATTGGGACAAATTTTTCGTGTGACGCGTTTCGTCCAATGAAGTCCTAAAGGGCGAAATCCCAACTTATATCACTTGAAGAAGACCGGAGCGTACAACGACTGAAACGTCGTGAATATAACAATAAAGATAGAGACAAGTCTCCGAATGATGCAAATATTGTAAATCTGTTAAATATAACGAACAAATATGTGTCGTTTGAGCCTTGTACGTTTCATTCTACACCAAGCAAAAATGGCAAGAAATTTTAACCATCAGACTTAAAAAAAAAAATTATCAGCACCTGGCCTTGATATTTCCTCACTATTCTTCCTCATATTCAAATGTTTCAGTTCAGGCAGATGTGTAACAAATCTGAAAGACTGAAAAGGGATACGTCCCGTACGCTATTTTTTTTCACTGAGACAATGTCGACACCTTCAAGCAATTAAAAGCTAAGGAGAGCATTTTATTAGGTTGGTGCAAAAATAATGACGTAATAATGTCGTTTTTTGACGTATTTTTAACGTCAAAAACGACATTATTACGTCATTATTTTTGCACCAACCTAATATTATATTTGTTTTGTCTCTTTTAAGCTGTTATTTAACGATCAGCGCCTTGCCGTAACAACAACGTGGTGTAATGGTTAACACGCTTGCCCCAAACCTACTAACCATTACACCAGTTCAATTACTAACAGAGTAGTGAGTTCGATCCTCACGGGATGCACCACATTTTCTGCATTGTGCAATCACTCCTCTGCTAAGAAAATCATTTAAGACATCTCGTAATGGTTAGCATACATTTTAGTTGTTACTGCTGCTGAAGGTCCTCAAGTGATATTATTATTGATTCCTTTTCTACGGTTTATCAACCCTTCGCAGGTTATTTAAAGCCAGAAAGTTTTTTTTTTAGATTGTAAGTATTTTTGGATGGGGGTAATAAAGGTTTCAGTGGTAAAAGTGTTACTAATTAACCCATAGCTGCGGGGGAAAGAGGTGGATTCATACCTTTCCCAAGGGCATGTGCACGTAAATGTATATAAAGAACTCAACTGGAATTAGAACTCGGCCTTCCGTTTAACAATTCCGAACAATTAACCATTACAGCGCCCACACATACAAGCTTACAGCAACTGCTTTTCACAAGCGGTCACCCATCTAGGTACTGACCATGCTCGACATTGCTTAACTTCGATAATCGTACGAGGACCGGTGTTTCAATGTAATATGGCCGTAAGCCATCTTTGTAGTTTGTATTTTCTTTAAGACTTCCTTATTTCTCACATATTTTGTCCATGGTATTCTTAGCATTCGTCAATAGAACCACATTTCTGTTACTCCGTGTCTTTTCTTCATCTGTGGGGAAATTTTCCAGCACTTACTACTTTACAGTTCATAGTGATTTTGTGGACATTAACCCACCATATCTGCCAGCACGTTCGTAAGGTGTCGTTCTATTCAGAATTACAAAAGGAAAGGACCCCTTCCTCTTTTTACTCAATCAGAAACAGGATGTGGTAGATAGAAGGCATATCTAGTTTTCCTCTCTGGGAGAGACTTAGTCGCCTGAAAGCCGTCTATCTAATTTTCAAACTCTCAATGTGACGCACATTACACACTACGATTAAACATTTGAATGTTTCCTTTACTTTTCTTTAACCGTGTACACGTAAATACAGTTTAATAAGTTAATATGTTTTAAAAATAGGATATGTAATCCTGAAAAATTTTTTTTTAATTTTTGATAATTGGAAACGTTCATGAAAGTAGATTTGTTTATAAATATTACGCGATCAGCGGAGGAGGGGTGTATTCAACATTTGATCAGTTTGCGGCAATACGCGCTTAAAGGCAGGTTGGGTCGACGTTTCTTTTCATGGTTAGCCGTAAGGAATTGTAAATGTAGGACTATCTTACACTAGAGTAAAATAATAACAATAATAATATTCATTAAGAATTTATTACAGGAAATATCAAGTTTTACGGAAACATTATGTATTTAGTTACATAACAAATAAATAAAAATAATAAAAATTTTGATGCTATATTTGATTTGTTGTTAGATTCCCAGACTTCATGAATTTAACCGTTCTACTAGGCTGGCATCTCGCTCACACCCTTTCACTGTCGAAATTGTTAGCTATCTCTTCTACTCCAATAGCTTCATGTCTCGCACCTCTCGCCTGTGGAACTCCCTCCCTTTTCCTGTTTCCCTGATAGCTATAATCGCCAACTATTCAAATGTAATGTCAATCGACGTCTCCAGATGCCTATCCCCTATGCTTCTCTTCATCCTTTCCTCTATCATTCCTATTTGCTCTAGCTCCAACTCTCTGTAAACCCCTTGCGTGCTAGTGGCTTCCCGCCTTACTTGGGGTAAAACGCTTAAAAAAAGGTATTTTTCATTTTCTCCTTTGTTATTGGCAGCATTTTAGAATACTTTGGTTGCAATGCTAAGTTTCCTGAGTTCAACAAATTGGAGCTATTTCATTTACGCTTTGTTACCTCTCTTTTCCATTGTTGATTTTAAATCGCTTTCTGCCAGTCATTTTGGTGGTCAATAGTGAAATTCTGATAATTAGAATGATCTTATTCTATTTCAAAAATAAAACCTGTAAAAGAGAATATTTTAAATTAATATACGACCAAAAATGCTTTTGATTAAAAAAAAAAAGCCTTAATGATTTCACTATAATTATTTAACAATTCAATGTAACGATATTCCGCAGACAAATCTACGGTTTATGTTACCTTATCTCATTGCATGGTTACAAACTATAAACATAAATTGAGCTTGAAATATTGTGTAATCGGCTCTAATGTTTTTGTAAAATACTTGGATCTGATATAATGAATAATTTGCAATGAAAATAGCAATTTTCGATTTTTTGTTGAATACGCCCTCTCCTCCGTCGAACGCGTCATGTATCCGATAATTCAATTATTTTCTTTCTTTTTTAGTCACGAGAAACGCCAGGTTAAGTAAAAAGTATTAAGATTTCATAAAACATATCCGTCCTGGGTATGACGATAAACTACATCTGGCATCAAGCCCTCTGATCGGGAGGTTTTGAGGAACGGGAAACCACCTCTTAATTGCTTCTGTTCCCAGATCTACTCTGATCCGAAGTGGTAGCACTTGTTACGGTCTCACCTATGGGCAAATAGTTGGCCCTTCAAAGTGGGGTCAGAACACTATGAAAGTGTAAAAATAGCTTTTAATACCAGCAATACATTTTTGTAAAAGGTTATTACCAGCAATGAATTTTTGAAGGAAAAAATTATTGTCAGCAATACATTTAAAAATACATACATATATATATATATATATATATATATATATATATATATATTACCATCAATATATTTTTGGAAAACAAAAATATTACCAGCAATAAACAATTTTGTCGGCACTAAATATCCCACAGAGGTTGATATGCCGGAAAACAAAGCAAACCAAACTAAATCAAAGAATACATATTCTATTCATTCAAACCTATCCTAAAATTCTTATCGGCATTAAATAACCCATAGAGGTTGATATGCCGTAAAACAAAATAAAACAAGCCAAACCATAAAACATACACACAAATACACATTCAAGCTTGCCTCGATTAATGCGCATTAGTGCGCTAAACTTTTCATATACCAAAGTTGGATTAGTGCGTACATAATACTCGATTAGTGCGCTCAACTGTTTATATACCAAAATTGGATTAGTGCGTACATACTACTCGATTAGTGCACTAAACTTTTTATATACCAAAATTGGATTAGTGCGTACATACTAATCGATTATTGCGCTAAACTCTTTATATACCAAAATTGGATTAGTGCGTACATACTACTCGATTAGTGCGCTAAACTTTTTATATACCAAAATTGGATTAGTGCGTACATACTACTCGATTAGTGCGCTAAACTGTTTATATACCAAAATTGGATTAGTGCGTACATACTACTCGATTAGTGCGCTAAACTTTTTATATACCAAAATTGGATTAGTGCTACATACTACTCGATTAGTGCGCTAAACTTTTTATATACAAAAATTGGATTAGTGTGTACATACTACTCGATTAGTGCGCTAAACTTTTTATATACCAAAATTGGATTAGTGCTACATACTACTCGATTAGTGCGCTAAACTTTTTATATACAAAAATTGGATTAGTGTGTACATACTACTCGATTAGTGCGCTAAACTGTTTATATACCAAAATTGGATTAGTGCGTACATACTACTCGATTAGTGCGCTAAACTGTTTATATACCAAAATTGATTAGTGCGTACATACTACTCGATTAGTGCGCTAAACTTTTATATACCAAAATTGGATTAGTGCTACATACTACTCGATTAGTGCGCTAAACTTTTATATACCAAAATTGGATTAGTGTGTACATACTACTCGATTAGTGCGCTAAACTTTTTATATACCAAAATTGGATTAGTGCGTACATACTACTCGATTAGTGCGCTAAACTTTTTATATACCAAAATTGGATTAGTGCGTACATACTACTCGATTAGTGCGCTAAACTTTTTATATACCAAAATTGGATTAGTGCGTACATACTACTCGATTGGTGCGCTAAACTGTTTATATACCAAAATTGGATTAGTGCGTACATAATACTCGATTAGTGCGGTAAAATATTCTTCAGTTTAACCATAGTAATTGATACATTGACTTTGTATTAGTTACCTATGTACAAATTATCTGCACTAATTGAGAGATTCCTGTAGAGGCTTTTCTTTCGTTTTCGCTTTCGGATCTGATGAAGACTAAAATGGCGAAATGCATTATGGGATATATTTCTAAACAAATCTGCTTTCACGAGCATTTCCAGTTGTCAATAAGTTATTATTAAAGAAACATGTAGTGGGCCGTGGCGGTTACCACTTGTAGTGGGAATGGCGGTTGCCACTTGTTGAGGGTTCATGGCGTGGCTGTTATGTTGTTGATAGAAGTCAGACGTAGAATAAACGCAAGTAAGGTTCAAATACTCCTGCCCGCCGAGCCCAACTACATAAAAAGGTTGGACTTTGATTAAGTCCAAAGAAGAAGGCAAAGAAAGCAAACAAAACACAAGACCGATAATATATGTATATACAAATATATATTAATAACAAGTTACAATACATGGAAACAGTACAAAGGATGAAGTGTGTGTGAATATTCTGTATGTGCGTGTGTGAATATTCTGTATGTGCGTGCGTGTGTGTGTATTGTGCTTAGCGTGTTTCCACGCTATCCCTTGTTAGCGACTACATTTCGAGGTTGATAGCTGAAATCCTGAAGGAAAAAGAGAAATTACCTCAAGGTGTCAGTGCACCGGCCTGAAAGAAAAAGAGATAGAGGCGAAGAGTCAGCGGCTATTTATAGCCAGGGAAGAGAGACCCCTGGTGAAAGGGTTAACGGACTGAAGGAGGAGTTAACTCCGACAAACCGCATGCGCTAGATAGCATAGCTCACTTAATGAAATCGTTCATTCTTTTTACGCATTACGCTGATGAAAACCGTAGCATTATTTTTTTTTCTCGGTGCAATGGTTTATTTAAATAAATTCATAGCATCACTACTCAGTCATCGAATTTTTTTTTTTTTTTAATGATCGTGCGCCCACTTTCAGCTAAAACGTCTGTCCCATCATCTGATGTTTTATTTTTCCCTAGTATTGTATTTTCTGACGAAATCTTTTATTTATATAAATTCATAACCTCACTATTCAACCATCAATGTATTCTGGCTGGCTTTCTGAAAGCTTTGGCACTGTTTCACAGAAACAAATAAAGATGGCTGCCCAAAGATAACAAGTACATTTACCCATGTATCTATGATATTGGTTTGTGTATAAATTAAAGGATTAATGAATAGTGGCTCGGATTGAGGAATCGGAGAGCTGAGTTTGAATTCCAGTCGAATCCATTATATTCACTTACGTGCTAATACCCTTGGGAAAAGTGTGATCCTCTTTTCCTCTTCCAGATATGAGTAAACAGCAGAACAGAGCAGGCTTTGGATAGCAACTGGTCTAACGAAGAAAGAAACGGCAACCTACTGCGCGAAAAATCTGCCTCGTCAGTCAAATATCGAAAGATACATGATCGCCTAACAGTGAATCCCGCATGACACATAACTGACTGACTATCAGTTTATGGCCCAAGGATAGTGTCAATAATTTCCTCACTCGTCTATACATAGCTGTAGATTGAAAATTTGGACATTTTTCTCGTTCCTGTACACGAATTTCATTTCTTTCGCTTTTGAATCTGATGAAGCCATAAATAGCGAAATGCATTATGGGATATATTTCTAAAAAAATTACTTTCACTAGCGTTTCCAGTTGCTAATAAGTTATTATGCAAATCACATAAAATATCAATGACTCAAATTTATTTGAAGAATTTCTTTCTGATTAATCTAGAGGCCATTACAATGCTTGAGTTATTTTATTTTTAACTAGTTTCAAATATACTTTATTAAAATTTGTATTTTTCAGTTCGCTCACGTCGCTACCGAATGGGACATAAGGTCAGTTTAAAGTTGATTTAACGACAGTACCGTGGAAAAAATGGCTCAAGACCCCTCCGTACTTCCTCCTTTTTGGAGAACACCTCAGGGGCTGAGTAATGGCCGTAGTTGCCTCCCGATGTACAGATATTGCCTCAGCAGACAGCCTCCTGGCTTAATATTCAATTTCAACTTTCCTTCATCGAAGCGAACTCCGAATCTTGTTTTATTAAAGTTATTAGATATATTGATAATATATTTAATAAATAATACATTTAATAAATAATATATTTAATAAGTAATATATTTAATAAGTAATATATTTAGTAAATAATATATTTAATAAGTAATATATTTAATAAATAATATATTTAATAATGTATTTAATAAGTAATATATCTAATAAATAATATATTTAATAAATAATATATTTAATAAATAATATATTTAATAAGTAGTATATTTAATAAGTAATATCTTACTTATTATAAAACGCAGATTGTGTGTGTGTGTGTGTGTGTGTGTGTGTGTGTGTGTGTGTGTGTAACGTTTATATATTGAATCGGATTTCCTACATTTTTCAACCGATTTCAATAAAACTTCACAGGACTACATAAAATTACCTTGTGGTGGTTCTAACAGCACCAAAAATGGAAAAATATAATTGTTTTTGCACAAAATCAATTTGAAAACACGATTAAGAGACATCGTGAAAATGGAAGGGGGACAACTCACATCGGATTGTTTGTGTGTGTGTGGGTTCCTTTAAATATGGGATCGGATTTCCTATATTTTTCAGCCGATAAAACAAAACTTCACTTTTTTTTTTTTTGGCAGGTAGTGTTTCTTATTCTCTTACACACTTTTTTCTTTATTTTTAATATTCACAATGCTTTAAAAATTCCATTTACAAGACAATTATTTATAATAAAATTCTATTCAATCGGGAGACTCATAACGATTGAAAACAATGTTTTTGTTTGAGTTTGGGTTTGACCAATTCGTAAAAAAAAAAAAAAAAAAACTAATTAAGACATGCGTGTCCGTCAACCTTAAACAATAATCTAACGATCTCTACTGATTGTACGAATACAAACATCGGATAAATTCTTTATCTTTAGGGAAAGATAATGAAATCTAAACATACACAAGTCCTAACTAAAAATAATAACCGGAACGGGAAACTACTTTAAATACACATGGTGTCCAATTTTTTTACTGCATTCAATAATAAAAATCATAAATTGTAAAAAGATTATTATTACAGAAAGGCTACTAAATGAATAAGATTTGTTAGATCATAATTAATAAACCCAAATTAAGTTAATATTTTTGTATTAGAAACAACGAGTGGAAAATATATTCAAATCAGAATTCTAATTATGAATCACCACAAGCAAAATATGCAATTTTTATTACTGTAATCAATAAGTAAAAATCATAAATTGTAAAACTAAAAGATTACAGAAAGGCTACCTACATTTTTCAACCGATTTCAACAAAACTTCACTTTTTTGGGCATGTAGTGTTTCTCATTGTCTTGCACACTTTTTTCTTTATTTTTACATTCAGAATACTTTAAAAATTCCATTTACAAGACAATTGTTTATAATAAAATTCTATTCAATCGGTAGAGACTCATAACGATTGAAAACAATGTTTTTGTTTAAGTTTGAGTTTGACCAATTCGAAAAAAAAAAAAAAAAAACTAATTAAGACATGCGTGTCCGTCAACCTTAAACAATAATCTTTGTCAATTTTATTTTTCAGTCTTTATGATGGTGGATACTTGATCTATCTCTTACTGTTATATCCCCGGGCAACGCTGGGCTCTACTGCTAGTATTTAATAAATAATATATTTAATAACTAATATACTTCATAAGTAATATATTTAATTAATAATATATTTAATAAGTAATATATTTAATAATTAATATATTTAATAATGTATTAATAAGTAATATATTTAATAAGTAATATATTTAATAAATAATATATTTAATAAATAATATATTTAATAAATAATATATTTAATAATACATTTAATAAATAATATATTTAATAAATAATATATTTAATAAATAATATACTTAATAAGTAATATATTTAATAAATAATATATTTAATAAATAATATATTTAATAATGTATTAATAAGTAATATATTTAATAAGTAATATATTTAATAAATAATATATTTAATAAATAATATATTTAATAAGTAATATATTTAATAAATAATATATTTAATTATTAATATATTTAATAAGTAATATATTTAATAATTGCAAAAATGGTTCAAAACAAATTTGATTTATTCAGGTTTATGTGATTTGCATAACTTCAGACGGGCGGTATATTTTTTCCCTTCTTTTGTGAGCTGTGGTCTTTATATAAATATATATTAATAAATGTCCTACGTACTGAATTCATTTCTTTTGAAAATGCTGAATTCCTTTGCTTTTAGAGTAATCCGCCTCATCCGTAACAATTGGTGATCAGTGGCTACCTTGTCCAATACATCTTGTAGTACCTTCGCTGCTTATTCGAATTTCGTTAGGTGCACTATATTTGTGACCTTGTGTCAGACTAAGCTAATCAGAGGGTGAAGGAGGAAAATAGAAATCGTTCAGTGGGAAAGACGTAAGATTTGATTCGTCGGTGCGGAAATATAGGGAATATTTATTTCAAATCAATAACTTTCCACTTACCGTGAGGGACACGTGAAGCAATGCGCGAATAATTTATTGCACGCTTCTAGTTATGGACATCATTTCGAGAAAGATTGACGAAACAACTAGAAAATGACCCGCGCCAGGAAAGGGGGGAGAGTGTGAATAAATCTGAACGAATTTTTTTAGGTCTGCTTCTAACGGATATAAAGGAGTATAAAGGAAACTACAAAAGCACCCACACAAGGTAGCGAAGGAAAGCGTGAAGAAAGGACTAAATATAAAATACAAGAAGACACAATCCTTAGTTATCAGCAAAATGGTGAGCCCGAAATACAAATTACAAAATCGGAAATGCCAAAATCAACCAAGAACAAAATTTTAATATCTGGGAACTGTTCTAAGAGTGATCGGAAAATGCAACATTAAGATCCGAAGATGCATTGGGGTGGCCGAAGGTGTATTCCAGAAGCTAAGCAGAGTATTAAGAGACAGAAAAATTTCGTTAGAAACAAAGAAAAGAGTACTAAACTATTACGCGATATCTGTCCACCTGTATTGAAGAAGACTTGGAGAAAATGTGGTTCTACAGAAAGATGCTGAGTATGTCATGTTGCCGAACATGAAAGCAGCGACGAGTTTTTAGAGAAAATGGAGACAAAAAGAAAACTTATATTTAATATCAGGAAGAGACAGTTGAAATTTCTGGGTCACTTAATGAGAAAAGAAGGCTTGGAAAATTTGATATTCACAGGACAGACGGCGGGAAAGAGGGATAGAGGCAAGTAGCGCGTAACATACTTGATCAGCTTGTGTAAGTGGATGGCAGAACAATGTTTGAGAGAGATAGCAAAAAACAAAATTTATTAAGAGCTACAATAGACAGGAAGCTGTGGAGGGCCATGATCGCCAACGTCCTGAAGAGACACGGCCCATATAGAAGATATTTAGCAGATTGTGGTAGATAGCATAGCTCACTTAATGAAATCGTTCATTTTTCTTACGCATTACGCTGATGAAAACCGTAGCATTATGTGTTTTTTCTCTCGGTGCAATGGTTTATTTAAATAAATTCATAGCATCACTACTGAATCATCGAAGTTTTTTTTTTTTTTCAGCTAAAACGTCTGTTCCATCATCTGATGTTTTATTTTTACTCCAGTATTGTTTTTTCTGACGAAATCTTTTACACACATTAATGCAAAACCTATGCTGGTGTCTAGCCTGTATTGAACCATGGGACGATTATTTTCGGTTAACGTACATGTTCTTGGTTCTTTCTTTTTTTATATACCTTTTTTCCCCTTTGGTGTTGGCTTGTTTATTTGCAAATCAATACAACGAAGGTTTTCCGAGCTAGTATAGTTTCTTTTACTTATAAGATTTCTATTAATAATAATAATAATAATAATATATATATATATATATATATATATATATATATAGATACACCTAGTGAGCCAGACAAACCTACCTAGGTTTCACCTAAACGGATCGTCAGGGAAAGCTTGGCTAACAAGGCAAAGGGAAACACACATTTATAGGTAAAATCACGTGACAAAAAAAAAAAAAAAAAAAAAAACAAAAAACAACAACCTAAGTGGGGGGGGGGGTTAAGTATTTATTCAACAAAAAAAAAAAAAAAAAAACCTCAGTGGAAAGTCATTAACGGGAAAAAATGTCTAATTTAGTAGCCATGATTTTTTATGTCTACATACATTGAGAATTTCAGTTTTGGAGTTCAATAGTTGGTCAGGGCAATCATATAAAGCTATGGCTAATTTCTCCTCAGCACATAATTTGCAAAATTTATGACCTGCTTTATATTTTTGGCATTTTTTTAATATTTCCCATTTAAGGATGGGGTCTATATTATCTTGTTTGGTTTTTCCATACGTAGGTAGATAGCGTAGTACTATGTTTAATTTTGCATTCTTGAAACTACTCGTATGGTTATAATATCTTTTCTTAAATTTATCCTGAGTAGCACCTATGTATATTTTAGGGTTAGTATCCTCACTATTTTTGTAGATCTTCACTTGATACACTACGCATTCTTGCTGGCATTTTCCCTGTAATGGACAGATGTTTTTGTTTCTACAATTACAAGTAGGAGGATTGCTACGTAGATCATTCCTAGTTTTTTTCTTATTTAGTCCGTTTATAATAGTTTGCTCTACGATTGTATTGAGCTCTTTTGTTAGTTAGTTGTTACTCGTATCGGGGTTTTTTCTTTGGGCTTCAGACCTGCATCTGTGCGATTTTTTGTTGGCAGAAGTTTATGTTTGTAGCTCTTTCTTTTTTTAAAACCTTTTTTTCCCTCGAAATTGATTTGATTAACAAATCAAAAATTCGAGGGTTTTTCGAAACGAGTCTAGTTATTTATATTTATATATATATATATATATATATATATATATATATATATATATATGTTGTGATGGATACATTGTTGTCTAAATTACGCAAAATTAAAAATAACACTGACATCTCATTACAACAGATATATTTACCAAAGTTACACAAAAATATCTTGAAACACTAAAGAGTAAATTTATTCAATAAAATCGCCATTGGCTTCAATCACGGCCTTCAGACAACTTCGGAATCTCTTACATCTCTTCTGGGCGGTCTCTTTGTTTAACTTGGTGAATGCTGCCATAATCCCTGACTTCTTTGGTCTTACAAGGAGTTTTGTTGTTCTCTCACGCAACTGCGCCCCCCATATAATAATCAAGGGGGTTGCAGTCTGGGAAGTTAGGTGTGCAGATGTAAGGGGTGATGGGGTCGCAAAAATTGTCTGGCAGTCATGATTAAGTTCTCCTGCTTGTGTAGCATGGTGCAGAGTCCTCTTACCAGATATAGCGTCTTCCAGCAGCCACCCTTTTGACTCAGGACAGAACTACCTCCTCAAGGCACTTGATGTAGTCCACCATGTTGAGCCTGAGTCTATGTGGGAAAATGAATGGAGGCATAACGTTGCCATCACTAGTAATCATTCCAAACACCTTCGTAATCACCATTAGATTCATCCAACTCTTTCTAGATCCTCTGCACTGTCCTCAGATTGACACCCAAACAATGTAAAATATGCGTATTGGAGCTTCTGGCGCGAATGACAAGCAGTAAAGCATGCTGTTTCCAAATTTCTGGGACAGCGAATTATGTCATAGAGCACTTTTTCTCATAGATGGTGCCCAACAGAATCTATCATATTGTGCAGTCGACAAAATCAAAAACAAACAACGCGCATGCGCAAAATTAAAAATATAAATGGGGAAAATTTACCCATCGCACCTATATATATATATATATATATATATATATATATATATATATATATATATATATATATATATATATACACACACACACATATAATTCAATACGACAGGCAAGATGCTTTTATTTAGTTTTTTATACAATTTCTCATGGGATCTAATAAATTTTTTTTATAAAAATCAGATGAACGAAAATTATAAACAGGATGAATGCAGAACTAAGAACATTATAAACAAAATGCATAAAACCAGTTGACAATACCAAAAAAATTAGATTAATTATGTATTACAAAATATTTTAAAACCTCTAACCTTATAGCTGAAAATAATAATTCACCTCCGAGAACAAAATTAAATAGGGCAAATATTATTTATGAATTTAAATGCCCATTAAGGAATTGTATTCCTGATCAATCAAAATTCGTAAATAATTATATAGGCCACATTACAACATGTTTGACACGCAGACTCACTCTACACATTTCTGACCATAGCTCAGTTAGGTCTCATTTAAATATTCATGGAGACTTACCGGACACTATTTGTAACATTTTTTTTTTTTTTGACAACACTAATATAATAGCATCATCTACATGCAAAAAAGGCTAAAAATAATGGAAGCCTTATTAATAAAAAAAATAAAACCCAACACTTAATAATATTAATTTTGAACATGGACACAGTATCTTGCCCGTGTTTTGAAAAATGAAAACATTTTATAAAACATACATGCAACAAATTATTTCTTATTTAACAGTTAAACTATTTAATCCTTGAAAATGGCTAAATGTATAGCCGAAAGCGCTCGGATAAAAAGAACATTCGGACAGTTTTTATATAATTTATCATCCAAAAAGAAAAATATTATTAGATCGCATGAGAAA